>JAQPPZ010002271.1:1200000-1800000 GCA_028583015.1 Wollemia nobilis
TGATTTTTCATCAGTTATGCGAGGTGAAGGCTATTCACTTACCCAAAGTCAAGATGATGGATCCTAATCAACCTAAGCCTAAAGGCTATAAAGATGATCAATATTGCATATTCCATAGAATGAAGGGCCATGACATCGAGGTATGTTGGTCCTTCAAACATCTTGTGCAAAATATGATCGAGAGAGGTACGCTTCTCATCGACAACCTGCAAGCGCCTGATAACCAAAATATGGGGATTTACAAAAATCCTTTACCTAATCATGAGGCACCGAGGAATAATGTTGGCCAGGTCAACCAAGTGCGCATCGAACCACCAACCCATGGGTTCATTGGCATGGTCAATGTTGTCATGAGGAACATGAGGTATGAATGATCGAATCAACCTCCAGTGCCTATTAGGGTCCAAGTTGCGCCTCCTCCAAGGCCAGCCTAGTATGTGCCTGGCCCACCAACTAGACCGGTGGTGACCATCAAGAGTAGGTTGGTTCAAAACCTATAGACAACTCCAGCAAAGTTGTCGATCTATGAGCTTATTCAGTAGTCTCCTAAGCACAGGGAGATGCTTATGGATATTTTAAGGTCCATAGAGGTGCAACCTCAGGATCCCAAAGCATTTACACACTTCATGGGGCACGTGCAATAGTGTTAGGAGCCAGTCATTCAATTTCATGACCATGAAATCAAGATGGTTTCCACTATTATAGCAGATCCACCACTGCATATTATCGCTTGTGTGAATCACAAACCATTCAAGCGGGTTTTGATCGACATGGGGTCATCGATCAATATCATAACTACCAAGGTGTTAACTCACTTGAAGTTACCCAAGATGCATATCATCCCTTCCACCTTCACATTGAGAGCGTTCAATGATGCATTATGCTCGATGGTCGGTACTATAGTTTTACCTATCCAGGTGGGATTGAAGACCATCCCGGTGATGTGTCACATAATCGAAGGTGCTATGCAGTATAATATACTTCTGGGTAGGCCTTGGATCAGAGAAATGCATTGCATCCCTTCTATTTTACACCAGTGTATCAAATACATTCATGAGGGATAGGTTCACATGGTGCCTTCGGATGAAGAACCCTTTAAATACGTGAATCTAGCAGATTTATCGAGGGAATTTGTGCTCCCCTCAATGCACCTGGATGTGCGACCAACATTGCCAATCAAATATCTAGGAGGTATAATCAAAGAAGTGTGTGCTAGACCCACAACATATGTATCTCAAAGATCGGAGCACACAACAGCTACTTCTATTAGACCGACTGCATCCACGATACAGCGGGATGATAGGAAGTTGAAAGAAAAGGTGGGTAAAAAGAAGATAAAGCAAAAGCCCAAGTCAGTTATCATTGAAACCCCTACTCCTATGGAAGTAGAGGAAGTTCAAGGAGGAGTCGAAGAGGCACCTCAACCTGCTTCACCTGTGTCTTCAGCGGGGTCATCTGCATCGTAGGTGACCATCCATTTGGTTAATCCTAGGTTAGGGGAATACATTGTGCAGAACATGATGTTCACACCGATTATCAAGACTACACATGACATGGGCCGACCATGAGCCCATCACCTTCCCATAGGGATGGTGGAACCATTGGGGGTACCACCCAACCAAACCAACTTCATCTATGGAGGGTTAGACCAAGTTGCATCTCCCATACCCATGGATGAGGATGATAATGAACCATTCACTGTAAACATTCATTATCTATCTAACCCAGACTATGCCATGTGATACTTTGAGCATTACCATTGGCATGGTTATGATCTCAGACTATTCGAGCAAGGGCATAAGAGGCCTATAGAACCATAATATCAGTTACCTACTGATAGGTTTGGGTTGGGATTCTACAGTGGAGGATAGGCTGAACTCCTTGCGGTATCTCTAGACCACCTGTACCTCAGTCTGGGGGGTGAGGTTGACTTCAATCCTTATCACCCTAATCCTTCTATGTTCTAGAGGGATAACTGGATGGTGTCTTACATCACCATAGCACCACCCGAGACATATCACGAGGATATCTTGGTGGACGCCGGTCCAGATGATATACCAAGAGAAAACTTGGGCCAAAAAATCCGTGAGGCAGTTTATGACATAGGCATGCAGGTTCATAGTGATAATCTAGTGATAAATTTTGAGTTGGAAGAGCATTCTGACGAGGATACAATAGAATCCATCTACGAGATAGGTGGACCAAGTTGCATATATGAGAGCGATGATGACAATGAGTCCTCAAATAATGAGCTATATGAGGATGAGACTGAGGTGGCCTATCTGGGCCCTCATAACTTACGTCATCTATTTCTGGAGGAAACAATCATCGAAGATGATCAATCCTTCATGAGCGATAGCAGTTATTGGGTGTGGGCGTACATGGGACCCCATATTCCAAATCTCCTAATTCTAGTTGGTAGCGATGAAGGTCTCTATTATGATAGTGATGACGAGGATGAGATGGAGAGAGCCTATTTAGGACCTCCCTACTTACGCTATCGTAATGCACCTTACACTATGGAGGATTTGCATAGAGAGATTAATCTCCATCCTCTTCTTAGAGGGAGACCACCGAATCTTAATATGATTTATCATATGGTGTTTCCCGATCCACCAATGTATATGGAGCTCCTTGAGCCCAGTGATCCCATCCGACAATCTATTCATAGACCGGATCCGGAGATCCCCATACCCCTAGAACCACATCTCGGGGATGGTAGTTTTGTTAATGATGAGTCACTTGCACGTGGTCCTAGAGACATAATCCATTCCATCAACATGATCTCCATTGATTTGACCACTCCACTCCATAATCTAGTCGATCCATCCAAACCATTGCATTTAAATGTAGATGCTATCGATTGGGATCATGTTGATTCACCTCTAGAGCCTAAAGATTTCTTCCCTAATGAAGAAATGCTGCAACCTTTCCATTTTGTGCCAGGCTATGCACATGATGTCTATCATGCTGAGGATGCTTCCAATGAGAAACCTATAAACCCAGTAGATGACATCCACTTGATCCCTATACCTCATCAGCTTGAGGAGGGATCCCATATGTTAGTAGAGGAAACCTTCAAAGTGGATATCAGTAATGATCCCACCAATCCAAGGAAGGTTAAATTTGGAGAAATTTTGACTCCTAATGAGCGTGCCAACCTCATCCCTCTACTGAGAGAGAGACCTGCTCTCTTTTCTTGGACTTACAAGGATATACTGGGTCTAGATCCAAAATTGGTTACTCATAACCTTTCGCTAGATCTATCAAAGAAGCCAATCAAGAAAAAACTTAGGAAGATGCATCCAATAGTAGCCTTAATGGTTAAGGATGAGTTACAAAAGTTGTTGGACGTAGAGTTTGTTATCTCCATCGACTATCCAGAATGGGTATCCAATATGGTGCCTGTAGGAAAACCTGATGGAAGGATCCGTATTTGTACGGATTTTAGAGACCTGAATAAGGCAACACCAAAGGATTCATTTCCGTTGTCGAATATCGATGCTCTTGTAGATGCAACTGTAGGTCATGAAATGCTCTCCTTAATGGATGGTTTTTTTGGTTACAATCAAATTCGGATTAAGCCCGAAGACCAGCATAAAACCATGTTTATAATGCCATGGGGAATATTTTGCTATAAAGTTATGCCATTCGGCCTTAAAAATGTTGGTGCCACATATCAGTGGGCTATGACATATATCTTTCATGACTATATGCATAAAATCTTAGAAGATTATATTGATGACTTGTTGGCAAAGTCATTATTGCATTCTGAGCATGTAGAGGTCTTAAGGAAGGTCTTCGATCACTTGATAGAGCATAATGTTAGGTTGAATCCTAAGAAGTGCATGTTTGGCGTAACTTCAGGAAAGCTCTTAGGATTCATCATTTCAAAATGAGGCATCGAAGTTGACCCAACAAAGGTCAAGGCTATTTTGGAAATGCGTCCCCCACGGACATCAAAGAATTAAGAAGCCTTCAGGGCAAAGTAGCATCCATAAAGTGATTTATCACTCAATTATTGGATAAATATCGACCCATGAATCGACTGCTACACAAGGGGGTCCCATTCAATTGGGATGAGGACTGTCAAGCAGCCTTTGCTGAGATAAAGCAATACCTGGTGATGCCACCAGTGCTAGCTCCACCAAGGCCAGATGTGCCATTTTTGCTATATATATCGATGACCGACTTTGCACTGGGAACCATGTTAGCCCAAAAGAATGTGCAAGACAAAGAACATGCTATATATTATATTAGTCAAACCTTGGTGAGCTATGAGCTCAGATATGCATATGTGGAAAAGTTATGTTTAGCAGTAGTGTTTGCTACAAAGAAATTGTGACACTATATGTTGAGTCATACGACATATGTCATCTCCAAACAAAATCCTTTGTAGTATATGATGAGCAAGACATATCATAACACACGTACTACAAAGTGGATCATGCTACTGATAGAATTCGATTTGGAATTCATAAGCCAAAAGTCCATTAAGGGATAAGTCATAGCAGATCAACTGGATGAGGTGCCTCTTGAAAATAGTAGGCCCCTCACCATAGAGCTTCCTGATGATGCAGTATTTGCATTATCAGAAGCACCCAAACCCGAAGAATCGGACAACAAAGCCGATATGACCTTGTTCTTCGATGGTTCGAAGTGTGAGCAAGGGGGTGGTGCAGGAATAGTGTTGTTCATACCACAAGGAGCTCCAATGCCCTTGTCGTTCAAGTTGGACTTTCCTTGCACTAAAAACAATGCTGAATATGAAGCCCTAATTTTGGGTCTCCAAACAACTATCACCATGAAGATAAAAAGGCTAAATATCTTTGGTGACTTCCTTCTCATTGTGAACCAAGTTAAGGGACTATTTCAATGTCGATGCTCCAGTATTGAAAGCTTACAAGGATCTTGTTGACACATATCTAGCTCGACTGGAATGGTATGACATCGAGGCAATCCCTCATTCATCCAATAGATTTGTAGACACAATGGCATCTTTGGGATCTCTAATCCCTCAAAATTCATCTACCGATTTCACTACCATCCATGTAAAAATATTGTCACATTCTGCTATGCAACATGAAGCATTGGATAACAAAGAGTCAATCAACATGATTCATGTAGAACCAAACCATGAGTGGTTCTACAGAGCCAAAGAATTTTTGAAGAGAGCATCCTGGGGGTCTTTGATCTCGTAGGATCCGACAGGGAGTGGTACTACCATTCACCACAGGGTTGTTTCCTAGTCTGCATTTGCAAATGTAGAACCGTAGGGGGAGCATGCTGTCTTGTCGGTTGAGGCCAAAGCTTATCATAACTAGACGTCATAGATATATGACTTCCTTAAACTTGGTATAATCCCTCAGGGATTATCGCATGCCACAAGATGCACATTCAAATAGAAAGTGACAAAGTATGTCTTGTTAGCAGACATCCTATATCGTAGAAGCTACGATGGAGTTCTCCTTCATTATCTTGAGCCCCAAGAGTCATCTTGGGAAATTTTAGAAGCTCACGATGGTACATGTGATGGCCATTTCAGCGGCATGGCTATCATCAAGTGCATCCTTCAAATGGGTTATTATTGGCCCACTATGGAGAAGGATTGCAATGTGTATGTCAGGAAATGCATTAAATGCTAGCATCATGCTAATCTTATGCACCTGCCATCATAGGCCTTACAACCCATTCAAGCAGCTTGGCCATTTGCTCAGTGGGGACTCGATCTCATAGGTAAGATCTCTCCTCCATCATCAGGCCGACATACATTTATTATTATGGCTACTGAGTATTTCACTAAGTGGGTGGAAGCTATTCCCTTAACAATGACAATTAGAGCACATATTGCTGAGTTTATACTCACCAATATCATTAGTCATTTTGGGATACCATCCAAGATAGTGTCGGATAATGGAACATCATTTAAGAACAAAAATGTGAGAGCTTTGACGTCTAAATATAGAATCAAACATAGTTTTGTGACTCCATATTATCCGTAAGCAAATGGGTAGGCTGAAGCTTCAAATAAGATAGTGGTCTCCATATTGAAAAATATGGTACAAGAGCACCACAAATATTGGCATATCCAGCTACCCCTTGCATTATGGGCTTACAAGACTAGCATTCGGACACCCACTAGGGCAACTCCATTTTCACTAGTATATGGCACTGAGGCCATTATACCCCTAGAGTTGGAAATTCCAATGTTGCACGTCGCATTAAAAGAGTTCATTGATGACTACACTGCATGACAAGCTCACCTAGATCAATTGATGCTACTTGATGAACGTCGCGTGAATGCCCTTGAGCACCTTCACTTTTATCAAGAGTACTTAAAATGAGCTTACAATAGCAAAGTCCATCTGAGAGACTTTGAGGTTGGGGATCTTGTGCTGAAAGAGAACCAACAGAACTCTAATTTACCACTAGAAATGTGAGACAAATTCATGGCTAACTAGTTGGGTCCTTATATGATCTCAAAGAATATTGGACCTGGGACATATCACTTGACATCACTTGGAGGAGTTGAAGAGCTTGAACCTCTCAATATCCTTCATATTAAAGTGTTCTATGCCTAAGAACCAAAAAAGGCTCCAAAGGCATCTGTAAGCCCTTTGGTCATCCAGAAAAGGCTCCAAGGGTTTCTCAAAACCGCTTGGTCAATCCCAAAAGGCTCCAAGGGTTTCTCAAAACCACTTGGTCAATCCCAAAAGGCTCCAAGGGTTTTCTCAAAACTGCTTGGTCAATACCAAAAGGCTCCAAGGGTTTCTCAAAACTACTTGGTCAATCCCTAAAAGGCTCCAAAGGTGTCTATTAGCTCTTTGGTCAAACCAAAATGTTAAAATCCATAAAAAAATGGAAAAATATCAAAAATAAAAAACATTTGCATCATTGCATTTCATTTCATTGCATTGCATTAGGCATATTCATCCATCGCACTTGCATTAGAACAAATTGTGTTTACAATCTTACAAACGACACCACGTTTGTATCTCAATCATGCATCTATGCACTATCTTTTTCATCCATTTATCACCCTTGTGAGTAATTGTGTTTTTCAACACAACCCATATTGTTGCTATGAAGAATATACTAGGGTTTTTCAATCATTCAACCATACCTAGAGGTCTTCTCAAGAGTTGATAGAAAGCTTGCTTTGCTTTTGTAGTTAAGGTCTAGTTAGTATAGCCCTTAGCATATCAGAATCCTATCACTAATCAAAAAATTAAACAATCCTAATAAGGACTAGGGGAAGATGAAAGCCATGAAGCAGGACCAGGTATCCTGAGGTGAAAATATTTATTCTTGCTTATCCCCCTATGCGGACGATATGGGAAATGTTGGCAATTGGAAAAGGACAAGTTTATTCCCTACCCAGAATCCCTTGCTTACATTAAAATGAAAAATATCCTAGATCAATCCTCCAGATTGATACCCTAGATCGATATCATAGATCGACATCCCAGATTGATATCCCATATTGATATCATAAGATCGATATCCTCACTCGATATCCCAAAAATAGTTTCCCAAAGTAAAATTCCCAAAGGAAGTTTCTGAAGCAAATTATCAAATGTAAATCCCAAAAAGTCAGATCAAATGAAGATCAAATTGTACAAAGAAAGTAAAATCAGTATCAAATCCCTTGCTCAAAGAAAAAAGAAAAAGGAAAGTACAAAATAAATAGTGATTTTTATCACTATAGTACAAAAATAAATAGTGATTTTTATCACTTTATATGAGCAAGTATCTCAAAAAATTGAAGAAAAGAAGGGGGTGAGCTTGAATCCCTAGAATTGTCAGCACTACTATACCTTACGCATGATGATATGTCTGATGCATTAGCATTTCACTTATGTGTAGACCAATGTTTGAATGTGGAAGAGCTAGCTTCAAGTGTCCTGTATCACCTAGTGGTCTAGTCCAACTAAAATCTAAACCTAGGATTGGGTAAGATATTTGCGGACCCCCGATCTTAGCAATGGGCTGAAAGAATCCCACCTGACATCGGGGTATGCTTATGCCTTATCAAATATACTCACTTGCACACATAGGGATAATGAATAGTTAGGGCCTATCCTAGCGAAAACCTTATGTTTCAGAAGTCTAGTGTGGTTAGTATACAACTTTTGATCAGTCAACTAGGGTGTTTGAGTCTCATGGTAAACCTCAAAAATTCCCAAATAGCAACAATCAAATTTTCAAATGCAATCATCAAAAATCAATTTCTTTTATGAGAGTTTGTTTATTAGAATTATTTGTACTATATAATTAGATACCGGATGGATGTCAAAAATGATATTTAGATGGCCACTGATTATATTATACATATTATTTTAATTTACAAAAGCTTATGAACAAAAAACATACATCATTGCATCTCACATATGGGTGTACTATCTTTCACAAAGAGATAAAGCAACTACAATCCATGCTTGTTATACATTCTGTGGTGTCATCCATTAGATTGTTAAAACCTCATATCATATTGCATACATTGTGTTTTAAGTGATTAAAGCATACATGTCCATTTACAATATCATCAAATATACATGCAATACAAACATGGCATGAATTATGTCATAAACAACATAAATTAAATGCATACAAGTGAAGTAGATCAAAATTGTATTTAACATAAAATATTGCATTCGTATACATAGCATCATAAAGTAGTCCATCTACACATGTATATCACTGCATCCACATCATATAGCTAGTGCATGTCATCCATACATCACATCATATAGCAATAAATCAAATATCTGCATTGCATCCATGTGCATAACATAAACATAAAATACCAAAAATAAAGTACACATATAATGAGATGAACTATCATATCATATAAATATATGTGTCAAGAGTACATAGTATTAGGGTATATCAAAATACCCGTAGGCTACAACTGTGTAGGTCCATGACCTTACACTAAAAAATGGTACATAAAGCAAAATTTGTGCCAAAACAATGAGCTAGCTCTATCCTACACCCTCGTGATCGACTTGTGCTAGAGTCCTCCCCACCTCTAGGAGTCTGCTCTGGAACCTACTTTGGAGCCTACTATAGGGCCTACTATGGATCTTGTGTTTGGCCTATTTTGAATATGCCTAGTGCAAGGGACATAAACCTATCTATTCGATGAGTCCTATGGCTCGATCTGGTAGATGAATGCCCTATCTCCCTGGTATTGGTCCTAGATTTGGTCCTCTGAGTCCTGGTCCTGGTCTTGGATCTGGTCCTAGTACTGGATCTGGTCCCTCTCGAGGACCAGGCATCTATAGATAGTTGACATATCTAGGACATCCTACCAGATCCCAAACTACCTCAGGATGCAAGAATAGAAGTAGTACTCATGTATGTTGGCCTTCCAACAAAATATCCATCTATCTCTGCATGCTCGACGTAAGTCCCTGTCCGCATATGTCCATGCCAAACAGTCCATGTATAGTCACCAACATATGTGCTCAGAATGAAGCTATGCAAATATAGAAATATAATGCTCTAGGTTTCTTGCATGAGATCTACTCCTAAAGCCCTCTTGCTCCCAGGGCTAGCAAGCAGCGTAGCACTAACTCCCCTCATCAATGTTAGTGATCGATAGGGGTAAGTCTATAGGATGCTCAATTAGGATGTGTTGCCAAACCCATACCTAGAGGAGGATGCTATAGATGATTCTAACTTTTCTCTGACATGTGATCTAATATAGCTCATGGTAGAGCTATGCTAGCAGGGCACTCCCCATGATAGAATGAGATACCACATGATAGAGCTCACCATAACTTCTTTGGTCCAAGCCAGGAGGCTCCAAGGAAACCTCACACTTGAAGAATCCAAGAAGACTATCTATATAATCAAGAGCATGAACACAACCTCCCACTGTGAGAAGAATCGAGCCTCGAACCACTCCTCGACATGGATGCCTCTATGGGTATTATGATCCTATGCCTCAATGCTCCATCCCTCGAAGATGGCATCAAATACGACCTTCTTGGCCATGGTAGGAGAGCATTTGATGAGCTCACCATCAATGGGTAGATGAAAGATGCGATAGACATCCTCTAAAGTGATAGTCATTTCACCTATTAGTAGGTGAAATGTGTTGGTCCGTCCATCCTAGTGATAGGTCAAAGAAGTAAAGTATGTCTAGTCAATCTGAATAGTTGGGAGGTTCAATATGTAATCGAACCCCATAGTAGTGAACCACTGTCGCTCCCCATCAGTGAGATCACAGTGAAGGTCACAAAGAAAATCGGTCTCCCTCACTTTGTTGGTCAAGGTCTGAGTGGTAGCAAAAATAATAAACAAGAAAAACAATGAAAAATAATTCTATCTGTCAAAACAAATTAAAAAATGCATAAAAATACAAAAACATGCAAAAACATGATAAAAAATCTCAAAACATCACAAAATCACTTCAAAGGTGCAGTAAATGGCATTAAGTGCCTAGAAAAATAAAAGAAAATTAATTTTTTTGAAAATTTGTCTAACTCATGCGCATTGCGGGTCCTAGTAGTGGTCAGTGCAATGATAAAAATATTGACTATTGGGAGATAAATCCCATCGTGGCTGACAGCTATGATCCCCAATTTTCCAATTGGAGCCCACGTCTGCCACCCATGGCTAGGAAGTATGATTTATTTATTTTTTTATTTGTGGAAAACATCCCAAAAGGGATGCCACTTTCGGGTAAGACCCAAGGAGGCAGGGGTATCCATTCCGCCAAAAATGCCCAGGACTCGGACCTGCCTACCACCTTTGACATACTCAAGGAGCAAACAAACACACAAAACCAATTTAAAAATAAGTAAATAACAACAAAAATAATAAAATAAAATAAAAAACATGCTCCTTGAGTGTGTCAAAAACAAAAGCACAACCAAACACGCACAATAAGATAAAAGAAACCACAACACAAACCACATAGAAAAACACAAGAACCACATAACAAAACACAAACAAGACAAAAACAACAGAACACTACAAAGACATAACCAAAAAAAACATGAAAAATAAACACAACCAAAACCTAAAAAATTAAAAAAATAAAATAAAAATAAAAATAAAAAAAAAACAACCAACAACAGACAATAAACAAAAACAAAATACATAGAAAACACTCACACATAAAAACACGAAATAACACAAACAAAGAGAAACCCAAGAACAAGAACGAAAAAAACACAAGAACAATAACAAAAAACATAAAAAAAAACAAAACAACAAAAACACAAGAACAACAAAAAACAACACAAAGAACACAAAAACAAAACAAAACAAAAGAACCCACCCACCTTAAAAAACTAAACAAAAAAAAAAAAAAAAAAAAAAAATGAACAAAACAATGACCTATCTAGACCAGAAGACTATTAAGGCAAGAATCAACAGAGGAAACAAAATAAAGAATAGAATGAGCTAGGGAACTAAAAAAAACTGAATGAACCAAAGAGAAGCAAAAAAAAAAAACAAGAAGAAACTAGGTACCTTCCGAACTGGAGCCATCCAAAGAAATGATAGAAAGAAGAGCTTCCCTAATTTGAGAAGCCCACCATATAGGAGGGTGGCCATAACAAGTAAGATCACCTTTGTCCAAAGCCCAATTAGCTAAAGCATCAACACTCTTGTTTTGATCTCTAACCACATGATTGTAATCAACTTTCAAAAATCCCATCTGGATTAACCGAATCTTCTCAATAATTCTTTTTATTCTCCAATCCACCTTATGATTCTTAGAAGGAGTCTTCAAGAGATTAATCATAAGTTGAGAGTCGACTCAACTAACACCTTTTCCCATCCAACCTTAGTAGCCTCCTGAAGACCTCTCGAGGATACCATACCCCTCAAGCAAGGTTATTGGAAAGAATACCCAAATTCTCAACAAAAGTAAAAACCAGGGAGCCATCCGAAAGTCTACCAATTCCTCCCACACCGGCTTTTCCAGGGTTCCCTCTAGAGGCTCCATCAGCATTGACTTTTCCAAAATCCTTAGGAGGAGGTTGCCAATTTCTAGTCCTATCCATCTTACTAATACTCACATTCCCTTTAAGTTGGTTGCCCTTAGAAGGTTTAATCTTCAATCTTTGCATCACTTGATCCCATCTTTGGTGGGAGTTTTGGGGGTGATTAAGGAGTTGATGGACTGATTCAACTAAGTTGGCTATGGTATTTTGCCAAATATAGTGAATATCCTTCCTATCTTGATTAAAAATTTGGTTGTTCCTTTCATTCCAAATATTCCAAAGAAGAATGGTAGAACCCATCCAAAATCTCGCCTAAAAAAGATCAACCCCCTCTTGATTAGGCCAATCCCCCCAAAGCTGTTCAAAAGTAAAAAAAATGGACCAAACCAAGTAAAGTGGCCATTCTCCTCCATAGCTCAGAGGCTAAAGTACACTCAATAAAAATATGGTTGATATTTTCTACATTCTCTTCACACATTTCACATCTAAAAGGGCCATGAAAACCACGCTTCATAAGTTGCTCACCAAGAAGCACCCTACGATGCAATAAAAGCCAATTAAAGAACCTCACCTTAGGCCAGAGATTTTGAGCCCACAATCGAGAAAATATGTTAGAAGAATGGTTGGGATTATTATGGCATAAGGTCAAATAACCTTGAGCAACTGAATACTCACCCTTAGTAGTGTTGTTCCATCCAAAACAATCTTTTTCATGGGACCAAGAGAGGGATCTCATATGAAGGATGCCTTGGATATCTTGTCTTTGCCTTTCTGGGATTTGAATAGGCCAGTCCTCAATAGGGATCCAATATCTACCAACATTTGAATTACCAATATGGTACCGACAGTAATTAGCCACCTTTATCCAATTAGCTCGGTGAAGCTCCTCCATCCAAGGCCTCCAATCGGGAAACCGAGTTATCAAAGGCTTGTGACCATCCCAAGAATCTATCCAAAAATTTGCATGTTGACCATTATGAATGATCCAAAATAATTTTTTCTTTATCAAATCCTCACCAGTCTTAAGAACTGCTAAAATGGGAGAACCTTTGGTAGGAAGTTGATAGCGAACAAGGTCTTCAGGACTTTTGTTCTCAAGATATTTAGCACGGAGATTATTGGCCCAAAGAGCATTGGGGTTATGCAACATCCTCCAATATAATTTAGCAGCTAAAGCTTTGTTGTTATTAATTGAAGACCGGAATCCTAACCCCCCTTCACTCTTAGGAAGACATAAAGTATCCCATTTCACCAAGGCCCATTTTCTTTTCTCCTTAGTACCACTCCAAAGGAAACGATGACCGATTTGATCCAATTCTCGAAGAACAACCTTTGGGATATTCAAAACGGAAGAAACATAAATAGGAATAGCTTGAAGGACTGATTTTACCAAGGTGATTCTACCCCTAGAAGAAAGCCACTTGTTGGTCCACTTTCCAATTTTCTTCTTGACTTTGTCCAACAACCAATTCCAATCTTTATTTTTCTGCCTTTGAATATTTATGGGAATACCTAAATAAGTGATTGGAAGAGAGGTCTTCTTATATCTTAATTTATCCAAGACCATGGATTCCTGTCTAGCAGAGCAGTGAAAGAAAATAACTTTAGATTTGTCTTCATTGATCAACTGCCTAGTAGCCTTAGAAAAACAGCTAATGATTTGCTTAATATTAGAAGCTTCCTTAACCGTAGCTTTACCTAAAAGAGTAGAGTCATCCACAAATTGAAGATGAGAGATAGGTCTAGCTCCATGAGCAATGGTAACTCCCTCAAGGGTTTTGTTTTCCCTCTTTTTGGTTATAGTCCTACCCAAGCATTCAACAAGAATGATGAATAAATAAGGGGATAGCGGGTCACCTTGCCTAATACCTCTGGAAGCTGGGAAAGACCGAGAAGGCCTGCCATTGATAAGAACTAAGTAGGAAACCGAAGAGATACATCCCATAATCCAATCCATCCAATCCTTAGAGAAACCAAATTGCCTCAAAACTTTGATAAGGAAGTGCCAATCCACTCGTCATAAGCTTTGGATAAGTCTAACCGAATGAACATGGAAGGAGAATTTTGCATATCCATGGAATGGATGGCTTCCCGAGCAAGAACTATCTCATCTACTATTTGACGTCCTTCCACATAACCCCCTTGCTCTGGGGAAATAATCTTATGCAAAAGAGGCTTCAACCTTTCTCGCCATGATTTTAGTAATGATTTTGAGAAGAACATTACATAAAGCAATAGGTCTAAAAGCTGAGATATGATCAACCTCTTGAGCTTTTGGAACAAGAGTAATATAAGTTTTATTGATAACCTTCAAAATTTCTTTGGCTTTCCTGGCTTCTTCCACCACCTCTAATAAATCAACATGAAGGATATCCCAGAACTCTTGGTAGAACTCAATAGGAAAACCATCAGGACCTGGGGTTTTCCATTTTTGCATTTTAAAAACTACTTGTTGAAGCTCATTGATAGTAACAGGAGCAAGTCAAAATAGAGTTCTCCTCAGAAGTGATAAGAGAAGGGATTGCTTGAAGAACATTATGTTGAGAAGTTGAGTCAAGAGGAGTAGCAACAAAAATATTGGAAAAGTAATCAACAACAATAGAGTTCATGCCATCCCAAGTATAAACAACATCTCCAAAATCTGATTTTAAGGAAGAAATAAAGTTGTGAGATCTTCGAGCTAGAAGAGATTTGTGGAAGAAATTTGTGTTTCGATCTCCTTCTTTGAGCCATTGAATTCTAGATTTTTGCTTCCATAAGATTTCTTCTCTTTTTTCCCATTCCTCTAACAGAGTTGTGAGTTTAATTTCATCTCGCACTTCTCTTCTCTCGTGAGGCCATCTAAACGGATTTTCTTATTCAAATTTTCAAGATGAGCAATAACTTCATGTTTTTTTTTATGAACATCCCCAAACTCTTTCCAGCTCCAAGTCTTGATTTTGGATTTAATGTATTGCAGTATTTTGGCAAAATAGAACATCTTAGTCCCATGCCTAGGTTTACCTTCCTTCCACCATTGTTGCACATGAGGTCTGAAGGAAATGTCTCTAAGCCACATTAATTGAAAACGAAAAGGAGAGAAACTCACATTGGTTTTCCACATTTCCACCATGACCGGCCAATGATCCGAACCAACATTATTAAGAGTCTTCACTTTAGGAATGTGACCATGGATTAAGAAATTTTTAGAGAGCAAAAACCTATCCAATCTCTCCATTATACAAGCTAAGCCTTGCCTTCTGTTAGACCAAGTCATAAGGCCATTATCTGGTTGGATATCCACAAGATGGAGGTTTGCAATATATTCGCTCATGAGGTCAGTGCTTTTGTCCAAATTTCTATTTCCCCCATTTTCTCATCCAGAGAGAGGATGGTATTGAAATCTCCTCCGATCAAGATCCAAGCTTTAGGAAAATGAGAGATAATATGAGTAATATCCTTCCACTGTCTTCTTTTTTCCTCCAAAGAAGTCGGAGCATAAATAGTAATGCAGAGCATAATCTGGTTGGAATGTCTACTTTGAATAGCTATAGCCAACAAACCCCAACTGCCAATCATATGGTGAATAACTACCTCTTTTGGGTCCCAAAGACAAGCAATGCCACCCGAAGTCCCTTGGGAACTGAGGGAAACCACTTTTCCAACTGGCCAAATTTTACCGACAATTAAGTCCATATCCTCCATTGACATCTTTGTTTCTTGAAGGAAAACAAGATGTGGATGATTTATCTGAATCATTCTTCTAATTTCATTTTGTTTTGAAAGACTCCCTTTGAGTCCTCTAATATTCCAAGTGATGATCTTCATTAATACCAGGGCTAAAAAAGTTGGGAAGGGCATTAATCTTACCTTCCTCTACAAGCTTTTCACCTTCTTTTACCATATGATATTGATTGGTCTTGCGACCTACTTTTTGATTAGAATCCATCTTCAATTTTTTTTCCCTATTTCTTGACTTATTCCAATTGAATCTGAGATGGCTTCTAACCTTGAAGAATGCTCGTACACAGCCAAAATTTTACTAGATGGTTCAACGGAGTCTATATTGGGACCTGCATTATTTGAAGTTTTGACATTTGAAATATTGTTTTTCTTGTGTAAATTTTCTCCTTTTTTTTTCTGTTGAAAACCTTTGATTTGTTGGTTTGTCTCTGGAGTTCTTCCCTTCATATTTAAATTGTGTTTCTAAGATTTTAGTTTCCATTATTTCCTCTTCCTCACTTGGGACATCATTTGTGGAAAGGATTTCAAACATATTAGCAGATGACTTTGATTGATCCTTCATAACTGGTTTTTTCTCGAGTGTTCTTCTTCTTAGGTATTTGGAAACCTGCTGAGTTTATATCTTCTTTCTTTTGATCAAGAATTTTATTTGGGCAAGCACTGGCCAAATGACCATATTCATGGCAAATTCTACAACGAAAAGGAATGTTCTCATAGTCCACTACTTGCTCCCAAGTGTCTTCCCCAAATTGTAATGTGATATTTTTAGGTAGGGGTTTGTCAAAATCCATTAAAACACAAATCCGAGCATAAATAATATGTTCAAAATTTTGAGTACAATCAGCAAGTCATCATAAAAGTTCCTAAAGAGTTTCCAATTGAAGAAAAAATAGTAGGATTCCAAAATTCAATAGGGAGGCCAAAGAGTCTAACCCACACGGGAGCTATAGAAGGCATCTCTTCTTCGGCTTTAAATTTAGTATGCCAAGGCTTCATGAAAAGCCCTACCCTTCCAAAAAACCAAGGACCCCCTTGAAAAGTTTTCTCTCTATCTTCATTATTAGCAAATAAAACAAGAAAATAACCATTTGGATAAATAGAGATTTGTAACTCACCTTTAGTTTTCCAGCTTTTTGCAGCCCATACTTTGAAAGCAGATAGACTCGGACGAAAACCCACGAACCGACAAATTAGTCCTCTTTTTTCCAAATCTTCAATGCCAGTCTGAATGTTACCCATATCAAGCTTAACAATAGGAGTTCCATCAACTGCTTTAAGACATCCTGACTCCATTTTCCTGGGATCAATCTTAGGCATTCTTAGAGGTTTATGGGAAGCCCTAATATTGATATTAGCATTGGGCCGAGGCTGTCCACCATGAAGGGCATCCCTAAAATTTATTTTTGGGACTGAGTCTTCAAAATTCTTACCCTTGATAGGGGTTTTCACAAGAGAATTATTTTGTGGGTGCACCTTAGCACCAGATTCACTTGAGATATGAGCCATTTTTTGATCAACTACTTGAAACTTGTTTCGTGATCTCTTTAATCCTTGCCCTAGACGCCGTGGAAAGGTATGGTTTTCACTTTTCTTTTGTGCAGCAAATTGGAAGCCGTTGTCACTCAAGTTCATAGTATGATCTATTGAAAGACAAATTTCTAACCCATATTGTATCCCCTGCAACATTTCTTGCTAAAATATTGAGCATAAACCACAAAAATATTGGTCGCTAGGGCCCGAAGGCCCTAAAACCAACCTCTGGAGCCGCTTGCACTCAACCCAGATGAAACCCTCGCATAGCCGCTTGCCAAATATATCATTCACACATAGGGATGTGCTAGGATCTGTGTTGCTCCAAATGATATGAAAATTGGTGGAGACGTTCTAGGGTTTTTTAGGCATCTACCCTCAAAATTTCAGCTCAATCCGAGTCCGGATGAGTGAGATATGACCGAAACGAGTTCGGCAGTTTGGGCAGTCCTGCGAAAAACGTCTAATCAATTTCCTCCTCATGAACTTTTTTTTTTTTTTGAGTATGAAATTTTAAGGGTCATAACATCCCCATAATTAACCCCAAAACCCTAAAAAAATTAATTAATCTAACCCACCATCTAATCTAACCTATGCTAAACCTAGCTAGGGTGTGGTTCGTTGCTAGTGGTTTAATTAGATTCATCAACCCATTATTTAGTGTGGTTAATTTTAATCTGGTAATGTGCTTGTGAGGTCTTAGTTTGTGAGTTACCTTAGAAGCACTAGCTCCTCCATTGGTCGAGGCTTCTGACTGATCAACCATTGATGTGGAAAATTGGAATTGCATCGGTTTTTCGATAAAATTCTGTGTCAGAATTCAATTTTTACCTCCTAGAGCTCTCAGTTTTATTTGTCACTGTTAGGTAAATAATAAAAATTTACAAAGTGAAAAACCTTTTATAATTTTTGATTTTGGTGCGGCCTGTGGTTGACATTCACGGTCCCTATTATTAGGGTTTTTCGCCCGTGGTTGACATCCATGATTAAGGAATTGGCCCACTTATGACAAGTGTGGTTATCAAAATACATTAATTGCTCCAAATTCCCACAATGGAGAGTCTTAAAAGGTCAAAACAAAGATGTTAAACCGACCAAAAAGTTAAAAAATTCAAAATTACCAAAAAAATAAAATAATTATAAGCCAATTGCACCTCGTATTCAGTTATTTACCCTATACACTTGGTGGTTGTAGCGACTTGTAATCCATGCAATCCAACAAGATGAGTAAATTACCATAAGGACATTTGGGGTAAATTTGTCATTTTTGAATTGTTATATTTCATTTCAATCCCCAAGAAGGCCTACACAGTCGGACTGCTCCACGAGAATGAGATATTCATCAAAATTCTCCTATGACACTTTTCAGCATATCATTGACATTATGATTCACTACAAGCCTAATGGACATTGCTATCATTTCGATTCCCTAAGAAGGCCTTCGTGGTTGGACCGCTCCATAAGATAGGAATATGCAATTACTCTAAATGGTGTAATAATAGCTGATTAGGCCTTGCCAAGAATTCAAATGCTAAATATTTAAATTTTTTCAAGATCATTCATAGTTGTCAAGCAACCTCGTCGTTTCATTTAATTGTCATTACACTCATCGACTCGTCGCTTGAGGTGATAGTCATAATATCAAATCATAATCAAAGTCAACAGTAGATCCCTTGATCTTGTCAAAATTGTGTTCATTCTTACGAATCATTGCTAAAGACTATCATAAGCTTACCCCTTTGCTTAAGGAAAATAGCAAATATGATAGTTAGTTTGTAACTCTCTTCCTTTCGGATTGACAGGCGTGAAAGCCTACTTGGCATTGATGCTATCCGAATGTCTGATGACAAGTGTAAAATTTTTCAAATTTAAGCCTTTCACCTAGTTGGAAGTAGTGATTCGAGGATGCACATCCTTTTACTGGACTCGAGGCATATAATGTTGATCAGACTAATGATCATCATCTAACCTAAGAAATCATTTTAAGAGGTCTAGTTTTGCTCAACATTGTTCAAAATCCTAACGTATCTCAAAAGGGGCATCTATAGACATCTAAAATGTGTCATGCCGAGGTGACTACTCATATGGGACATGCTATAAGACCATATGGAAGGCCTTTGGATAGATCCAAGGTATAGTAGTGGTTTTTACCACTCATTTGGGCATCTTTGCCTAGTTAGTGCTAGCCGCTGCTGACACCCACGGTTAGCAGTGCTCACCGCACATGTTAGCCACGATCAGTACTCAGAATTAGTTAGCCTTCATCCGACCAAAAATTGGTTGTAACAAAAAATTGGTTGCAAATTGGAGTTGTTTGAGCGAGGAAGGTTTTGGATCCTTCCATCCAACAAGCTTAACTGCCCAATCTTGATATTGGATTCATGAGGAAACCACCCCTAGCCCTGGGCCAATGCTATAATATCCCCCTCTAAATTGGGGATAAGTCTAAGAAGAAGCATAGTCAATTGAGCATTGAAGCCCTATCAAATTGCATAGCCAATTGCTTGCATTGAGAGGGATACTTTTGCTACCCAATTAGAGATCAAATTGCCATGGAAGCCCTAGGAGCCTAGGAGAGCCAAGAAACACAAATCTATGCAATTGGTGCATAGTCAGATCAATTCAACCACAAAAACTATCAGTGGACACAGAGGTGATCTTCGAAAATCAATTTAACAAGGTAGATTGAAGATAAAGCCCTAATTCTGAGGTCAAGTTTACTTAGAGCTCCATCGTGGCTGTCAGCTATGGTGAATAGTGCCACCTGTGCATCAGACCTGCGGTGAGCAAATAAGGATAGATCCCTTTGTTTTACCTTTTGAAAATTGTTTAGCTAGGTTATATTACTCGAATTGATGCATTAATTAGCATTTTAGAGACTCTAACAAGTAGAATTAGGCTTTTTAGTCATTTACTTTCATTTCTACAATTATGCTACTAATAGCTTATTTCATGCTTCCATGCTCTCAATTTCATAATTAGGCCATTAGGTAGATGCAATTGCTTTTATTTTATATATTATAGGATATTATTTCATGATTAATATAGGTTTAATATGTTTCTTGCACTTTCTTGATTATTTCTAATCATTACATCTTTTTATGCAAGTATCTCCTAAAAGCCTCATCAAGAGAGGCCTCCTTTGTTGCTAATTGTTTCTTGTTGTTTATTGCACACAAGACTAACAAGGTTTTGGGATGCAAGGCAAAAAATGCCTCTAATAATGGAGAAGAGGGTCATCAACACCCTAGAGCAGTTCATGTCACCCTAGAAGGCATTTGATTCACATCTACCCTTGAGAGGAATTAGACGCTATTGTAATTTTTGTATCAAATGGGTATCCCTAAGAGGGACGAATTTGTAATTTGACTCCATTGAAATTAATAAAGAATCCCTTGTATTCTCTTCATTTTTTATTGTCAATTTATGCATACATATTTGTGTATATTTTATCAATTGCAATAGTTGGCCTAGGTGTGAGCCTTTTTGGTGGTTACACTTTGCATCCAAACATCTTGCATAGTAGGCAAAATGGATCCCTTTGGCTAAATGGTGGTATAATACTTCATATCACACCAAAACCAAGGATACACCCTTTGAAGTAGTATATGGTTGTCCTCCATCAACACCCTCCTCATACATTCTAGGAAGCTCTAGTGTTCAAGCTATAGACACCACTCTTAGCTAGCATACCATTGTCCTCTGAAAAATTAAGATGAATCTCATAGGAATAAACAAGTTGAACAACACCATTCAAGTGTAACTTTGAAGTGGAGGATATTTTTTTTCTTTACCTACAACCCTATAAAAAATCATCACTCCAACTATATAGATGCCAAAAACTAGCCATAAAATACTATGGACCCTACTAGGTATTACAACGAAGTAGTTTAACTTATAAATTGGCCCTTTCGACTATGTCTAAGATCCATACAGTCTTTCTTGTCTCTTCTCTCAAGAAGTTTTTTGAAAATAAGGTACAAGTTCAATCCACTTTAGCAGATCTAGATGAAGAAGGTCCCATCATGCTAGATCCTAAATAAATTTTAGACTAGAGATCACACACCCTTTGTAATCGAGTCATCACTGAGGTTCTTGTTCAATGGTAAGGGCTACAATAAAAATATTCCACATGGGTTAAGAACACAAGCTTATACTGAGAGCGGGGGTGAACAATATAAGATAAAATTTTACTTTTCTTTCTCAAACAATATTATCAATATATCAATGACAATATCAACAAAAATAATCAAACTAATACACAAATCATCACACACAATAGAGACACCAATTTAACATGGTTCACCCAATGTGGGCTACTCCACAGAGAAAATATTTCACTAAAATTTTCTCAACAAATCTCTTGGGAATCCTTCCCTATTACAATATTTATAGACCTATATCCAAAGAAGACACCAATTCACTAATCAAGTTTGTGGATACCTATCCATAGGATAAATATTCCCCTTTGTTGGTTTGTGGATCTTTATCCATAGGAGAACTCCTTCTCGTCTACTCTAGTTGGTGATATTTTATAAGACTATTACCTCCACTACACTGGATTGTGGATATCTCTCCACAGAAGACCTCTATACTCACTCAGAAGACCTCTATACTCACTACCCTGGCTAATGGATCTCTATTCATTAGATACTACTATCCTCTACTTTGTCACCTCCAAAGATTACTCTCAGCTCTGCTCAATCTCTATCTCAAATCTATCCTCAAGCCTTAACACAAAGCTTGATCAAATCGCAAATCAACTTTGCTCAGATCTACCCCAAGCATTAACACAAAGCTTGAACAAATCAATCAATCAATTATGCTCTTAAGTTTTCTCAAAGACTTACCTCAAATATATCCATAAGTCCACTCAAGAACTTGTCCAATCTACTCAACAAGTATTCACCAAGTGAAAGCACGAGGATACGGAAGCAAAACAAAAACCCCAAGTGCGATGTATGCAAAAGTGAAAGATAACGCTAAGTCCTACGAATTGAAATGAATGAAAAGAGAGAAGCATAAAAAAATTTAAACAAGATAGAAAGAAAATGTCGAGTACAACCCTTTTTATTAATTTGCTTTGGAACTCGGTTACAATACGTCTCCTCCCTTTTCATGGGCTAGGAGCGTTAAATATGACTTTATCACACCATGGATGGTCCGCTTTCTTTCGCATGCCCACATGTAAAATGGGCAGGAAAAAATGTCGCTACTACTTGTATATATAGGTATTTGATTCCTTTCTACTCCTCCGATGTCGAGATCCTCCGTTCAGAGAAATAGAAAAGGATTAGTAGCACCTTTGGATAAAATGAAACATGCGATCCCCAAAGCCTATGATTAGTGCATGCAAAATTCAAATAAAACGATAACTAAAACATATCAAAATGAGTTGAAAACTTGATAGAGACATGAGAACATCACTAGGAAGGCACTGCAAAAGGAACAATATGGAAATTTGCCATGGATTTCTAATCGCTATGGGGTGGAAAAATTAGACCTACAACAAAACCTTAGAAAGTACTATTCTAAATGTCCCATCTGGGAGGCTCAAAATCTCTTGCAAAGTTGGGGGTTAGGTAAAATAGGGTATTTTGGAAAGACCCAGAAGGTCAGATTTTTCCAATTCGGCCTCTATCACCCAGAATCTAATGATGCTCCCTACATGTTAGTGAAAGTGAGAAATAACAAAAACATGATCAAAGCTGCTCAGAATAGCGTGAAATTTGAATGACAACCTATGTAAAAAACCTAGAATATAATGCAAGAAAAACATAAATGAAACCTACTACAAATTTATAATCGCTCCGGGGTGGGGCAATTAGGACTGCAGCAGTGCGGGGGGCACCCGGAGGCAGGACGCCCACCATTTGGGGCCCAGTTTCAGCACCAATCCACTTGGGATGGGTCCAAAACCTATTGTGGGGTATTATCAAAAAATTTGGGTAGGATATTGTGGCCAAATGTCAAGTTTTTGGTTCATATTGTGCTTCCAATAATCACCCAATAAAATCCCTTCCAAAAGAGAGATTAAGGATGTGAAAGGCACAAGAAAAAAGGTGAGGATGTAAATCAACAGCACTCCATTGCTCCAAATGCTCTTGACCTATCCTCATTTTGGGGTGAGAAGGCTCACCATTTTATAGACTTGAGGGTATCTATGAATGAGCATGCAAAGGAGCCACTTGGCGATCATGCCTTCTTAGGGGAGAGAAGATTCCTCCCCGATTAGGGACTCCATGACTGCCTCTTTGAGCTAAAAAATGCTCACTCCCATTCCATGCATTGAAGGAGGCATTGAGTGGTGGATATGAGCTGCCATTTGTCAAGGTTTGACCTTTTTCCCATCAAACCTGCTATTCGCCCCACCCAGGTGTGAATACTGCTAATTGTCCCAGGGTGGGACGAATACTAGTTTGTAATCGTCCTAGGGTGGAATGAGTAGGGAGCAGAGTGCCTGAAAGGTGCCAAATTGACCTCTGACCTTCCAAAAATGCTGTGAGAGTGGTTAGGACCACTGTTTAACCTTTTGGGGCAGCCTTGGGGGCTGTGTGTGTCAAATCGATTAGTGTTTGTAGTCACATAATCAGATTGGTGTTGTTTTAGTGTCTATAGATGCTCCTTTTTGGGATGTGCTATGCGTGGCACAGTGCTGAGCAAAAATAGATAACCAAAGCACTAATGATTAGGGTTTTTTAGTGACCTAACCAAATTTTGATGCCCCAAGTATGGAAAGGAAATGCATTCTTGAATCCTTGCTTCTAACGAGCTAAGGAACTTAATTCAAGTGTTAACCTTTTTTGGTGAGGTGTTACTTGATCTTGGACATTATTCAGTTTTGGTGAGGTGTTACTTGATCTTGGACATTATTTAGTCATGAATAGGCAAAGGGTGCAACATTTTGTCTGTGGGAACCTTTAGTTCATGATTATAGAATACCAAGTGTTTGATCAGCTTGTGATTATTACATGTTTGCTGCCCCAAGCAGGAGCATGATTGTCTTTGTCAATGATTATTTGAATGCATGCCATTTCCTTGATTGGGTGTGTATTTGTTGATTGGTGACTAAGTGTGACTACCCCCTCAAGCGACGAATCGATGAGGGAATGATCGACATGAGAAAAATGATGAGTCGCTTGACCCAAGATGACTTATGGTAAGGGTGCCTTCAATTGTTTTTCCTTGAATGCTTATGCACTTTTCCAACATTTTGACCTATTTTTGGGTGGGTGTTAACCCTTTTTGGGACACCGTTTGGGGATGAAATTCTCAAAAATCCGTCCTCCCGTGGAGCGGTCTGGCTATGGTAGCCTTCTTAAGGAGTAGGATAGTGAGGATTTGTGACCCCAACATTTGTTTTGCATGCCAAGAAGCAGAGGCGCCTTGTTCGGCAATGTTATTGCTATTTTTAGGTGGGTTTGAACCCTTTTTGGGATGCCGTTTGGGGATGAAATTCTCGACAATCCGTCCTCCCATGGAGCGGTCCGGATATGGTAGCCTTCTTAGGAATTAGGATAGTGAGGATTTGTGACCCCGACGTCTATTTGGCATGCCCAGAATGTCAGTGCAAAAGCACTCTTATTGGACAATTTTATTGCTTGTTTTTGTGCATTGGGGTGCAGTTTTTGCTGTTTTTGAATTTTTTGCTCTGTACTCGTCCCTGGGTGGGACAAATACCAATTTTGTACTCGTCCTAGGGTGGGATGAGTTCTAACTAGAGTGATCATCCATGGGTGGAATGATTATAGGTCTAAGAGCCTATTTAAGGGCCAAAACTAGGGTTTGGGCTCATTTACATTCGATTTTTCTAGCGATTTGGAGCTATGAGGAGGAGGTCGAGTTTGCGAACTAGAGCGCTGCTGGATTTTATCAAAAACCATGAGTTCACAAACCGGATCATCTAGTGGTGGAGCCGAAGTGAGACCGATGAGTTCTCTTCCTCTTTATTTTGTTGTTATATTTGACAGTTCAAAACCACAATGTTTTTCTTTTGTATTTTATTTTTCGATTTTAAAAATGAAACCCTAGTTAAGAAAAAAAATTGGTTTGTGTTGTATGTGTGTGAATTTGTGTTTTGTATGTGTGTGAATTTGTGTTTTGTATGGATTCATTGGAACTTAGATTGAAACCTGAGTGGAAACCATGTTTATTGTGTTGTTGTTGTAAACTAAAAGAAAACTCTAGTTTAACTAAGATCGAAAACTTAGTTTAAAAACATGTTTTTATTGTGTTTTTTTTTATCAGTTTAGATGAAGGTGAGACTCTAGGTAACTGAAATATTTATGTTTTTTTTGTGTTTTTTTCAGTTTATACTAGGATGAAAACCCTAGGTTAGACTATTTTTGATGTTGTAACTTTTTTGGTCAATGTAGACTAGGATGAAAACCCTAGGTTAACTGTTTTTGATGTTGTAACTTTTTTTGTCAGTGTAGACTAGGATGAAAACCCTAGGTTAACTATTTTTGATGTTGTAATTTTTTTGGTCAGTGTAGACTAGGCTAAAAACCCTAGGTTATCTATTTTGTGTCTGAACTGTTTTTAACTATACATTTGTTAGATGTGGCTGTACAGTTTATTGAGCTGTGTTTGCTATATAGTTTTTATGTATTGCTTTACATTTATGTTATTGCTGTACAATTTTGCTGTTTTTCATGTTTTTAATGTTTGTTGTTTTGTTTTTGTTTTTTAGGTGGTGAGGATTCGATACCGTGTGCCGACGGTGTTCTCTAAGGCGAGGGAGGCGTTGAATGTGGCTGACTAGGAGTGGCTTGATGCCCTTAGGCTCAAGTAGGTGATGCGATTAGAGCCTATGGTGGGGGATCGAGCATATCTGATGAACCTGATCAACTTGTGGGATCCCCAAACTAATACCTTTCATCTCCCAATAGGGGAGATGATGGTGACGCTTGAGGATGTCTATTAGATTCTACAGATTTCGATAGACGGACTTCCTATTCGGACTACTCCATGTGATCAGCGGATAGCAGTGCTGACATGGTGCTTTGGGCATGGGGTGGAGATGGGGGTGGATAGTCCGGTGGAGCGAGTAGAGGGTGATTTCCTAATTGGCGGTATCTTGGTGCGATGGTGGCTAGAGAGGGGCATGTTGGGAGTGAGGCACGTATTACTGATGACCCTCATTTCCAACATGCTGTTGCCCGACTCTTCAGGTGCGAGGTTTTTATGGAACCTACTGGAGGTGGTCTTCAGACTGGTGGAGTGTCCAAATTTAGAGCCCTTGATTATGAGATGGGGTCAGACACTATTGGCGTAGCTCTATGATGAGCTGTATGAGGTCCACTGTCAGAGGCGAAAGGTTTTTGGGTGCAGCTACCTGTTGCAGTGCTGGGGGTGGCAGCACATAGCTGTGGAGTGGCCATAGGGTTTGCCATGGACTACTCAGGCGGAGATGGTGGATAGGGAGATAGGTTACATAGCTCTATGGTGGCAGTCTGAGGAGCAGGGGTAGAGTCAGTGGTGGATAGGTGTCATAGGGAACTAGGTGAATTCCTTTGCTTGGCTTGTTCCAGGGGAGGTGTTCTGGTGCCCATACCGAGACTGTCCAGCCTGGCCTAAGGCTGGAGAGTGGCTTCGATGGGTGTGCAAGGGGAGATGGCTGATTGGGTGACACAAGACCGAGTAGGAGTACTTCCTGTACATCCGAGTGACATGATAGTTTGGGGTGTGCCAGGGGTTACTGGGTGAGCCCTTGATCTATCGATGTCAAGGTAATGAGAGGACTCTAGTCTGGTTGATCATCGCATCACTGGGTGAGGAGTTGGATGCAGTGATTAATGCCCTTGATGTGGACAACATCAGGGTGACCATTGAGTATGACTAGTGGTGGACATTACGGTGGTGGCAAGGCGAGGGGTCTATAGGGGGTCTAGAGGTGATAGCAGCAGGTGGTGAGGGTGTAGAGGCATCGAGAGAGGTTTGGGAGGCTTCGCTCAAGGATGCAGACATGGTGGAGGTTGACAGATTTAGGGGGGATGATTTTGGGATTTTAGAGTAGCTAGATACGTAGGACATACCAGAGCAGTGGGAGTCGGAGCAGCTCGCAGTCTCATATATGCCTATGCACCAAGCTATCTTGGAGGGTGTGGAGGTGAGGGATCATGCTGAGATAGCACGATTGGAGGATCTGCTTTGGAGATAATATGAGGAGATTAGGGAGGCTTTGCAAGAGAGGGATGTCCTACGGGTTGAGTTTGTGGAGCGAGATAACACATTTGTTGCATACCGTCGATGGGATGAGGACATAGATGCTACGTGGGAGAGGGATCTCCTATGAAATCAGTTTGTGTAGTGTGATGACATAGTGGCTAGGTACCATCGGTAGGAGGTGGACTAGTTTCAACATTAGATGGAGTTGGAGGTAGAGATTATCCACCTCAGTGGGTGGTTACCTGAGCTCCCTGGAGGTGGGTCTTCACACCGGATGAGAGATAACGATACTGAGCAGTCAACATCTTCTCATCGCAGGCGGCTAGATGAGGGGGGCGCTAGTGGGCATGATGCAAGGGCTAGCAGCAGCTGCCCTGAGAGGTCCCATAGGACCCACACCATGGGGGGTAGTTCTCGTCACACCGATCCTGCATGATCATGGTGGTTGATGCCCTAGGCTTGGGGTTTTTGAACTTTTGCTTTTTTTGTTTGCAGGGTCAGAGGACTGGTTTATTGTAGCCTACGAGCATTTTGATGATATATATATATATATATATATGAATTTCTTTGATTTATATGTTTGTCATGAGTTATTATTATGCTCATGTGATTGATGGATGTTGATGTATGCATGTTAATTTATTTTGATGTATGCATGTGGTATGATGAATGCAAATGTTTCTAATATATATGATATGCATATGAATGTATGAAATGATTTGTTGATAACTTGGCGGTTGCACCATAGATTGTGCAAGACTTACCGACTTTTGGTACTTATGTGATGGCTTTATGGAATGACTTTGCATGTATGAATTTTGTTTTGGTATTTTTCATATTTTTTGATGTTGATGTAAGTAATGAAATGTACCAGTTGTTTTAAAATGTAGTTAAGGTTTTCTGAGATTTAGATGTGTTAACTAACTAGCCAAGATTGTACTTTTATCTCATAAGATTTTTTGAACAAGGTATGAATCAGACTTGAGTTTGACCAAGTTATTTCACATCCCTGTGTGTGCAAGTGAATTCATTTATGTGGTATTTGTTAGGATACCGCCAGTGGCAAATAGGCTATCAACCAAACCTATACTGAGTATCACCTAATTAGCTCCACGAACTCCTTTGTTGTATTTAGTCAGATTAATCTGTGGTGCTATCTAGGATACCATAAGCTAGCTCATCCACATGTAGACATTGCTCTACACACAAGTTAATGTGATAGATATATCATCATGCGAGAGGTTAGCCACCAGTGACCGATAGGCTATCCACCAAACCAGTACTGAGATTCACCTCATGACCTTCTGAATGTTGAGAGTTCCAGGGATTCAAGTTTGACTCCCTTATTTTCTTTAATTTTATTGGGATACTTGCTCTTCTATAGTGATAAAAATCATTGTTTATTTTTGTTTTTTCTTTTGAGAAAGAGATTTGAATATCGAGTGATGAGAATCACTATTGCTCGTGCTTTTTGATGTATGCACTTTGGTTTTGATGTCAAATTTTGGAGTTTTGACTTTTACAAATTATTGGATGTTTGCAAATTTTTGAGAACTTGGGATTCTTGGGGAATTGGGTAGGGAAGATGCTTGTCCTTTTGCCAACTCTCAGCATTCTTGGGGTCATTCGCACAGGGGGATGAGCAAGATAACCTTTTCACTAGATGGTATCCTGGATTGCTTTGCAGATTTCATCTTTCGTTCACACAACTTGGGAATTTTTTATGTGTTTTAACTTGTGTTGGGATGCTACGTAACAAGGTGTGATCCAAGTAGGACTCTACCTTTGTAAAATCTATCTGACTTTATACAATATTTGGCTAGAAAGCTAATGACAGCTTGAATGATGAAAAACTCTAGACACATTAGGAGACAACTGACTATGATGTTGCCAAAAATATGTATGGCGTTTATGTTTGCTGCATTATTTTCAAAGTGGAAAAGTGTGGAGAATGATGGAATTGCCCGTAATTACAGTCTATGGTGCCTTTGACTTGTATGATCAACAAATGTGCAATGTATGAATGCGATGCCGGATGCAGCTATATATTTTTTTTGTTTTGATTTGTAAGAGTATGCATGGAAGTGAGATGCAATTTTTTGTTGTTGTTATTTTTGATTATCTTTTGTTTTTGTTTGTTTTTTACTATTCTTTATGGTTGGTTCATTTTGCGTGAGGGCGGACCAAGTGATTCTTTCGAATCCTTGGAGGTTTTGACCAAAGGGATTATGGGCACCTTTGGGGCGTTTTAGGGTTGACCAAGCGATTGCAAGAATCCTTGGAGCTTTTTGGTTTGACCAAAGGGGTAATGGGCACCTTTGGGGCATTTTGGGATTGACCAAGTGATTACGGGAATCCTTGGAGCTTTTTGGTTTGACCAAAGGGGTAATGGGCACCTTTGGGACATTTTTGGGATTGACCAAGCGATTACAGGAATCCTTGGAGCTTTTTTTTTTGACCAAAGGGGTAATGGGCACCTTTGGGGCATTTTGGGATTGACCAAGTGATAATGGGGATCCTTGGAGCTTTTTGGTTTGACCAAAGGGGTAATGGGCACCTTTGGGGCATTTTGGGATTGACCAAGTGATAATGGGGATCCTTGGAGCTTTTGGTTTGGGCTATGGCTCTTTTAAATATGGAATGGCCTCAAATGACTGATGTTCAAGGGTTCTAGTTCCTTGATTCCATCAAGAGAGGCTAGCCGGTATATTCCAGGTCCTATTTTACTGTCAATCACATATGGACCTAACTAGTTTACCATGAACTTGTCCCTTAGATGGGGTGGCAAGTTAGAATTCTATTGGTTCTCTTTTAAGACCAAGTCACCAACCTAAAAATCCCTCAGGTGAACTTTCATGTTGTATGCTTTCTTAAGTCGCTCTTGATAGATATGTAAATGCTCGAGAGCATTAACGTGTCGTTCATCGAGTAACGTAAGCTGGTCTAACCGGGCTTGCCATGCAGTGTCATCATCGATGAATTCTTGCATTGATATGTGCAGGGAGGGAATTTTCAACTCGAGAGGCATGACTACCTTGGAGCCATACACCAGCAAAAATGGAGTTGCCCTAGTGGGCATTCGAATGCTAGTGTGATACGCCCATAGAGAAAGGGGGATTTGAATGTGCCAATCCTTATGACTGTTTGCGACTATATTTTTGAGGATGGCAACTAGCATTTTGTTTGATGCCTCTGCTTGCCAATTTTCCTGTGGATAATAGGGTGTCAAAAAACTATGCTAAATTTTGTACTTTGTGGTCAAAGCACGCACGTCTTTGTTCTTGAATGACGTCCCATTATCCGAGATTATCTTGGATGGAATACCAAAATGACATATGATGTTATGTAAAATAAACTCTATAATGCAGGGTCCAGTTGTAGAGGTTAGCAAAATTGCTTCCACCCACTTGGTGAAGTACTCTGTGGCCGTTATGATGAATGTGTGACGACCCGATGACGTAGGGGAGATCTTTTCGATTAGATCTAAGCCCCACTATGAAAATGGCCAAGTCGATTGGATCAGCTGCAAGGCCTGAGAAGGTACGTGTGTCAAATTAGCATGGTGTTGACACTTCACGCACTTCCTTACATATGCGCAACAATATTTCTCTAAAGATGGCCAATAATAGCCCATGCGAAGAATGCACTTTACGATGGCCATACCGTTGAAGTGGCCATCGCATGTACCATCATGCACTTGGGTGATCACCCAAGTGGACTCCTACTGGTCCAAGCAACGAAGGAGGATTCCTTCGTAGCTACGATGGTACAAAATGTCTCCTAGAAAGACATGTTTAGTTGCTTTCTATTTGAATGATCATTTTGTGGCATGCGTCAATCCAAGTGGGAGGTTACCTAGCTTGAGGTAGTCTCTTATGGGTGTGTACCAATCCTGCTGATTCGAAAACCTTGATAGTATGAACAACCAATCCCTCTTGAAGTTCATCCCTAGAAAAAGTTGAGCGGAAACGAACTTGTAAGAATAGCATTGTATTGCTATTAAGGGGAGTAGGGGAGAACAAGGACCCCCAATTGGCATGATTTAGACAATCATGGATTCGAGAGAACTTGTTCGGGGACGGTTCAATCTAGATCAGGTGGATTCTTGGTGTTAAGTCAGAGCTTGCATGCTCCATCATGGATTGCGATAGTGTTTTGACTTGAATGGTTGTCATATCACTAGAAATGTCTTATGGGATTAGTGACCCCAAGGAGGCCATAGTGTCTGCAAAATGATTCGATGATCGAGGGAGTGCCTCGATGTCATACCATTCAAGATTTGCTAGGAATTTGTCCACAAGGGCTTTGTAGGCCTACAGAACTGGGCATTTGCATTGGAATACCCCTTTGACTTGGTTGACAATTAACAACGAATCACCAAAGATGTTCAAACATTTGATGTTCATGGTGATTGTTGTCTGAAGACCTATGAGCAAGGCTTCATATTTGACATTGTTGTTGGTGCACGGGAAATCTAATTTAAATGATAGAGGCATTGGAGCCCCTTGTGGTGTGAAGAATACAATTCTCGTGCCACCCCCTTGCTCACATTTAGAACCATCAAAAAATAGGGTTATGTCGGCCTGTGACTTAGGCTCATTAGAATCTAGCAATTTTGAGACATGGAAGACCCCATCATCGGGTAGCTCTATGGTCAGAGGTCGATCGTCTTCGAGAGGAGCCTCTGCTAGTTGATCGGTGATGACTTGACCTTTGATGGATTTCTATCCAATGAACTCGATGTCAAACTCTGTCAACAACATGATCCATTTCACCGTGCGGCTACTATGATAAGTATGACTCATCATGTATCACAATGGATTCTCCTTAGACACAACATACGTCATGTTTCTCAACATGTAATGGCATAGCTTTTTGGTAGCAAACACCACTGCCAAGCAGAGCTTCTCAATGTATGCATAGTTAAGTTCATAACTGACTAGGGTGCGGCTAAGATAGTAAGTAGCCTATTCTTTGTGTAGTTCATTTTTCTAGGCTAGCATGGCACCTAGTGCCACCTTAGTAGCTGAGATGTATAAGTAGAATGGAACTCCTGGTCTAGGTGGTGCCAATACTGGCAGTGAAGCCAAGTATTGTTTAATGTCATCGAAGGCTGACTGGCACTCGTCATCCCAATGAAATGCTACTCCCTTGTGCAATAATTTATTCATGGGTCGGCACTTGTCAGATAGCTGCGCTATGAAGCACTTGATTGACGTGACCTTTCCCTACAAGCTTCTGAGTTGCTTGATGGTAGTTGGGGGAAGCATTTCAAGGATTGCCTTGACTTTGTTTGGGTCCACCTCGATGCCTCACTTTGAGACTATGAAACCCAAGAGTTTTCTAGATGTGATGCCAAATACACACTTCTTGGGGTTTAGTCTGACTTTATGTTCGATGAGGCGATCGAGGATCTTGCTTAAGTCACCGAGATGATCTAGGCACAAAAGAGATTTGGCCAATAAATCATCCATATAATCTTCCAAATTTTTATGCATGTGATTATGGAAGATGTATGTCATGGCATGTTGGTAGGTGGCACCAACATTTTTAAGGCCAAAGGGCATGACCTTATAACAAAATGTCCCCCAAGGCATTGTGAATGCCATTTTTAGTTGGTCCTCAAGATTGATATGAATTTGATTGTATCCCAAGAAACCATCCATGAGGGATAGCATTTCATGGCCCACTATAGCGTCTACCAATGCGTCGATGCTAGGCAAGGGGAAATCATCCTTAGGACTCGCTTTGTTTAGATCTCAAAAATTAGTGCATATGCGAATCCTCCCATCAGGCTTCTTGATGGGCACCATGTTGGACAACCATGGTGGGTAATCCATGTAGATGACAAACTATGCATCCAACAGCTTTTGTAGCTCATCTTTGACCATTAAGGCTACTGTTGGGTGCATCTTACATAGTTTTTTCTTAACTGGCTTGACTATCGGATCAAGCGTTAGGTTATGCATGACTAGCTGTGGATCTAGCCCCGACATGTCTTTGTAGGACCATGCAAAAACCTCCTTCTTCTCTTTGAGAAGGGAAATGTAGTCGGCTTGCTCTTCAAGGGATAGACTTACCCCCAACTTGATGATCTATGGATTCATTGGATCAGAGCCGATGTCTACATCAGTCATCTCCTTGACTGACATGTGGGACCCGTCCTCCAACTGGTGTGGAGTTGGGATCAAGTGGATATCATTTGCTGAATTCAGATCTGCGTTAGGAACTTTGGGTCCCTCTTCAGCATGGAAGATATCCTAAGTTGGTCCTGGGGTGAAATGAAGCATCTCACCGCAAGGCTAGTACTCTGATGTGGATGGTGGTGAGTTAGCACGATCCCAATCTATAACATCTAAGTCTATATACAATGGACATGCTGGATCAGTTGGATTATGGATGGGGGTGGTTAAGTCAATGGAGATCATGTTGATGAAATTATTTTGGTCTCCATTACCATGGGTGTGGTGACTCGGGCTTCCTTGATGATTTTTGTGCTCCGGATCTGGCTTTGGAGGTATTGGCACGAATGGATCAGCCCTATGTGCGGATAGGAGGACAGGGTCTACCCTTGGCACTGATATTGCTATAGGATCTCTAGGTGGAAGGTGCTCTCTATATACCTGAAGTTGTGGGTGTAGCACTTGGTCCAACTGTGCTGGGTTTAGGTGCCACCTATGCCTTGGCCCTATGTTTAACTATTGAAACATGTCATCAATGTCCATAGGGTATTGTTGTTATCGCATATGATTGAGATAGGCCATCTCAGTTTCATCTTCATAATCACTGTCGGAGATCCATAGGCCTTCGTTGGCTTTGACAACTATTTGTGACATTTGAGGCTCATCTTGTTCGAGAAAATTGATCTGGTCCCATCGGGGTTGTTTCGCTCTCTATGGAGGGACCTGATTTTCTTGATGTGGCACTTGCTCGATTGGAGCATCCAAAGGGAACATTGCCAAGAGGCTTTCTTGGTAGTCATCCATGGGGGTCACTTGTGAGTGATTGCTATCCGATTCGAAAGGGTCCCATGGTGCTACCTCATACTCTGACTCATCTTCTGAAGATCCTTCTTGACCTTGTCTATATCCCCCTTGTAGGTGAGTTCTCAAGCTTTCTCCTTTCTCGATCAAAGGGAAGGGGTTGCGAAGGTCAACAAGGTTGGTTGTCGACAATGGGAGATAATCCCCCAATGTATATGTTGTGTTAGGATTGGCATATGGATCTAATGCTAACCCATCCTTGTTGCCTATCCCTAGGCCTTGCATGTTCTCTACCAAGATGTCTAGGGGTAGGGGTGGTTGAACCCTACTCCTAACTTGTCGTATGGCATCTGATATCTTGGTTGGCAAAGAACATGCACTCCTTGCTCATATCTACCTAACCCATATCCATGCCAATTGCATTGGCCAAGATATCTTAGAGCAAAGTCTGGGTTGGACAAATAGTTGACGTCCTCAGCAAAAGGCTCTTCATCTTCTTCTTCTTGCATGTAAGGTTCAATGCCATTATCAAGGCCCCCATATACAAAGTTTTTCTAGTTTGGTGGGTAGCCTAGAGGAACAATAGTGCCTATGGGGAGGCAAGGTCTCCCCATGTCCTGCATGGACTCAAGTGTGGGTGTTGCTACAATGTTTCACACCAGATACTCCCCTAGGCCCGTATTGGCCATCTCAATGGTGATTGTTGGCTATTGAAGGGGAGGGAATGGGAGTTCTTCCTGAGTCCACTCCATGTTAGGTGAACTAGGCATCTCGACTTCCATTCGGCTAGGCATCTCTTCGATAGAGATGGTTGAGACTGATGGCGGTGCCTCTTCCAGGGGTTTCTTCCCATTGTCCTTTGGTGTGGCCATCGTAGGTGGCATCGTTGGTGAAGGACCAGATGATGAAGATGGACCCGACTGGGGGTTTGATGGAATCAAGTGGGGATGTGTGCGAAATCGGACCTTGTTTAGATGGATTCAACTAAAAATCCAAATGTGTTGATGGAAGGGTCGATTGCGGCATCAGCTGCACCACATTGCAATACTTGAAGGGTTCTAAGTCCACCGAGACTACATGCACCTACCCTTAGAATGTATACTTTAAGCATTGGTGGGCTATTGAAGGGACACACTTCATGTCCCTGATCCATGGCCAGCCCAAAAAAATGTTATAAGCCATCTCACCCTCCAAGATGTGGCACAATGTAGGAATAGTCTTTTGTCCCACTTGGATGGGTAGGACAATTGTGCCAATTGTTGAGCATATCACATCATTGAATGCTCGCAGAGTGTAGGTGGAGGCCACAATGTGAGATGCTAGCAACTTTAGATGTTTCAATGCCACTATTGTAATGATATTACTGGATGAGCCAGTGTCCACCAACACCCTCTTATATAGAATCCCATTGACCCGTGCAATGACGTGCAGGGGTGGATCCGCCATGTCACCAGTCACTGATTTCAATTCATCCTCTCTAAAGGTGATGATTGGCTTGGTGCATCTTTTGACATGTCCCACAAAGTTGTTGAAAGAGTTTGCTTCGTGGGGCTGCAGCTCGATGGCTTTAAGTATCTCCATTAGAGCCTCCCGATGGGGCGATGATTGTTGTATGAGCTCGTAGATGGAGAGCCTAGCCGACATGGTCCTCAAAATTTGGGTGAGTTTGGTCCGAATTGTGGCCACTGGTCTAGGCGGAGGAGGTTGCGTAGGGTGTTGTTGTGGTTGTGACATTGTTGGCACCTCTCCTGTAGCCATCATGGGGGCAGCTGTGCTCGGGTACCTTTTGTTTCGAGTCACTATACTAATCATCCCTACATACCCCTGCATGGGGTAGTTCTGTGTCACCTCATTGACCTGTAGGGTCTTTGCCGACACATCATGAGTAGGTAGGGGGTATTTGAAGACCTCCATCTATTGGTTGTTTGGCACTACTAGATTATCCACCACTAGCATCTTGTTTTCGATTAGGTCTTGCACGAAGCTTTTAAACTTCCAACACGCATAGAGGTCATGTCCCTTATGTCGGTGAAACTTACAGTACAAGTCTTCCCTATAACCTTTGGGTTTTGGCACGTTGGGGTCTACAGGTCGACTCTCTAGAAAGTTCATCAAGTTTATCGTGGTCAAATGGTCAAACAAGGAGTCTTTAGACTTTGTGAAGGGTGTGAACTATTGCCTAGGGTGACACTGCTGATTTTGATCTTGCCGATGATTTTCTCTTTCATAACTGTCAAGAGGGACCGCCTGATAGTTAGCATTTTGGGGTTGTGTTGCTTGTGCAGGCTTAGGTATGTTTATAGCAACCTGATTGACCGTAGCGGGTTTTGGTTGCGTGGTCCCTGTCTTGGCATTTTTAGACCATTATTTCTTCTTTGGCTTGGCAATATCGCCATCCTGAATCTTGATCTCCTCAATGATTTTGGCTTGCGCCAGAGCTTCCTCTAAAGTGGCATATTGCTGCAGCTGCAATAGCACGAAGATCGATCTCAAATAGCTCTTTGAGAACATTTGGGTAAGGTCGGCCATAGGAGGGAGGTAGGGCAGCTTTGAAAGCAACGTCCTCCACCGATTTCCATAGGCCGCCATGGTTTCTTCCTCATACTACCTGAGGTTGGCTAGGTCGCTTAGTGATGCCTTCTTCTTGGTGTTGAAGGTGAAGCATTCGAGGAATGCGTCCACTAGCTGATCCAAGTTACTGATGCTATGTTTTGGCAACTGAGTGAACCAATCTAAGGCAGGGCCTATGAATGTGGTTATAAATGTTCTTAGCAGCAAAGCATCATTGTCCTGAATGCCAAAGCATTGGCTCAGGAATCTAGTCACGTGCTCTTGGGCATCCTCCTCACCTCTAAATATTGCCAACTAGGGTAGTTTAAAGTGTTCAAGGTATGGGGGTGCTGGCACTGATGGATGCATCGGGTGACTATGGAGTTGGCATAAAGTGGGCTTTTGGGGCCTAGAAGTCTTGGTCTCCATAGACTCTAAGCGCTCTAGCAGCGCTTTATATGCATCGAAAGACTTGATCTCTTCCTCCTTGGTTTGTTCCCGTTGCGGGTTGTGGGGAACTTGAGGCCTATGGAGGGGTGGCTGGATAGCACCCCCTCTACCTTGGTAGGGCATTTCAGCCCGCTCTTCTTCTTGCTCATACTCCTCATAGGCTTCTTGAGGAGTTCCTAGGCGAGACCTATAAACATGGGTGGGTCCCCATGGAGGGTGCCCATCATTGTTTCTGGGAGTGGCCTCCCACTCAGGTCTAGGAGGTCTCGGAGGTAGCACTTGGTAAGGTCATGGAGACCTATCTCACACCAAGGGGTTATGCCTCTCATACAGTTCTGCTCTTTGGGTGCGAGGGGTTGGAACCCTCTCAGGCATAGTGTTATGGAGCAGCTCATCTGTTTGACGCCGAATGCGCTCTTTGCTAAGGTGATACAGGTGCTCCAACTATTGTTGGTCTTGCTCAAGCTGCGTGATTTGCGCTTGGTGGGTGGCATGTCTAGAAAATGCCAGGTCGATTTGTTCTACCATCTTGAGTCTAGGAGGCCTAGATGCCTCTCCTATGCATTTATCTCGGTCGTGATGATCTAAGATCTCTATAGGTCACTTTCCTCTATCGAGGTTGGTGGCATTCACCCGAGGTTCTGGCCTTAGTAGGTGATCCTGATAGATAGTAGGTGCGGAGGTGCATTGCTCCTATGCTATGTATTGCTCTTGAGGAATGTAATGGTCTTCCTCATGCTCCCTTTCGTATATGTGAAAGGGGCAGGTAGAGTTGGCTCACCCTGTTTGAAGAGCCTTGCGCTCTAGATTTTGCCTATTGTTTCTAACAGTGATAAGGGGTAAAGGAGGAATGACATAATCATGCGGCCCCTCCTTATGGTCCCTATGTGGCTCTAGCACTTCATCGCACGGTGGCCACTCATAACGAGCATCCAAGGGAGCCTTCCTACCTAGGTTAAATGGTACATGTAAGGACTCTTCATGAAAGGGTCTATGTGTAATGGGTGTACCCCTCGAAGGGGTGTCTCTATAGTCTCATTCTAAAATGCCATGATGTGGACTATCTTGTGGGTCAAGCCACCAAGGTGGTATGACCAAGTCCTTGGGGCTATAGCGGAGGTGACTTGTGCCCCCTTGTACACTCTCCGTAGCTCCTGCCCATGATTGGGCTTGGCTACGGGTGTACACCATGGTGGTGTCTCTCTACAAGCTACATAGAGTTATATATATATATATATATTTGATTTGTTATGCTACACTAAACAAAGGGAACCACACAATCAAAGAAGTGATTATCTCATTTATAGATTAAAGGTGTGCCCTAAATCTGGTTTAGTGTGTTTTGATTTTTGTTTTGAAAGCTTTGCAAAGAATGTGTTGTTGTATATGCAATATGATGGCTCTTATGTCTCCCAAAATGGTTGCCCCTTCGATATACCGCTACCAGACCATTATACAAAACCTCTCAATATACCCGCCCTTACGTGAGGGAAACTATTGGTACGCGAGAGCAGAATGGTACGTGGAACATAGGCGGTATGGAAGGGGGATAACCCTATTTTTGACACCTACCATAGAAGACTTATCCTCATGCACTGGGAATCACCCCAGATACACTTGGTCAGCTTTCATTAGGATTTACGTCTAGCAACAGTAGCGATCGGGGTTATGGATGCAAAAATTCAAGCCAAGGTGGTGATGAAATCCACCATTGGTCTTGATCAAGGGTTGGGGTTTTATGACCAAATCCTTGTTGTTTAGATTACCACGTGGTGTGTGGGGTTATTTTTATTTATGCAAAGAAATTAAACATGCAGCAACACTTTCCTACGCAAGCAAAGAAACATAAAACAAAAAATAGAAACAAAAAATGACAGAGGATGCAAGGAACCCCTACCTCTTCTTTGCCCAAATCGGATACCTCTGAGTTTCTACCCTGAAAGTGCACAGAGAGCTATTCATCCCTGGGTGAGATGAATAATAGAACTGTATTTATCATAGGTTGGGACACATGCCCATTCATCCCTGGGTAAGATGAATTCCAGCTCTGTACTCGTCACAGACTGGAATGAACAACAGTCCAACATTTGAAAAATTGGTACCTGCAAGCAAAAACAAACACCTTTTGATCAAAAATTTGATCTTAAAATTTGGGGATAGCGTCCCACCATGATCGCCATTGAAAGCACGAGGATACGGAAGCAAAATGGAAACCCCAAGTGTGATGTATGCAAAAGTGAAAGATAACGCTAAGTCCTACGAACTAAAATGCATGAAAGGAGAGAAGCATAAACGAATTGAAACAAGATAGAAAGCAAATGTCGAGTACAACCCTTTTTATTAATTTTCTTTGGAACTCGGTTACAATACGTCTCCTCCCTTTTCATGGGCTAGGAGCGTTAAATATGACTTTATCACACCATGGATGGTCCGCTTTCTTCCGCATGCCCACATGTAAAATGGGTGGGCCAAAACATCACCGCCGCTTGTATAGATAGGTCTTTGATTCCTTGATGCTCCTCCGATGTCGAGATCCTGCATTCAAAGAAATAGAAAAGGATTAGTAGCACCTGCGGATAAAATGAAACATGCGATCCCCAAAGCCTACGATTAGTGCATGCAAAAAACAAATAAAATGATAACTAAAACATATCAAAATGAGCTGAAAACTTGACAGAGGCATGAGAACATCACCAGGAAGGCACTGCAAAAGGAACAATCAAGAAATTCACCACGGATTTCTAATCGCTCCGGGGTGGGACGATTAGACCTGCAACAAAATGTCAGAAAGTACTATCCTAAATGTCCCATCCGGGAGGCTCCAAATCTCCTACAAAGTTGGGGGTTAGGTAAAATGGGGTATTTTGGAAAGACCCAGAAGGTCAGATTTTGCCAATTCGGCCTCTATCACCCAAAATCTGATGATGCTCCTTGCATGTTAGTGAAAGCGAGAAATAACAAAAACATGATCAAAACTACTCATAATAGCATGAAATTTGAATGACAACCTATGTAAACAACCTAGAATATAATGCAAGAAAAATAGAAATGAAACCTGCTACAAATTTCTAATCACTCCGGGGTGGGGCGATTAGGACTACAGCAGTGCGGGGGCGCCCGAGGGCAGGACGCCCGTCGTTTGGGGCCCAGTTTTGGCACCAATCCACTTGGGATGGGTCCAAAACCTCTTGTGGGGTATTGTTGAAAAATTTGGGTGGGATATTGTGGCCAAATGTCAGGTTTTTGGTTTGGATTATGCTTCCAATAATCACCCAATAACCTCCCTTCCAAAAGAGAGATTAAGGATGTGAAAGGCACAAGAAAAAAGGTGAGGATGTAAATCGGCAGCACTCCATTGCTCCAAATGCTCCTGACCTATCCTCCTTTTGGGGTGAGAAGGCTCACCATTTTATAGACTTGAGGGTCTCTGTGAATGAGCATGCAGTGGTGCCACTTGGCAATCATGCCTTCTCAGGGGAGAGAAGATTCCTCCCTGATTAGGGACTCCATGACTGCCTCTATGACTTCATATTTGAGGTAAAAAATGCTCACTACTGCTCCATGCATTGAAGGAGGTGTTAAGTGGCAGATCTGAGCTGCCATTTGTCAATGTTTGACCTTTTGCCCATCAAACCTGCTATTCGCCCCACCCAGGAGCGAATACTACTAATCGTCCCAGGGTGGGATGAATACTAGTTTGTAATCATCCTAAGGTGGAATGAGTAGGGAGCAGAGTGCCTGAAAGGTGCCAAATTGACCTCTGACCTTCCAAAATTGTTGTGAGAGTGGTTAGGACCACTGTTTAACCTCTAGGGGCTGCCCTGGGGGCTGTGTGTGTCAACTCAATCAATGTTTGTAGTCACATAATCAGATTGGTGCTATTTTGGTGTCTACACCAAGACTTACCTCAAATATTCTCAGCAAGTCTTCACCAAGACTTACCTAAAATATTCTCAACAAGACCTCCCTAGAACTTGTCCAATATACTCAACAAGTCTTCACCAAGACTTGTCTCAAATCTGCTTAACAAGTCCTCTCAAGAACTTATCCAATCTACTCAACAAGTCTTCACCAAGAATTATATCAAATTTGCTTAATAAGTCCTCTCAAGAACTTATCCAATCTACTCAACAAATCTTCACCAAGACTTGTCTCAAATATTCTTGCAATCTCTCACATAAGCTCACACAAATCTATCCTTAAGCTTTCACAAAAGCTTACTCAACTCTATCCTCAAGTCCCCTCTAGGAATTACTCAAATTTTCCCATAAGAATTCAAAAATGCTTGCCTAACTCTGTACTTAAGTCCCCTCTAGGATGGAAGAGAGAGAACCTCCTTTATTTTTCCTCTATGCATGTTATAAATCTCCTCAATTATTGGAAAACACCTCCTTGGAGGATTAAGACAATTATTGAAGAGGCTAGGATCCTTTTCCAGGGAAGACAAGACAAAAAAGCCCAACATGTCTTTTGGGAAGCTAACAAAATTGTTGATAAGCTAGAAAATTTGGGTGTCGATGGTGACGAACTTTTCAAATGGGAAAACGATGTCCCGAGTGAAGTAGAGGAGCTTATTCAACAAGAATGCCAAGAATGATAGTCAAATTTTTCAATAGGGAAGGCATTGTAAGTTTGAAGGCTAGGAGTATTCCCATCTCTTTTTTGAATTGGACTCACAATAAAAATTATCTGAGCTGTTAGTATTTGTAGATGCTCCTTGGAAATACCACAAAGACTAATGGGGATAGTCACATGTCAGATAACATGGCTCCTAGTCGTATTAGTAATTTGAGGTTGGTTGATAATCATAGGGAAGGAAAGAAACGATAATATGACTTCGAACCAAAGCCATGTGGACCACCAGATAGCCACCACCATAAATCTATCTAGCAGGTTCAATTCTCCAAGGCTGATTGGCCAAGATAGTATGTGGTACCAAAGCATGTCATATACGGAAGAAAACAATTACCAAAGAATTATTAAGAGTAACTGTCAATACAGAGCTTGTGGGAGTTTTTTTTAGTACTCTGCTATGTGTGTCTGCAGCTTTTTGTTTCTCCATTGTCTCAAGGAAGGGATCCATGTCTATTTCTTTTTTGTAATTATGATGCATGTGTGTTTTCTTAGGGTATACCCAAAATGTTGTATGGGAAGTTTCTTTTTGATAACAGGCTATGTGCCTTATTGGATGTAATGGCTTTGGTGGCATGTATATTTTACATATATAGGATCCTTAGTAAGGATATGTTCATCAACAGCCTTGGGTTGATTTTTGTAAAAGGTTTTGGGTCAACCTGTAAAACCCGGTATTAATGCTATAGTATCTTATCTACCAAAAAAAAAAAAGTCCCCTCTAGGACTTACTCAAATCTGCTCACAAGCTTTCACAAAAGCTTACTCAAATCAATTGCAAAACTTGCATACAAAACTCAACTTAATCTCTTTCAGAAAACCTCTTCAATCACACAAACAAGTTTCACTCAGAATCTTGTTTAACCATAGAAACATATAGAGAATGATCAAAGACTCAATATGTTTCACACTCACAATATTTTGTACTCAACAAAACACTCTATCACTTTCAAACTCTCTTTCAAATCAATTCAGAAATAAAGTATAATTTGTTTCACAAAACTTGAACTATCACTCCAATGCTTTCAATCAATAATGCTCAACCAACTTCACTCAAACATCCACTCAATGAAACACAACTTGCTTACAAACCCTAACCAAGTGTTTCACTATACTTCCAACAACTCACACTATGGAACTCAAACCTTGACTCAAGATGATTCCAATGTCACATAACAATGATACTCATGTTCTTTCACAAACCCTAGCTCAAGATAGTTCTCAATATCACATAACAATGATACTCATGTTCTTTCACAAACCCTAGTTCAAGATAGTTCTCAATCTCACATAACAATGATACTCATGTTCTTTCACAAATCCACAAATCATGCACATGAAAACTCACTCAAACATTTCCAACAATGCTTATCAAACAATCCTTTTCACTCCAACTTTGCATTTCACAACATTCAATCCAACAATATTTCACTCATAAGGAAGATGTGCCCATACCTTTTGTTTTGATGGAGATATGTCTTCAAAACCTGTCTTAATCACAATCAAATCCTCTTTGCCAATTTCAAGGTTAGATAGCAACAACCTATCTCAAAATCTCCACACAAATATTCTCCTCAATAATTATTTCACCATACAAAAATATCAAATCTCAAGTACACCTTATAATCTCCAAACTTCTCAAAATAATATTCAATACATAAACAATCAAATTCCTTTACTAACACCTTATAAACTCCAATCTTCACAAAATACAAATAAAAATTAAATTCCTTATTAACACCTTATAAACTCCAATCTTCACAAAATAACATTCAACAAATAAAAATAAAATTCCTTTGTTAACACCTTATAACTCCAATTACTTTATTTATATTTCTAATAAAAAATAAAATATTTTAATCAACCTTATAACTCCCTATCCTTTTACCTTAGCAAAAATAATCACGTGGCCTCTAGCGCCTTTCAAAACCTTGGCATAAATTAAAAATTAAAGTGCTTACCTTATAAATGTTGGCCCACATCTTCAAAAATATTGTGCCCTTTATGACTTTGCCCAAACTCAAACTTGCAACCTACCATCGTCATAGTGCCTTAGCCCAAGGCTAGGCTACCATTGGGCTACACACCCACACAAAACTTAAAGCGCACAATCCACCTTTTATTCCTTACCTTTAGCAAATTTTGAAGAACAACAAAACCTTGCTATTTCAAAACGAAGGGGACGTGAATCGAACCCTTGACCTACCCTGCATGAACATCTTAACAAACCTTCGACCACAAATTGCACTACCAAGCGCTTTGGGATTAATTTGACACTCCACTCGAAATTAATACAAAGTCTGCCTCCTTAAACTTTAAAACACATGAATTCTCTTCTTCCCTCTTAATGCAGCGCACGATTAATATTTTCACTTTGGCATACAAAAAATTGCATGGATGATTTAAATGAAAATCATTTCCCCCCTTTTATACCTTGTTCTTTGCACTCCAACACATCAGCTTAGCAAATTCAATTTTTAATTTAAATTTAAATTTAAACCTTTTGGCACCTTATTATTTATTTAAATTAAAATTTTAACCTATGGTTAAAATATTTTAATTTAAATAAATTAAATAATAACCTTTAAAATATGCTCAATGGGTCTTTTCAAGGATATATTTTTTAATGATTCCTTGGACCTCATTTTTCTTCACCTCAACCTTTTGCCCAAAATATTATAATATTATTATTTATTTTTAAACCTGCTTCTCCTTCCTTGGGTCTTCAATATTTTAGGCCTCTTTAGGCATATAATATTTAAAATAAATATTATATCCTATTTCTTTTAACCACTTCCTTGCCTTTTGGAAAAACAACCTGATGACATTAATGATGATGAAACTTGGACATCAACCTCTTGACATCAATGACAACAAAACTTGCTCAAATTTCCAACAATCTCCCCCTTTGTCATTGATGGCAACCCTTTTTCCTTTAACCATTTATTTTACCTTTTTTAGTTTTGCTCCCCCGACTGAATGCTCTCCCCTAACTCAAATCTCTCCCCCTTTGACATCAATGGCAAAGGGCCACCTTTGGGCTCAAATATAAGACTCTTAGCTCAGCCCCCTCCCCACCTCCTCTCCTTGAGGTGGTTAATTTTGGGGTGGGAGTATCTCTACTCCCAACATACACTGCTCTTTTCCTTTGTCCACCTTCTTCCTCAACTGATCCTTTTGATTCCTCTAAATATTCCTGTTCCTGCTTGTCTCTGGAAATTTTGTTCTACACCACTTAGCCATATGCCCAACATTATTGCACTTATAACACTTAATGTTGTGGTTCCTTGAAGGTGCAAATATCTTGAAGTTCCTCCTGGTGAAGCCATATCCATTCCTATCATGAACCCTGCAATTAATTACCTTATGACCAAACTGATTACAAGAGTAGCAATACCCTTGAAAGAGATACCCATTTCTAAAATTTCTATTGGTGAAACCATATCCCTATCTTTCATGTGTCCTGCACTGCATAGCCTTGTGACCAAACCTGTGACATGAGAAGCAACGTCCATTGAAGAAACCTTGCCTTGACCCCATTGGTCTCTTAGTCTCTTCTTCCCTGTGATGTTTCATGTTCCATATGTTCCTTATTTGTGCATTGTTCCTTTCCTTGTTGAACTTTCTATTTTCCAACTTATCCTCAGAAGTCTCACTTTCTCTTACACTCTCTTCTTCTGAAGCTTCTTCTTCTTTGGAGCTTGAGATTGACTCCTCTCCTTGTTCTCTATGTTCCTCTTCAAAACCAAGTCCTATCTTGTTTGATGAAGATCTTTGTACCTTGATAATCTTATCCAAGGTCTTTGAGCTTCTCCCAAACCTGTGTAGCTTGTCTTTAGACTCTTTTACTTCCTTCCTTAGTGAAGCTACCTCATGCTCTAATATTTCACATTCTAAGACCTTTGCCTCTAACTTCTCTTTAAATCTCCTTGTCTTAGCTATTGAGTTGGTTAGATCTTCTATAAGATTTCCTTTCTCTTCATCACATTCTTGAAATTGAAGCTTGAGTTTTGAGTTCTGATTTCTTACCTTCCTTAATTCCTTAAGAGCATAAATAAGCTCACCTTCAAGATCAACTTCTCCTTCCTCTTCATTTTTTGATTCCTTTGTCTTTAAGATCATCTTCATTCCTTTCTGATTCATCTTCAATAGGAGCACTTCCTTCTTATTCTATTGCCATAAGAAGACTTTCTTCTTCTAGACCTTCAAGAGCATCTTCATATTCATATTCACTAAAACTGAACCCATTCCTTGTACAATGATCTTCAAGATGACCAAAGTTACCACACCTAAAACACTTGAGAATTATTGGTTCCCTTTTTACCTTTTTCTTAACATCTTCTTTTTCTACTATCAGAAATAGAATTTCTTCTTCTTCATTATCTGAGGACCTTCCATCACTATCACTTGAACTCTTGCCTATCTTATCTGCATAAAAACTCTTCTTATGCCTTTGGAAAAACTTCTTTCCTTGCTTGCCTTGTCCATCCCTGCTTTTCTTTTGATACCTGTATTTTCTTGCTTCCCTGTTCTTATGATCATGTTTCTCTTCACCATTGCTATTTCCAGCTTCTGGACAATCAGATGCATAGTGACCATATTTACCACAATTTGAAACACTTAACTAATTTTGTACCTTTATACTTTCTTGTGTCCTTGTTCCTTCTGCCATAGTTTGCTTCTTCATCACTGGATAACTCATTACTTGAATCTGACTTCTTATCCTTTGTCTTCTTTGTAACTTTGAAAGTTGCTTCTTTCTAGGGGATAGGATCCTTTCCTATTCTCATCTCAAAAGTTGTGAGAGTTCCATGTAACTCATCCCTAGTCAAAGTTTCAATATCTTTTGTTTCTTCTATGGCTGAAACCTTTTCACTATACCTCTTAGGGAGTGACCTTAAAATATTTTGACAAACATCTGTTTCTTCAACTTTAAACCCAAGTCCTTGCATGGAGTTAACAACCTCATCCACATGAAGTAAGTATGTAGCAATGTCTTCCTCATCCTTCATCTTTAGGTCTTCAAATGTTTTCTTGTGATTTTGCAATTTTGCCATCTTGACCTTTTTGTCTCCCTCATATATTTTCTGCAACTTTTCCCAAATCTCTTTTGCTGATGTGCAATGCATAACTTTTACAAACTCTGATTCACGTAAACCACTTAAGATTCCATTCATTGCCTTTGAATTATTCAGTTGTAGGAGCTTACCATATTTATCTATAGGTGGAGTAGTTGGCGGTGTGTACCCATCCTCAACTGCTTGCCATATATCATTTCCTTGTGCCATTAGGTAAATCTTCATTCTTACACTCCAAAATGCATAATTATTCCCATCGAACAATGGTGCCTTATTTCCTGAAGATCCACTCTGAGAATCCATCTGTGTTCCTGTAAGCTTTTCCTTCAAGTTGTTAAACTCTTTCGAAGGAACCCGCTCTGATACCAATTGAAGAACACAAGCTTATACTGAGAGGGGGGTGAACAGTATAAGACCAACTTTTACTTTTCTTTCTCAAACAATATTATCCAATATATCAATGGCAATATCAACAGTAGTAATCAAAGCAATGCATAAATCATCACACACAATAGAGACACCAATTTAACGTGGTTCACCCAATGTGGGCTACTCCACGGAGAAAATATTTCACTAAAATTTTCTCAACAAATCTCTTGGGAATCCTTCCCTATTACAATGTTTATGGACCTCTATCCAAAGGAGACACCAATCCCCTAATCAAGTTCATGGATACCTATCCACAGGAGAACTCTTTCCCTTTATTAGTTCATGGATCTCTATCCATAGGAGAACTCTTTCTCCTCTGCTCTAGTTGGTGATCTTCTAGAAGACTACTACCTCCACTACATTGGCTTGTGGATCTCTCTCCATAGAAGACCTATATCCTCACTCAGAATACCTCTATCCTCACTACCCTAGCTAATGGATCTCTATCCACTAGAGACTACTATCCTCTACTCTATCACCTCCAAATCTTACTCTCAACTCTACTCAATCTCTATCCTCAAATCTATCCTCAAGCCTTAACACAAAGCTTGATCAAATCACAAATCAACTTTACTTAGATCTACCCCAAGCCTTAACACAAATCTTGAACAAATCAATCAATCAATTCTGCTCTCAAGTCTTCTCAAAGACTTACCTCAAATATATCCACAAGTCCTCTCAAGAACTTTCTCAATCTACTCAACAAGTCTTCACCAAGACTTACCTCAAATATACTCAACAAATCCTCCCTAGAACTTGTTCAATCTACTCAACAAGTCTTCACCAAGACTTACCTCAAATCTACTCAACAAGTCCTCTCTAGAACTTATCCAATATTCTCAACAAGTCTTCACCAAGACTTACCTCAAATCTCTTCAAGTCTCTCACAAAATCTCACACAAATATTCCTTAAGCTTTCACAAAATATTACTCAACTTCCTTAAGTCCCCTCTAGGACTTACTCAAATATTCCCATAAGCTTTCACAAAATCTTACTAAACTCTATCCTTAAGTCCCCTCTAGGACTTACTCAAATATTTCCACAAGCTTTCACAAAAGCTTACTCAAATCAACTGCAAAACTTGCATACAAAACTCAACTTAATCTCTTTCAGAAAACCTCTTCAATCACACAAACAAGTTTCACTCAAAATCTTTTTTAACCATAGAAACATATAGAGAATGATCAAAGACTCAATATGTTTCACACTCACAATATTTTTTACTCAACAAAACACTCTATCACTTTCAAACTCTCTTTCAAATCAATTCAAAAATAAAGTATAATTTGTTTCACAAAACTTGAACTATCACTCCAATGCTTTCAATCAATAATGCTCAACCAACTTCACTCAAACATCCACTCAATGAAACACAACTTGCTTACAAACCCTAACCAAGTGTTTCACTATACTTCCAACAACTCACACTATGGAACTCAAACCTTGACTCAAGATAATTCCAATTTCACATAACAATGATACTCATGTTCTTTCACAAACCCTAGTTCAAGATAGTTCTCAATATCACATAACAATGATACTCATGTTCTTTCACAAACCCTAGTTCAAGATAGTTCTCAATCTCACATAACAATGATACTCATGTTCTTTCACACATCCACAAATCATGCACATGAAAACTCACTCAAACATTTCCAACAATGCTTATCAAACAATCCTTTTCACTCCAACTTTGCATTTCACAACATTCAATCCAACAATATTTCACTCATAAGGAAGATGTGCCCATACCTTTTGTTTTGATGGAGATATATCTTCAAAACCTATCTTAATCACAATCAAATCCTCTTTGCCAATTTCAAGGTTAGATAGCAACAACCTATCTCAAAATCTCCACACAAATATTCTCCTCAATAATTATTTCACCATACAAAAATATCAAGTCTCAAGTACACCTTATAATCTCCAAACTTCTCAAAATAATATTCAATACATAAACAATCAAATTCCTTTGCTAACACCTTATAAACTCCAAGCTTCAAAAAAACATAAAAAACAATTCGTGTTAACACCTTATAATATCCAAGCTTCACAAAATAACATTCAACAAAATAAAAATTAATTCCTTTGTTAACACCTTATAACTCCAATTACTTTATTTATATTTCAAATCAAAATTAAAATATTTTAATCAACCTTATAACTCCCTATTCTTTCACCTTAGCAAAAATAATCACGTGGCCTCTAGTGCCTTTCAAAACCTTGGCATAAATTAAAAATTAAAGTGCTTACCTTCTAAATGCTAGCCCACATCTTCAAAAAATATTGCACCCTTTATGACTGCACCCAAACTCGAACCCATAACCTACCACCGCCGTAGTGCCTTAGCCCAAGGCTAAGCTATCATTGGGCTACATGCCCACACAAAACTTAAAATTCATAATCCACCTTTTATTCTTTGCCTTCAAAAAATTCAAAAAATAATAAAAATCTTGCTGTGTTAAAACAAAGGGGACGCAAATCGAACCCTTGACCCGCCCTACACAAACGTCTTAACCAGCCTTCGATAACTGTTTGCGCTACCAAGCACTTTGGGATTGATTTGGTGCTCCACTCAGAATTAATATGAAATATTGCTCATTAAGCTTTAAAACACATGAATCTCTTCTTCCCTCTTAATGCAACGCTCGATTAATATTTTTTCATGGGCATACAAAAATTGCATGGATAATTAAATGAAAATCATTTCCCCATTTTATACCTTGTTCTTTGCACTCCAACACGTCGGCTTAGCAAATTCAAATTTTAATTCAAATTTAAATTTAAACCTTTGGCACCTTATTATTTATTTAAATTAAAATTTTAACCATATGGTTAAAATATTTTAATTTAAATAAATTAAATAATAACCTTTAAAATCTGCTCAATGGGTCTTTTCAAGGATTTATTTTTTAATGATTCCTTGGACCTCATTTTCTTCACCTCAACCTTTTACCTAAAATATTATAATATTATTATTTCTTTTTAAACTTGCTTCTCCTTCCTTGGGTCTTCAATATTTTAGGCCTCTTTAGGCATATAATATTTAAAATAAATATTATATCCTATTTCTTTTAACCACTTCCTTACCTTTTGGAAAAACCACCTGATGACATTAATGATGACAAAACTTGGACATCAACCTCTTGACATCAATGACAACAAAACTTGCTCAAATTTCCAACAATCTCCCCCTTTGTCATTGATGGCAACCCATTTTCCTTTAACCATTTATTTTACCTTTTTTAGTTCTACTCCCCTTGAGAAACTGCTCCCCTTAACTGAATGCTCTCCCCCTAACTCAAATCTCTCCCCCTTTGACATCAATGGCAAAGGGCCACCTTTGGGGCTAAAGATAAGACTCTTAGCTCAGCCCCCTCCCCACCTCCTCTCCTTGAGGTGGTTAATTTTGGGGTGGGAGTATCTCTACTCCCAGCATACACTGCTCTTTTCCTTTGTCCACCTTCTTCCTCAACTGATCCTTCTGATTCCTCTGAATATTCCTATTCCTGCTTGTCTCTGGAAATTCTGTTCTACACCACTTAGCCATATGCCCAACATTATTGCACTTATAACACTTAATGTTGTGATTCCTTGAAGGTGCAAATATCTTGAAGTTCCTCCTGGTGAAGCCATATCCATTCCTATCATGAACCCTGCAATTAACTACTCTTATGACCAAACTGATTACAAGAGTAGCAATACCCTTGAAAGAGATACCCATTTCTAAAATTTCTATTGGTGAAACCATATCCCTATCTTTCATGTGTCCTGCACTACGTAGCCTTGTGACCAAACCTGTGACATGAGAAGCAACATCCATTGAAGAAACCTTGCCTTGACCCCATTGGTCTCTTAGTCTCTTCTTCCCTATGATGTTTCATGTTCCATCTATTCCTTATTTGTGCATTGTTCCTTTCCTTGTTGAACTTTCTATTTTCCAACTTATCCTCAGAAGTCTCACTTTCTCTTACACTCTCTTCTTCTGAAGCTTCTTCTTCTTTGGAGCTTGAGATTGACTCCTCTCCTTGTTCTCTATGTTCCTCTTCAAAACCAAGTCCTATCTTGTTTGATGAAGATCTTTGTACCTTGATAATCTTATCCAAGGTCTTTGAGCTTCTCCCAAACTTGTGTAGCTTGTCTTTAGACTCTTTTACTTCCTTCCTTAGTGAAGCTACCTCATGCTCTAATATTTCACATTCTAAGACCTTTACCTCTAACTTCTCTTTAAATCTCCTTGTCTTAGCTATTGAGTTGGTTAGATCTTCTATAAGCTTTCCTTTCTCTTCATCACATTCTTGAAATTGAAGCTTGAGTTTTGAGTTCTGCTTTCTTACCTTTCTTAATTCCTTAAGAGCAGAAATAAGCTCACCTTCAAGATCAACTTCTCCTTCCTCTTCATTTTTTGATTCCTTTTCATCTTCATTCCTTTTTGATTCATCTTCAATAGGAGCACTTCCTTCTTCTTCTATTGCCATAAGAAGACTTTCTTCTTCTAGACCTTCAAGAGCATCTTCATATTCATCTTCACTAAAACTGAACCCATTCCTTGTACAATGATCTTCAAGATGACCAAAGTTACCACACCTAAAACACTTGAGAATTATTGGTTCCCTTTTTACCTTTTTCTTAACATCTTCTTTTTCTACTATCAGAAATAGAATTTCTTCTTCTTCATTATCTGAGGACCTTCCATCACTATCACTTGAACTCTTGCCTATCTTATCTGCATAAAAACTCTTCTTATGCCTTTGGAAAAACTTCTTTCCTTGCTTGCCTTGTCCATCCCTACTTTTCTTTTGATACCTGTATTTTCCTGCTTCCCTGTTCTTATGATCCTGTTTCTCTTCACCACTACTATTTCCAACTTCTGGACAATCAGATGCATAGTGACCATATTTACCACAATTGAAACACTTAACTAATTTTGTACCTTTATACTTTCTTGTGTCCTTGTTCCTTCTACCATAGTTTGCTTCTTCATCACTGGATAACTCATTACTTGAATCTGACTTCTTATCCTTTGTCTTATTTGTAAATTTGAAAGCTACTTCTTTCTAGGGGATAGGATCCTTTTCTATTCTCATCTCAAAAGCTGTGAGAGTTCCATGTAACTCATCCCTAGTCAAAGTTTCAATATCTTTTATTTCTTCTATGGCTGAAACCTTTTCACTATACCTCTTAGGGAGTGACCTTAAAATATTTTGACAAACATCTAATTCTTCAACTTTAAACCCAAGTCCTTGCATGGAGTTAACAACCTCATCCACATGAAGTAAGTATGTAGCAATGTCTTCCTCATCCTTCATCTTTAGGTCTTCAAATGTTTTCTTGTGATTTTACAATTTTGCCATCTTGACCTTTTTGTCTCCCTCATATATTTTCTTCAACTTTTCCCAAATCTCTTTTGTTGATGTGCAATGCATAACTTTTACAAACTTTGATTCATGTAAACCACTTAAGATTCCATTCATTACCTTTGAATTATTCAGTTGTAGGAGCTTACCATATTTATCTGTAGGTGGAGTAGCTGGCGGTGTGTACCCATCCTCAACTACTTGCCATATATCATTTCCTTGTGCCATTAGGTAAATCTTCATTCTTACACTCCAAAATGCATAATTATTCCCATCGAACAATGGTGCCTTATTTCCTGAAGATCCACTCTAAGAATCCATCTGTGTTCCTGTAAGATTTTTCTTCAAGTTATTAAACTCTTCTGAAGGAACCCGCTCTGATACCAATTGAAGAACACAAGCTTATACTGAGAGGGGGGTGAACAATATAAGACCAACTTTTACTTTTCTTTCTCAAAAAATATTATCCAATATATCAATGGCAATATCAACAATAGTAATCAAATCAATGCATAAATCATCACACACAATAGAGACACCAATTTAACGTGGTTCACCCAATGTGGGCTACTCCACGGAGAAAATCTTTCACTAAAATTTTCTCAACAAATCTCTTGGGAATCCTTCCCTATTACAATATTTATGGACCTCTATCCAAAGGAGACACCAATCCCCTAATCAAGTTTATGGATACCTATCCACAGGAGAACTCTTTCCCCTTTATTGGTTCATGGATCTCTATCCATAGGAGAACTCCTTCTCCTCTACTCTGGCTGGTGATCTTCTAGAAGACTACTACCTCCACTACACTGGCTTGTGGATCTCTCTCCATAGAAGACCTCTATCCTCACTCAGAAGACCTTTATCCTCACTACCCTAGCTAATGGATCTCTATCCACTAGAGACTACTATCCTCTGCTCTATCACCTCCAAATCTTACTCTCAAGCTCTACTCAATCTCTATCCTCAAATCTATCCTCAAGCCTTAACACAAAGTCTTGATCCAATCACAAATCAACTCTACTTAGATCTACCCCAAGCCTTAACACAAATCTTGAACAAATCAATCAATCAACTATGCTCTCAAGTCTTCTCAAATACTTACCTCAAATCTATCCACAAGTCCTCTCAAGAACTTGCTCAATATCTCAACAAGTATTCACCAAGACTTACCTCAAATCTGCTCAACAAGTCTTCACCAAGACTTACCTCAAATCTACTCAACAAGTCCTCCCTAGAACTTATCCAATCTACTCAACAAGTCTTCACCAAGACTTACCTCAAATCTCTCAACAAGTCCTTTCTAGAACTTTTCCAATATGCTCAACAAGTCTTCACCAAGACTTACCTCAAATCTTTTCAAGTCTTTCACAAACTCTCAAATCTATCCATAAGATTTCACAAAAGCTTACTCAATCTCCCTTTCACAAGATTTCACAAAAGCTTGCCTAACTCTATCCTTAAGTCCCCTCTAGGACTTACTCAAATATATCCACAAGCTTTCACAAAAGCTTATTCAAATCAATTAAAAAACTTGCATACAAAACTCAACTTAATATCTTTCAGAAAACCTCTTCAATCACACAAACAAGTTTCACTCAGAATATTGTTTAACCATAGAAACATATAGAGAATGATCAAAGACTCAATATGTTTCACACTCACAATATTTTTACTCAACAAAACTCTATCACTTTCAAACTCTCTTTCAAATCAATTCAAAAATAAAGTATAATTTGTTTCACAAAACTTGAACTATCACTCCAATGCTTTCAATCAATAATGCTCAACCAACTTCACTCAAACATCCACTCAATGAAACACAACTTGCTTACAAACCCTAACCAAGTGTTTCACTATACTTCCAACAACTCACACTATGGAACTCAAACCTTGACTCAAGATAATTCCAATTTCACATAACAATGATACTCATGTTCTTTCACAAACCCTAGCTCAAGATAGTTCTCAATCTCACATAACAATGATACTCATGTTCTTTCACAAACCCTAGTTCAAGATAGTTCTCAATCTCACATAACAATGATACTCATGTTCTTTCACAAATCCACAAATCATGCACATGAAAACTCACTCAAACATTTCCAACAATGCTTATCAAACAATCCTTTTCACTCCAAATTTGCATTTCACAACATTCAATCCAACAATATTTCACTCATAAGGAAGATGTGCCCATACCTTTTATTTTGATGGAGATATGTCTTCAAAACCTATCTTAATCACAATCAAATCCTCTTTGCCAATTTCAAGGTTAGATAGCAACAACCTATCTCAAAATCTCCACACAAATATTCTCCTCAATAATTATTTCACCATACAAAAATATCAAGTCTCAAGTACACCTTATAATCTCCAAACTTCTCAAAATAATATTCAATACATAAACAATCAAATTCCTTTATTAACACCTTATAAACTCCAACTTCAAATAAAAAAAAAGTCTTTAACACCTTATATCCAACTTCACAAAATAACATTCAACAAAATAAAATTAAATTCCTTTATTAACACCTTATAACTCCAAGCCTTTATTTATTTTTCAAATCAAAATTAAAATATTTTAATCAACCTTATAACTCCCTATTCTTTCACCCTAGCAAAAATAATCACGTGGCCTCTAGCACCTTTAAAAACCTTGGCATAAGTTAAAAATTAAAGCGCTTACCTTCTAATGTTGGCCCACATCTTCACAAAAATATTGTGCCCTTTATGACTGCACCCAAACTCGAACTCGTAACCTACCACCACCGCAATGCCTTAGCCCAAGGCTAAGCTACCATTGGGCTACACGCCCACACAAAACTTAAAGTGCACAATCCATCTTTTATTCCTTGCTTTAGCGATTTCTAAAAATAATCAAAACCTTATTGTGTCAAAATGAAGGGGATGCGAATCGAACCCTTGACCTACCCTGCGCAAACGTCTTAACCAACCTCCGACCATCGTTTACGCTACCAAGCGCTTTGGGATTGATTTGGTGCTCCACTCGAAATTAATACGAAGTCTCCCTCAAACTTTAAAACACATGAATCTCTTCTTCCTCTTAATGCAATGCACGATTACTCTTTTCTCTTGGGCATACAAAATTGCATGGATGATTAAATGAAAATCATTGCCCCCTTTTATACCTTGTTCTTTGCACTCCAACACGTCGGCTTAGCAAATTTAATTTTTAATTCGAATTTAAATTTAAACCTTTTGGTGCCTTATTATTTATTTAAATTAAAATTTTAACCTATGGTTAAAATATTTTAATTTAAATAAATTAAATAATAACCTTTAAAATCTGCTCAATGGGTCTTTTCAAGGATTTATTTTTTAATGATTCCTTGGACCTCGTTTTTCTTCACCTCAATCTTTTCGAAATATTATAATATTAAATATTATAATATTATTATTTCTTTTTAAACCTGCTTCTCCTTCCTTGGGTCTTCAATATTTTAGGCCTCTTTAGGCATATAATATTTAAAATAAATATTATATCCTTTTTCTTTTAACCACTTCCTTGCCTTTTGGAAAAACAACCTGATGACATTAATGACGACAAAACTTGGACATCAACCTCTTGACATCAATGACAACAAAACTTGCTCAAATTTCCAACAATGGGAGTCTCTCTAGTAGCTACAACAATAATTTCCTCATCTCCAACTTTGAGGATAAATATTTTTGAAGGAGAAAGATATTTTAGAATCCCATCCTAACATTAGTATGGAATTGTAAAATTATTATGTAATGACCCATTTCCAACATGGGAATCCCATTATAATGACATTTTGTAATACTTTGTAATGGTATGTGGCACTTGAGATGCCTAAACAAGTGGGGCTACTTCATGTAACCATTATAAAATGCAATTGTTTGTTTGGTAGAATATTCTAGCTTGGGTGACACTTTGCATGTAAGCCAACCCTTGAGCATTAGATTAGGGTTGCATGAAATGTATCTTTAAATATCATATTGGTGCAACCAGACAACAATTTCCTTCTTTGTTTTACCTTTTGTATTTTTGAATTGGTATGTTATTAATTCCATTGATTAAAATTCTTTACCTAGTCATTGAATATTTGAGTTTATATTCATAAGCCTATGTTCCTTCACATATGTACCTAGATGGATATAATTTTGAGGTAAATTTAAAAAAAATATTCAAAAATTTGCAAAGCAGAATGAATCACTCCCTCGTTTGAGTGATTCACTTCTGTTAGCTTTTAATGCAGTATGCAATGGAATATAACAATCATAAGAAGCAAAATAATATGAAAGAAAGTAAATTCGATGATTGAAATATGCTATAAATAGAAATGATGGAAATGAATACAATGTAGTTATGGAAGAAATGGACACAACATGAACAAAGCTACTGGACTACATTGCACCCATCACCAATATATGGTGATCTACACAAAAATATGCTAGTACCTATGAATATGCTCTGAGATTCTCTATTATTCTTATTACAATGAGGCCCTTTTAATATAGGAAGATAGGTTCCTTGGCCAACACTCTACCTAGATGTACAAGGGACACATTGCACATTGACACTTGTGCATTTATTACATTACATGAAGTAACTAGATAACTTCCCCTAAAGTAATCTAATGTCCTAAGTATGTACCTAGGAAGGTACATTTACATGAACCAAATGATGTAATATAATCTATTTCTAACATTTCCCTGTATTACATTATTTGGGTATTGAAGATTTTAGTATTCAATGTGGATCTTCTTCCATTGGATAGTGGATTTTGTATTCTCCTTCATTGCTTATTGTGATTCGGTTCAACTGTAATCTATGTCTTCATGATGCAAAATAAGTTGTAGTTGAAGGTCCTTCTTTCAATTGATTTTGCATTGTATTCCTCCTTTATCTACTTCATCTTCTTCTTCTTCTTCTCTAGATTTTCCTTTGAATCCAATCTCTGTGCTTTCATAGGTGGTTGTGTTGCTACTTGGTTCTTGTAAGGAATATTCTCCTTTCCTGTATTCAATCTGTATAGAAGCTTTTGAACAACCACTTAAGCCATCATAATAAGATCTTGAATTAGTATAACTTGAAGTACCAATGTTGCATGAGGATTAATTTTTATTTTCTAGTTACGATTCATTTAATACTATCTTATTTTTGAGTAGTTCTATCAATCCTCTTTGTTCTACATTTTCATGCTTGTATTATTTGTATGTGAGAAATGCCATGTATTGATGAGGATCATTAAGACTTATGTTGTACTAGAATAGTTGTGAGCACTAGGTGTTAGTTTACTTATTTTATTAAGTCCTAAGTCTAGATTTGATTTATTAAAAATCTTATTCCAACTTGTGAATGTCGGCTCATTTTATCAGCAAAGTCTTTGGGTAAGATTTGTGAGAGTTGTCAAGATTAAAGTTGTTAGTATCTTTGCTTAACTATAGCTCTTTGGTTAAGCATCTTCCTAAATTAGGAGTTTATGGTTGTAATTAGGCTTATTTAAGCACCTTTGAATAATGTATTTGTTAGCTTCTCTTTAGTTCCAGTTCATTGGTATCAGAGCGAATTTTTGACATGAAGACTCATCATACACGACAGGGCTCTACTACTTCTTATCTTATCACTCACCATGGTCAGCTTCCACATCAAGCCCACTGGCTCTCTCAACATCAGCTGGCTCAAGACTTCCCTTCCCTTTTGAAAGCATTGGAGTCCAATGCTTCTATGGTGGAGAGGGATGATGAGGATCATTAGGACATATGTTGTACTAGACTAGGTGTTAGCACTAGGTGTTAGTTTACTTATTTTATTAAGTCCTAAGTCTAGATTTGATTTATTAAAAATTTATTTCGACTTGTGAATGTCAGCTCATTTTATCGACAAAGTATTGGGTAAGATTTGTGGTACAACATAAGTCTCAATGATCCTCATCATGTATAATATGCTGTTAGGAACCAAGTTCCTATCAATTGGATTTTAATGGAGAGATATGGAGAATGAATGCAAATGAATAAAATAACAATCACTTTTATTGAATCATAGTTTCAAATGGAGGTCGCCCTTCCAAGTGCTCACAAGGAGATATAATTATTTATGTTCTTTGATGCCCAAAGACACCTTTCATGAATGCATATATAAACCTATCTAATAGTCATGATGGTGAAAGGACATGATGGTCCATTAATTAAATGAATGAAATTAATAATAATCTAAGTTAGGATTAGGATCCTAACAAGCCACCCCTCTTAAAAAGAGCTTTGTCCTCAAAGTGACAATTAGGAAATATATTTAAATTTTTTGGAAAGGGCATCGAAAACCATGTTATCTTTTCCTTTTTTATATACGATCTCGTAATCATATCCTAGTAGTTTTGTAACCCACTTTTGTTGCTCTGGAGTGGTTATGCATTGCTCAATAAAGTACTTTAGGCTATGGTGGTCCATGTGAATAATGAAATGTTGGCCTATAAGGTAAGGTCTCCAATGTTGAATGGCATGAATAATAGCTAACATCTCTTTTTCATATGTGGAACGAGCCAAATTCTTTGGAGAAAAAGCCTTGCTAGTAAAAGCCAAGGGTATTTCATTTTGCATTAGCACAACTCCTATTCCTACTCCTGAAGCATCACTCTCAATAATAAATGGTTTGGAAAAATCTGGCATGGCTAAGACAGGGGTGGTACACATTGCATTCTTTAAAGTGATAAAGGCATCTTCAGCCTTGGAAGACCAAAGAAAAGCATTTTTCTTGAGTAGTGTTGTTAAAGGGGCTACGATTTTACCATAATTTTTGATAAATTTGTGATAGTACCCTGTCAGTCCTAAAAATCCACACAAACCTTTTAAAGTTTTTGGTATAGGCCAATTCTTCACATCTTCAATTTTATGGGGATCCACTTTAACTCCTTCTTTAGAGACAATATGGCCAAGATATTCAATTTCTTATTTTTTGAAGGAACATTTTGATTTTTTGGCATATAATTGATTATCCTCCAAGGTTTTTAATGCTTGGTCTATGTGGCATAAGTGATCTTCCCATGTTCTACTATAAATTAGAATGTCATCAAAGAAAACTAAAATAAACTTGCAAAGGAAAGGATGGAATACCTTGTTCATTAGACTTTGAAATGTAGATGGGGTGTTGGTAAGGCCGAATGGCATAACCATGAATTCATAATGCCCTTCATGAGTGAAAAAGGAAGTTTTGGGAATATCACTTTCCTTAACTCGAATTTGGTGGTAGCCTGATCGTAAATCTAATTTGGAGAAGTATGTTGCTCCATGAAGTTCATCTAATAACTCATCAATGACGGGGATAGGGAATTTATCTTTTATAGTTAGTTTGTTAAGGGTACAAAAATCAACACATAAGTGCCATGACCCATCCTTTTTTTGAACTAATATAACAGGGGAAGAGTAAGGACTCACACTAGGTCTAATAACCCCTGCTTTTAGTAATTCTTGTACTAGTTTTTCTATTTTTATCTTTTGTAGATATGGATATTGGTAAGGTCAAATATTAGGAGGTTGGTGCCCTAGAAGAAGTTGAATGGTATGATCATGGCTTCTTTGAGGAGGTAATCCTTTTGGTTTGTTAAATACTTTATCATGGTGTGCTAGGAGTTGTTGTAACTCAGGTGCTATTGTTTGTTCTTCATTCACGGGTTGGATGGAGAACAATTGTGCCATCATAACCTTACCTCCTTTCCGAATGAGATTTTCCATTCTATGGGAACTTACTACTTGAGAAGGGCCTGATTTTAACCCTTTACTAGTATAAGTTTGACCCTTTTGTGTGAATTTCATCCATAGGTCTTCAAAATCCCATTGGATGGTGCCTAGTGTTCTCAACCATTGTACTCCAAGGATGATATCACATCCCCCTAGTGGCAGTGCATACATATCGATCTTCATATTATAATCACCTATAGTGAGTTTAATATTTTAACATTTTCCTTTGCATGCAATTTATCCTCTATTTCCAATCATAAATTAAAAATTATTGCAAGGGTGTATGAAACAATCAACTTGTTTTGCCACCTTTGGGTCGATGAAATTGTGTGTGTTGCCAGAGTCTAGAAGAACAATGAGGTTTTGTTTCTTAAAGTATCCCTTGACCTTCATAGTTTGTGGGGAGGAGAAACCAGCAAGGGCATTAAAGGAGATTTCAGGTGCATCCTCTATGTTACTTTCTAGAGTTTTTGTCACTACTTCCACCTCAATAGTATCTTCTCTTTTTGAATTACCTTGGTCAAGTGTATCTAAAATATAGAGTTTGGGGGTAATGCGTTTATGGTTGGGGATGCATTTTTCATCACAATGGAAGCAAAGACCCTTTTATTATCTTTCCTTCATTTCTTCAGGGCTAATTATTTTAATTGGTAAAACTTTATTTAGTTTTGGGGTGGTATAGGAATTTTGAGATTTGTTCATTTGTGGTATCCCAAGTCGACGTTGGTTATTGATTTTTTCTTTTGCCATTTGAGCTAATGCAATAGTGTGCATCATGTTAGTAGGATTGAGCATTTGGACTTCTAATCGAATTTCTTCCTTTAGGCCACTAATAAAGCAACTTTGGAAGAATGATGCATCTAGTCCTGATGTAAGATTTGCTAATTTCTTGAATTGAGCTTGGTATTCTCGTACTGTCATGGTTTGACGAAGTTTGGTGAGAGCCCCTATGAAATCTTCAAATTTGCTTGGGCCGAATCATACCATTAGGTTTTTTGTAAATTCTATCCATGTAGGAGTGCCATTTGTCTTTTTGTACCATTGGTACCATTGAGTAGCGATTTGTTCTAGGTGGAAGGATGCAATGCAAACTTTTTGGATCTCAAGGATTTGATAGAGTGAGAAATATTGGTCTGCTTGATAGATCCAATTTGTGGGGTTGCCTTTGTCAAATTTTGGAAAGTCCAATTTAGTGTTTTAGGGTAGGATTGATGTTTGTGGTCCCCCTAGTAATGCTTGTTGTGATGGTGTTGCGATAGGTTGGTCGATTTAGATTAATGCCAAGTTTTATTGTACCATGTCGACTGAGTGGTTGGTGGCACCAATTTTTAAGTCTAATTCTATAATATTATTTTCATGGTCTTCTTTCCATAGGCAAAAATTTTCTTTTGTCATTATTATTTTTTCAATTTTGTCCTTCCATGTATTGAATACTTGCATGAGTTCCTTCATAGGGTCTTGTGAACGCCTTCCATCAGCCATTATGGTGTAGTTTTGGGAATTTGTGAGTTTTTATTTTCTATGGCACTTTTTTGTAGTTGATTTGATCAAAAATTTTGCCAAATGTTGACAAAAATTAGAATTTTTTGCAATATTTTATCAATAATTGATAAAAATTATCAATTGGTTTGATAAAGAATTTAAAAATTATTGTATTTTTTTAAAATTAACTACTTCACTATTTTTATTTCAATTTACAGAATGGTCAAATCAGTTTAAATTTTAAAATTTCTTTGGCACCCAATTTTTAAAAGTTTGAAATTTTTTTATCCAACGGTTATGAGTGGCGATGAGCGAGTGGCAACGATAGGTCAATGGTCGAGGGACAAATCTCAAGGGTGAGCGGACAGAGAGGAGAAAATAGAGTGGAGGGTAGGATAAAGTGAAGTGAAGGGTGCATGATAACCAAGGTCAAGCACACTAAGCAAGGTGAGGAGGACTTGTCATAAGTGTCGATTAGGTGAGTGGCTTCGAGCACGCGAGGGTCGTATGGCCTAGCATGATCGAAGTCACGATTGGGTATATGGACTATCACCTTTTAAAATTCTTTTGTGCCAAAATATTACCACATGTGGGATAATTGTGTTGAAGACTTTAAATTTCACTTAGTTTCCCTTTTTCGACAGCGAAATGACAGTCATCATCGAATTTTTTTGGTGATGTATAAACTTTATATTATAATAATATTTTGATGTGTTTTGAAAAACCTTATCAGGAAATGCAGAACTACGCTGCAGAAGAGTTTTATTGGGTGGATTTGAATGTTTTATAGATCTATTTTTATTTGGGTGATTTATTTGATGCTTGCTTGATTAGGATAATGTTTTTGCGATGTTCCTTGAACTGATTTATATGCTGAAAAAGTGTAATTTTGGTCACTGTTTCTTAGACTCCATCAGACATCACCTACAATTGAATTATTTAATAGATTTTGAATTTCTTGATGTGATGTGTTGTTTGCTCCAAGGCTAGAAAGAGTGTTGATATATTTCAGGAACCCTTGAAGAAATTTGTAAGTACGGTGTTGCTTGTTTAAGCATTTGTTATTACTTATTTCTTTGTACTATTTTTGCTATCTATTGGCAGAGATGAACACGGTGGGGGAAAAAGAAGAATTGTAAAGAGTAGCTATGAATAGATTTGTGTATAGATGAGTGCATAAGTGAGAGGAAGATTACCTCTGATACCAATTTTTAGGAACCAAGTTCCTATAAATTGGATTTTAATGGAGAGATATGGAGAGTGAATGCAAATGAATAAAATAATAATCACTTTTATTGAATCATAGTTTCAAATGGAGGTCGTCCTTCTAAGTGCTTACAAGGAGATATAATTATTTATGTTCTTTGATGTCCAAAGACACCTTTCATGAATGCATATATAAACCTATCTAATAGTCATGATGGTGAAAGGACACGATGGTCCATTAATTAAATGAATGAAATTAATAATAATCTAAGTTAGGATTAGGATCCTAACATATGCTCACAAAGTCTAAGGAAAGTGAAATGATACTTTTTCCATTATTAATAGCTTCATTGAGATGGTATTTAAGGTAAAATTCCATAGTATAAAAGTTATCTTCTAAGGCTTCACTCTGAATTACCTTTGAAGTTAGGTCTAATATTCCTTTAGATTTCATGAGTAGATTCACGATCCCAAGTTTTATGGAACTGGCCTTATATTTTCTGAAGGAATTATTAGTGTTTGTTGTGTTTTGAAAAGTGGACATCTTTATAGCTCCCTAGTTTGAGATATGATAGGATATAACTTCCTAATATATAATTTTTTTTGATAAAACCTTTATTAATCCTTAGGTTAGTAGGTTTCCTTATGTCTCCCTAGTAATGAGAGTATATAAACCTAATGGAATTTTAGGTATTGTAGAAAGCTTATATATTTCCAATTATGTAAAATTTGATAATCTTTGGTAGATGCTATTATTATCAAGTTTTGTAGAATGGCTTATGACTCCCTAGTGATTTTGGAATGTGATATAGTGCTCTTGTAAAATGTAGTTTAATTTTTGTTTGATTTTGTAAAGTCTTGTAAACATAAAAATCAAATTTTATAACATCTTATTACTCCTATTGAACTAAGCACTTTTCCAATTTTGAAGAGGTTTTAATGTTGGATTTATTTTGTCCTATTTGATAAATTTTTGAGACAAGAATATTATAAATTTCCAACCTTAGCAAAAACCTTAATAACCTCTCTTAATATCCCTTAGAATTTTATTCTAATGTTTCTAATTTTCAATAACCTAATTTGGTGTTGTAATCCTTATAGCTCCAAAATATAGAAAATAATAACACAATAATATTTGCAAATATTATAAATTTGATTTTTCTAGTAGTAACCCTTATTTCTCCTAGGTTTATTTTACATATATTATTTTGATTTTTTTTTATTTCACCCTTTGATTTTTGCTTTCAATATTGATATTTTATCTAAGCTTTGACCTTAGTTTACAATCCTTATATCTCCCTAAGAATGAAAGCAATATTAAATAAGAATTATTTCTTACCTTTCAACATTATATTACCGCAATGTTCAACACCTTTTTCGATTGTATATGACAACAATGTACTATTCTCCTTTGGAACTAAAAATACTGTTCAAGCTTTGGAATCTCCTTACCTTCAATGCATGAAATCGTGATGCTTTCACTGCCTTACGCACCTTTCTGCCATATGCCCATGAAATTGGAACATGTCACAAAATAGCCACGCTTTCGCCAACTACAAGATGCCAACTCAACCTGTCATGAAATCGTGACACTTTCTGCATCCGTACAACTTCATTGAAACCTGTCACAAAATCGTGACACTTCCTGCAACTCAAAACTGCCAACTCAACTTGTCGCAAAATCATGACGCTTTCTGCATCCGTACAACTTCAATAAAACTTATCGTGAAATCATGACACTTCCTGCAACTCAAAACTGCCAACTCAACTTGTCGCAAAATCATGACACTTTCTGCAACTCAACACTGCCAACTCAACTTGTCATGAAATCGTGACACTTTCTGCAACTCAACACTGCCAACTCAACTTGTCACGAAATCGTGACAGTTTTGCCTGAACTTTCTCTTTCCTAAAACATGTCACGAAATCGTGACAGTTTTGCCTACTTTATCTCTGCCTTCCAGCATGTCGCAAAATCACGACAATTTTGCTAGAACTTTCTCTCTCCTAAAACATGTCGCGAAATCGCGATAGTTTTTCCAACCGCCTGCAAACTTTTTCTAACTTATATTTTTCTTGATCTTTTGCAACTGGGCTGCTCTGATTTTCTTGGAGACTTACTGACCAATTGAAACCTTCATCGAAACACATACTTAGACATAAAAACAAATTGCTCCAAGAACTCCTTGACATCAAAGACAACAACTACCAAGACCTCCTTGACATCAATGACAACAACTAAACTTAGGCAAAGACAATGTACTCAAGGTACCCAAAATTGCCAACAATCTCCCCCTTTGTCATTGATGGCAACCCTTTACTAAAGACACATCTTCAAGAGCCAAAACTGAAAACAATCTCTTGAAGTTTTTGCTCCCCCTGACTTGAAGCTTTCCTCTTCACTTGAAGCTCTCCCCCTTACTCATATCTCTCCCCCTTTGTCATCAATGGCAAAGGGTCACCTTTGGGGCTTGGGACTAAGAATGAGTCTCTTAGCTTAGTCCCTTCCCCACCTTCTATTGAGGTGATTTTAAAATAGGGTTGGGAGTGAAATTCCCATTAGACACTCATCATCAACAGTGTCTGCAATTTATTTGTCGGGCCTTTTCTTGAGCTCTTTGTTAATGTTTCTGTTCTTGGAACTTTTCTTGTTCTTGTTCTCATCTCTTTTCTTGTCCACACTTTGATCCTTGGACCTGTTTATACCACAATTTTTGTTCCTGTACCTTGGAAGATCAGTTCTGCACTTTCTGGATGAGTGACTTGTATTGTTGCACTTGTAACAAATGACATTATTTCTTTCAGGCATAGCTGTTCTTTGAATCCACCTGTTCTGACTAACCTAGTTCCTGTCATTGCAAAAAATTGCTTTTTGCTCGAACTGATTACAAGAGTAGCAATACCTTTGAAATAAATTATGACTTCTGAAATTATTGTTACCCTTCTTGATTTGAGACATACAATGTGCAGCCATATGTCCAAACCTGTAACACGCAAAACATCTATCGTGAAATTTTCTTTTAATCGATCTCTTGGATCCCAAAAAATTTTGTTTCACATTCAAAAATATGTTTTCTGTTTCTGTGCATTCATCACTCATAGAATCATGATCTGAAGTACTTTCTTCATCAGAGCTTTCTTCCTTTTGAAATCTCTTGCTGGATTCCCCAACCTGTTTCTTGTGCGGCTCAACAAAATCGAGACCTATTTTATCCGTTGGATTTCTTTGAATTTTGATGAGAGACTTAACTTTCTTGGAGCTATCCTGAAATCTGTAGAGCTTATCCTTGTAATATTTATTTTCTTCTTTTAGAGAAACCATTTTCTGCTCTAACTCATTTTACTCAAGAATCTTAGACTCTAACTCATCCTTGAGTTCCTGTGTTTTGGCTATAGAGAAGTCAAGACTTTCTATAAGATCGTCTCTCTCCATACAACATTCATCTAACTTAACCTTGAGTCTATCATTCTTCTTTCTTTCCTTTTCCAAGACACTGAGAGCATTATTGAGTTCACATTCAATATTCTCTATTTGATTGCATTTTGAATTATTAAGGCCTTTTTTTGATTTCTTATCACTAGAGGTGCTACCCTTTTCAAAAACCATACATACATCTTCCTTATCATTTTTTGAAGCATCCTCATACATACTAGTAACCAATTCATTATTTGTGCAATAATCCTCAAGGTGCCCAAAATTTCCACATCTAAAACATTTCATGACAGTGAACTTATGTTTCGGTTCTTCCTCATTTTTTGAAATGAACAACATCTCATTTTCATTATCACTGGAAGAGATTTCACTATCACTGTAGGAACACTTACTTGCTTTGTCCAGATAGAAGCTCTTTTTGTTCTTGTGTGAATACCTCTTTCCTTGATTGTTGTGCTCATCATTGTTCTTTCTGTAATACCTGTGCTTTTCGAAATCCTTGCTCTTAACATCCTGTATATCTTCATCACTTTCATTTTTGGAAACAATATCTGATCAGTAGCATAATGACCATACTTTCCATAGTTGAAACATCTTATATTTTTCTTGCTTTTGTGCTTTCTAGAGAACTTGCCTTTCTTGCTATAATATGCTTCTTCCTCACTAGAAGACTCATCACTCTCTTGAATCTGTTTGCCTTTTGATTTCTTGGTAGCTTTGAAAGCTGCCTCTTTCTTTATATCAACATTCACTTGAGTTCTCAGCTCAAATGCTGCAAGAATACTATGGAGCTCATCCTTTTTCAAATTATCTAAATCTTTGGCTTCCTTAATAGAAAAAATATTTTCACTAAATCTATTAGGAAGAGATCTTAAAATCTTATCACATACATCATTTTTAGCAAGTTCAAGACCTAGGTCTTTCATAGAATTAACAACTTCATCCATGCGGAGCATGTAGTCACTAATATTTTCATCATCATTCATCTTGAGTTGTTCAAATATACCTTTGAAGTGTCTCAACTTGGCCTTTCGAACATTTGCATCACCTATATGAACAACCTGCAATTGTTTCCACATTTCACTGGCTGTCTTGCAGTGAAAAACTTTGGTAAGATCAGCATTCTGTAAACCCTTCAGGATTGCATTCATGGCTTTTGAGTTGCTATGATGTAGAAGCCTATCTTCTTTAGTATAAGGACCATTTACAGAAATTGTGTACCCATCTTCAATAACTTCCCATACCTCATTACCAAGAGCCATAAGATAGACTTTCATTCTTGCACTCCACAGACCGAAATATGATCCATCCAGGATAGGTGCTGCATTGCCACCTAAAAAATCCATTGTGTTCTTAAAAAATTCTTCCTTTTGGATGTAAAACCTTTTCGAAGGAACCTGCTCTGATACCAATTGAAGAACACAAGCTTATACTGAGAGGGGGGGTGAACAGTATAAGACCACTTTTAACTTTAACTTTCAAAACAACTTTCAAACCAATAACATGCAGAATAAAGATAGCAGTAATAAAAATAGTAAAACAATGCACAAAATGCAATCCACAAAGAGACACAGTAATTTACGTGGTTAACCCAAGGTGGGTTACTCCACGGATAAAACTTTTCTTCTAAAAGTTGTATCAAAGTCCTCTAGGAATCCTTCCCGATTACAATGTTTATTAGCATCAGCTCAAAGGAGACACCTTCCCCTAATTCTGCTTTGGATGGTGATCCTCTAGAAGACATTTACCTCCTCTGCCCTTAGCAAGTGGAATTCTATCCATAGAAGACACCTGTCTTCCCTGCTCTGGCTGGAGATCTCTGTCCTCAATTTTGTCACAGCAAAGCTGGTCCTCTTCTCTACACCAAACACAGTCCTTCGATCTGGCACAATACTGTCCTCTTCCTCTATTATTTTTTACACTTGGTTGAAACCAATATTTTATTGTCTACACAAATACAACAGTTATAGATCAAAAACACAGTAGCATAGATTTCACGTATTCTACGTATACACAGTAATACAGTCTTTGCAAAATACAACAACACTATCTTCACAAATACAACAACACTTCCTTTGCACTCTTTGCCTAAATCATGATAGCACTATCTTCACAACCTCTGTCTAAACACAGCAGACGCTTAGGCTTCTACTTATGCACTTCTATGATCAATCTTCTCCTCACACTCTCTCTGCACAATTCGCACTTCAAACGCATACTTAATCGATAATCAAACTATTCAAACATCCCTCCTTTTATAGAGTAAGATCCATGGTCATTACATCCAAACTTAGTCGACTGTTATACTTCCACTACGTCGGATGCAAAACCCTGTGCTGCATCGGCCCAGATTTTAGCTTTGTCAGCTCAAAGTTAACTCTGTCCTCAACCGCCTCCTTGTAGCTTCTAGCATGAAACTTCAACATGTCACGATATCGTGAAACCTTTGCCTGTCGTACACCTTCTATAGCTTGCTGTAGCGATATCGTGATGCTTTTGCTTTTGTCTGCTTCCTTTGCTCTTCTTTCATGAAATCATGACACTTTTGCCTTTCACTGACGTCATCTCACTTCTATCACGAAATCATGACGCTTCAGACTTTAAAGCCTTCTTCTCTGCTTCTATCGCAAAATCATAACATCTTTGCCTCTTGCTGATGTCATCAGCAACTCAGTCATGAAATCATGATACTTTAGACTCCAAAGCCTTCTTCTCAGCTTCTGTCATGAAATTGCAACATCTTTGCCTCTTGCTGATGTCATCAGCAACTTTTTCATGAAATCGTGACACTTCTTGCTTCTTCAACCTTTTCTCGGTTTGCACTAGAGAAAATGGAACATGTCACAAAATCGTGATGCTTTCGTTGCCTTAAGCTCTTTTCTATCAACTACTCATGAAATTGGAGCATGTCATGAAATTGTGACGCTTTCACTGCCTTAAGCACTATTTTGCCAACTGCTCACGAAACTGGAGCATGTCGTGAAATCACGACGCTTTCACTGCCTTAAGCACCTTTCTGCCATATGCCCATGAAACTAGAACATGTCGCAAAATTGTGATGCTTTCACCAAATGCAAGCTGCCAACTCAACCTATCGTGAAATCGTGACACTTTCTGCATTCATACAACTTCATTGAAACCTGTCGTGAAATCGTGACACTTCTTGCAACTCAACACTGCCAAGTCAACTTGTCACGAAATCGTGATGCTTTCTACATCCGTACAACTTCATTGAAACTTGTCATAAAATCGTGACACTTCCTGCAACTCAACACTGCCAACTAAACTTGTCGTGAAATCGTGACACTTTCTGCAACTCAACATTGCCAACTCAACTTGTCGCAAAATCGTGACACTTTCTACAACTCAACACTGCCAACTCAACTTGTCGCGAAATCATGACAGTTTTGCCTGAACTTTCTCTCTCCTCTAACATGTCGTGAAATCACGACAATTTTGCCTGCTTTGTCTTTGCATTCTAGCATGTCGTGAAATCGCGACAGTTTTGCTAGAACTTTCTCTCTCCTAAAACATGTCACAAAATTGCGACAGTTTTTTCAGCTGCCTGCAAACTTTTTCTAACTTATCTTTTTCTTGATCTTTTGCAATTGGGCTACTTTGATTTTCTTGGAGACTTACTGACCAGCTGAAACCTTCATCAAAACACATACTTAGACATAAAAAAAAATTGCTCCAAGAACTCCTTGACATCAAAGACAACAACTACCAAGAGCTCCTTGACATAAATGACAACAACTAAACTTAGGCAAAGGCAATGTTCTCAAGGTACCCAAAATTGCCAACAGTTCATAAAAAAAATATGAAGTTATTGCTCAACTTGAAAACTTGAATAAGAAAATCCATTTATATGGCCTCACAGAGAATAGAAGTGCATATGAAATTAAGCTCACAACTAAGTTAGCGGAATGGGAAAAAAGAGAATATATCTTATGGAAGCATAAATCTAGAATTCAATGGCTCAAACAAGGAGATCGAAACACAAATTTCTTCCACAAATATCTTCTAGCTCATAGATCTCAAAACTTTATTTCTTCCCTAAAATTAGATTCTGGATATGTCATCTATACTTGGGATGGTATGAGCTCTATTGTTGTCGATTATTTTTCCAATCTTTTTGTTGCTACTCCTCTTGACTCAGCTTCTCAACAAATTGTTCTTCAAGCTATCCCTTATATTATCACTTCTATGGAGAACTCTATTTTAACTACTTCTATTACTATCAATGAGCTTCAACTTGTAGTTTTTAAAATGCAAAAAGGGAAAACCCTAGGTCCTGATGGTTTTCCCATTGAGTTCTACCAAGATTTCTGAGATATCATTCATGATGGTTTATTAGAGGTGGTGGAAGAAGCCAGGAAATCCAAAGATATTTTGAAGGTTATAAATAAAACTTATATTAATCTTGTTCCAAAAGCTCAAGAGGTTGATCACATCTTAGATTTTAGACCTATTGCTTTATGTAATGTTCTCCCCAAAATCATTACTAAGATCATGGCAGAAAGTTTGAAGCCTCTTTTTCATAATATTATTTCCCCTGAACAAGGGGGTTATGTGGAAGGGCATAAAATAGTGGATGAGATAGTTCTAGCTCAAGAAGCCATCCATTCCATGGATATGCAAAAATCTCCTTCCATGTTCATTCGGTTAGACTTATCCAAAGCTTATGGCAAAGTGGATTGGAACTTCCTTATCAAAGTTTTGAGGCAATTGGGTTTCTCTAAGCATTGGATAGATTGGATTATGGAATGTATCTTTAGTTTCCTATATATTCTTATCAATGGCAGGCCTTCTCAGTTGTTCCCTGCTTCTAGAGGTATTAGGCAAGGTGACCCACTTTCCCCTTATTTATTCATCATTCTTGTTGAATACTTGGGGAGTAATATAACCAAGAAGAGGGATAACAAAATCCTTGAGGGAGTTACCATTGCTCATGGAGCTAGAACTATATCTCATATTAAATTTATTGATCACTCTACCCTTTTAGGTAAAGCTATAGTTAATGAAGCTTCTAACTTTAAGCAAATGATTAGCTATTTTTCTAAGGCTACTGGGCAGTTGATCAATGAAGATAAACCTAAAGTTATTTTATTTCACTGCTCTGCCAGACAGGAATCCATGGTCTTGGATAAATTAAGATATAATAAGTCCTCCATTTCGATTACTTATTTAGTTATTCACATCAATATTCAAAGGCAAAAAAAAATATTGGAATTGGTTGTTGGAAAAATTAAACAATAAAATTGGAAAATGGACCAATAGGTGGATTTCTTCAGGGGGTAGAATCACCTTGGTAAAATCAGTCCTTCAAGCTATTCCTATTTATGTTTCTTCCATGTTGAATATCCCAAAGTTCGTTCTTCAAGGTCTAGATCAAATCAGTCATCGATTCCTCTGGAGTGGTACTAAGGAAAAAAGAAAATAGGCCTTGGTGAAATGGGACACTTTATGTCTTCCTAAGAATCAAGGTGGTTAGGATTTTGATCTTCTATTAATAACAACAAAGATTTAGCTACTAGATTATATTTGATAATGTTGCATAACCCCAATGCTCTTTGGGCCAACAATCTTCGTGCTAAATATGCTGAGAACAAAAGTCTTAAAGACCTTGTTCGCTATCATCTTCCTACCAAAGGTTCTCCCATTTTAGCAGTTCTTAAGACTAGTGAGGATTTGATAAAGAAAAATTTATTTTGGTTCATTCATAATGGTCAACAGGTAAATTTTTGGATAGATTCTTGGGATGGTCACAAGCCTTTGATAACTCAGTTTCTCGATTGGAGGCCTTGGATGGAGGAGCTTCATCGAGCTAACTGGATAAAGGTGGCTAATTACTGTCGGTACTTTAGCCATGTATGGAGAGAATGTAGAAAATATCATCCATATTTTGATTGAGTGTACTTTAGCCTTTGAGCTATGGAGAAGAATGACCATTTTACTTGGCTTACAGTGGTCCAATTTTTCAACTTTTGAACATATTTGGAGGGATTGGCCTAAACAAGAGGGAGTTGATCATTTTATTAGGCAGTTAGTTTGGATGGGTTTTACTATTCTTCTTTGGAATATCTAAAATGAAAGGAACAGTCAAATTTTTAATCAAGATAGGAAGGATATTCACTATATTTGGCAGAAGATCATAGCAAACTTAGTTGAATCAGTCCATCAACTTATTAATCACCCCCAAAACTTCCACCAAAAATGGGATCAAGTGATGCAAATATTGAAGATTAAATCTACTAAGGGCAACCATATTAAAGGGAATGTGAGTATTTGTAAGATGGATAGGACAAGAAATTGGCAACCTCATCCTAAGGATTTTGGTAAAGTCAATACTGATGGAACCTCTAGAGGGAACCTTGGAAAAGCTAGTGTGGGAGGAATTGGTAGACTTTCAGATGGCTCCCTGGTTTTTAATTTTGCTGAGAATTTGGGTATTCTTTCCAATAACCTTGCTTAGGGGTATGGTATCCTTAGAGGCCTTCCTGAGGCTACTAAGGTTGGATGGGAAAAGGTGTTATTAGAGTCTGACTCTCAACTCATGATTAATATTTTGAAGAATCCTTCTAAGAATCATAAAGGTTGATTGGAGAATAAAAAGAATTATTGAGAAGATTCAATTAATCCAAAGGGGATTTTTGAAAGTTTATTACAATCATGTGGTGAGAAATCAAAACAAGAGTGTTGATGCTTTAGCTAATTGGGCTTTGGACAAAGGTGATCTTATTTGTTATGGCCACCCTCCTAGATGGTGGGCTTCACAAATAAGGGAAGCTCTTATTTATATAATTTATTTGGATGGCTCCAGTTCTGAAGGTACCTAGTTTCTTCTTGCTTTATTTTTTCTTCTCTTTTATGTTCAATTTTATTTTATTTATTTATTTTTTGAGGTGTGTCCGTTTTTTGTTTTGTTTTGATTTTTGTTGTTATTGTGTTTTTGTTGTTTTGTGTTTTTTCTATTTGTTCTTGTGTTTTTGTTGTTCTTGTTCTTGTGTTTATGTATGTTTGTGTTATTTCATGTTTTTTGTGTGTAAGTGTTTTCTATGTTTTTTGTTTTTTTTTATTGTCTGTTGTTGGTTGTTTTTTTTTATTTATTTTGTAGGTTTTGTTTGTTTGTGTTTTTCAATTTTTTTTGGTTATGTATTTGTAGTGTTCTGTTGTTTTTGTAATGTTTGTGTTTTGGTTTGTTTTTTTTGTCTTTTTTTATATGTGGTTCATGTTGTGGTTTTTTTAAATCTTATTTTCTGTGTGCTTAGTTGTGCTTTATCTTTTTGACACACTCAAGGAGCATGTTTTTTATTTTATTTTTTTATTCTTATTTTTATTTATTTATTTATTTTATATCTTATTGTGTGTTTGTTAGCTCCTTGAGTATGTCAAAGGTGGTAGTCCAGGATCATGCCTTGGGTGATTTTTGTGGAATGTATACCCTTGCCTCCTTGGATCTTACCCGAAAGTGGCATCCCTTTTGGGATGTTTTCCACACAAAAAAAAGTTGTAGAAACTAGTATTTTTTTTCTTTCTAAAGTAGATATTTGGTAGTTGATAGATAGTTGTAATTTTTTTATCTAATCAACTCCAAATCTAATGTGTAAATGAACTTTAAAAGGAAATTTTCCCTTTTACACTTTTGAAGAATGTAATTCAATTTTTCTCTTTTGCAACTCTAATCCAAATTAAGGTGCTTTAACAAATCTGATAAGTAATCCAATTAATGAATCTCCTTGTACCAATAGTTGCTTACCTTTTTGAAAGATTTTGTAACTCTTTTGCAGCTTCTGTAGAGGATGTAGATCTTGGTCCAGGTTTCTACATTGAGTAGGATCTTGTTGCTTAGTTTATTCTTTACCAAAAGGTGATCTCGAACTTTCTTTTATGAGCCTAGTTTTTGATGATTTGATCCTTTAATAAATATTCTCCTTTTAGATATGGAGAAGTATTTGTCTTTGAAATGGTGTCTTCTTGCTATGAGAGACAATCTTCAAATCTCTTGGACTTTGTAGGCTTCTCCTATATTCAAGTCTTCTTATCAAATTTTTATTTCAAGTAGGATCTTCTTCTCAAGATTTTGAATGTATTGAGGTCTTCTATGTTTTGGTACTCCTTTCCAAATTATTATTCTTCTTTTGGGATTGTTGTTAGATGGTGATAATTGCCCCAAATATTCTTCTCAATATTTTGAATGTCTTAAGGTCTTCTAATAGTTGACACTCCTTTCCAGATTGTTCTTCTTTTTTGGGCTTATTATTAGATGGCAATAATTTTACTAAATCTTTCACTATCTTCTATAGTGAATTTCTCCAATGAGTTCTCCTTTGATGATTTCTTTAGTAAGTCTCTCCAAGCCTCTTACTGGAGCTCATTGAAACCTCCCCAAGTTCTTTGATATTACAACTTATTTTGGTCTTCCTTGAGATATTTTCTTCAACCTTTTGCTCCTGGAAGTGTTGGTGGTGAGATATTCTTTTGGATATTTAATTTTGCTACTCATAGATTCGAGTAGGAATCTCCTAGTTCTTCTTCTTCCAAGACTAGAACTTATTCAATGATATATTATCCTGATATGTTTACCTTCAATTTTGCTTTAGGTGTTGGATTAATTCTGAAGAAGATACTCTTCCTAAATTTCTTGTAGAAAGTTTCCCAATTCACTGAATCTCATTTCCCTACAACAAAGTAATAGTACTAAAATATTAATCTAATAATCAGATACTCTCTTCTAGAGTCTTCTTTAGGATGAAGGCTTATATGGTTTTTTTTAGTATCAAGGATTATGTGGCCTTTTCTTTAGTACCAAGGCTTCTATGGCCTTTTCTTATGGGATAAGGCTTTTGTGGTCTTTTCTTCAGTATTAAGGCTTCTATGGTATTTTCTTCAATATCAAGGCTTTTGTGGCATTTTCTTCTAGATCAAGGCTTTTATGGCCTTTTCTTCTAAAACAAGGCTTCTGTGGTATTTTCTTTTGTATCAAGGCTTCTATGACATTTTCTTCTAGATCAAGGCTTCTGTGGCTCTTTCTTTTGGATCAAGGCTACTATGGCCTTATATTCTTCTATGAAGTTCTCAATATAGAAATGGAGATCTCTAGTCTCCTAACTTCACCATGACTCTTCTCTAGAAGTCTTCTTTCACAGTATTATTTTCTTGCATAGGAACTAATATCTGCACTATGAAGGTACACCTGACCTTCGGGTAACAAAGTTGAAGTCTCCTAGATTTCTATTATAGGAGGTGTCCCAATCATCTAAGAATTAATTTTTTGCAACAAAAGAAAACTTGGGTAATAGTTAACCAATTTTGGATATCCTAAATGATCTTCATTAGTTGATTTGTCAATCTAGTGGATTGAATGTTGAGTCCTAGTCTTCACAAGTTTTTCTTGTAACTCTATGGAAAGACTCTAGCCAAATGTAATCTCAGTATTTTTGGAACTAAGATTTCTTTCAGTCCTCACTTTTAGCTCTCCCTAATTCTACCACCTAGACTCTTCTGAGAGTTTTTGATAGTGGCTAGTCTAGCAGCGCGTCAAGTTGACAAAAAACTTAGGCTCAATGATGATGGTGGTTTCTTATTGATCTACTATGTCTAGATCTATCATGGCTCTGATACCACTATTAGCTTTTGATGTAGTATGCAATGGGATATAGCAATCACAAGATATAAAATAATATGAAAGAAAGTAAATCTATGAGATGACTAAAATATGTTATAAATAGAAATAATGGAAATGAATACAATGTAGCTATGGAAGAAATGGACACTCCATGAACAAAGCTACTGGACTACATTGCATCCATCATCGATATATGGTTATATACACAATACTATACTACTACCTATGAATATGTTCTGATCATTTATATTTTACTTGTTATAATGAGGCTCTTTTTATGTAGGAAGATAGGTTCCTTGGCCAACACTCTACCTAGCTATGCAAGGGACACATTGCACATATACTACTTGCACATTGACATTTGTGCATTTATTACATTACATGAAGTAACTAGATAGATTCCCCCTAAAGTAATGTAATGTCCTAATTATGTACCTAGGAAGGTACATTTACATGACCCAAATGATGTAATATAATCTATTTCTAACAACTTCCTAGAAAATAACTCAAAAAGTTAAAAAGACCAAGCAAATTGCTTCAAGTGAATCACTTCAATTTTGGGGTAATGCTCCCTTTGGAGGAGTTGAATATATTCTTGACCTTTCAAGAAAATCAATCCTTATAATCTAGGTGAATTATTGTTTGGATTTCACTTGAAGGAATTTTACTCTTTTTAAGCAAATCACTATTTGAGGAGAGTGCATCTCTCCTTAGATAGGACTTTAAATTTTATTTGGTTTATCCTTGAGATTAGCCTCAAATAGAGTGAATAATTTTTATTTTTGAGAGAATCACTTCTTAGGTGAGGAATTAGAAAAAATTTCCTAAAAATTTATCAATTGGATTTTAGGAGATTTTAGAAGAATTTATCTCCTTGATTATTTGTCTTGCAAAAAATATTTTTGAGGTTCATAATAGAGACACCATTTTTTAAGCACCTACAAAATTGGTCACATATGTGTAATATTAAATTTTTATTTGCTACTAGGCTCAATATCATCAAGAAGATCATCCCTAATCCCACTAGGCCTACTATGAACAATGTTTAATTGTAAAAATATCCAACTTCTTATGTGCCTGTAATTTTATTTCAACAATCTTGGAAGGAAGAGATAATGCCTCTCCCAATCTCTAGATTTAGGTTGGATCCCCACTATTCTTGTTAAAATCTAACTAATCTAATATAATTGCATGAAATTAAATGAAAATATTTCAAGTGTAGAAAGTAAAATACAAAAAAATTGATTGAAAGGAAACTTTGGAGTTTAGAGTGTGAGAGATTGAAAGTAAGAATACAAAACTAGTCTAAAATGATTCTTTGATTTGAATGAAACTAATCCTAGCATACAAAAGTAAATATTTTTTTTTCTTTTTTTAGAAAGGGGACAAGAGAATGCACAAAAAAAACTAGCCTAATGCAATCTATATGCAAATTGATCTTCAAATGCCTAAAGAGAATGGAAGATAAACAAATAAAATTAACTAGATTTATTTTTTATTTTTCTTATTTATGTGTTAAATAGAAAATAAAAATAGAATAGACAACAATAGACAAATCTAATTTGAAGGTAGATCTAAAGGCTAACCTAGTGGTTATCTCAATTTCATGCCCTGTAGACCTAGATTGTAAATTCGATTTTGCATCCTAGAACTAACAATCGTGAATTTAAGTGAACACCTACAATAAGGGGCCTTATATTTTCCCTCTATTTGATGTATTTATGGTGCAATAAATGCGTCAAAGAAATATATAGATACATTCAATATAAGAAAGGTAGTTACTAAAAGGGTAAGAAGTTTAAGCAAAGGGATAGTGCAAAAGTGGTGTAATTCACAACTATTTGAAACTTTACATGCTTTATAAGGCAATGATAACATCAATTCCCCCGAGGTTGGGTTACCCCCTCAAGTTTCAAAGGGAAGGTAAAATTTCTAAAGAAAATAAAAATAGCAGAGGAAGAAGGATAGAGGAGAAAGGAGGAAAGAAAGAAAAACACGAGAAATAAGGGAGGGTGAAAATAAAAATTGTTTTCACTACACGGAGGAGAAAGAGAGCTCTAGAGAGAAAATGATGTGACTAACACATTGAGCATTTATTTCAAGGTATGAGGCTAACACAATGACAAAGTGATCTTGGAAAAGCATCAAAACCTTCTTAATAGGCTAAGATCTGGGCTACATATAGATTATATTTAAATTTTAGTTGAATTTTTTAGTATTTTTTTGATTTTTTTAGAAGAAATCATCATGTAAGGACCAATGCAAAATCATGGGTCCTCATGAATTTGTAGACGAGGGTTCATAAAATCATGATTGATTATGGTTGGAAAATTTTTGGCACAAAAATACTAGCCATGAGTTCATGAATTTATGTCCTATAAAAATAGGGCATGAATTCATGAAAGAAAAAATAAGAGAAGAAGGGAGAAATAAAGAAAAGAGAAAAGAGAATAATGAAGAGATAAGCAGAAGAAAAATGAAAAAATAGAAATAGAAAGAAGATAAATAGAAATTGAGATACATGATTTTATTTTAAAATTGACTTTGATTTTTGATGATGTGAAGACTTATGAATTTTTTGTTTGTTTTGGTTTTGTAGCTAGATGTTATCAAGAGCAGAGAGTGGAGACCAAGGAAACTAGAGACAACTTTGAGGAAGTTGAAAATAATGGACATACATGTCCTCCTAACTATGAGGCTCTTACATGTGGCAGAGATGCCCTGGATGAAGTGCAATAAAGCACTCCTAACAATACTTATAGAGAGATGGTACCCAAATTAATTGACATTATGGTTATTGATAAGGGAGATTACCATCATATTAGAGGATGTATGGTGGATCCTACAAGTTCCTATTAGAGGAGGGATAGTATACAGGGCACATATACCCCATACAACACTACAAATACTATTAGGGGACTCAAATCAAGAGATTCAATAGAGTGGATCATATGTCAATGAGTTGAAGCACTATAGGATTGATGCATTGACCTATATACTCTATGGGATGGTGGTAGGATTACTTGTATACCACATTAGTAGGAGGCACATGCCATGGGCCTTGGAAGGAGTGGTGGCAGATATACGAGACCAAAAGTGTGGTTTACATGAGGGCCTTATATGGTGGCTAGGTTATACAATACATTGTACAAAATTATCTACAAGAGGGTGCATGGCTTCACTTGCATGATTCTTATCTAGGTGTGGTGTTATGAGCACATAGTGGCAAGGAGACCACATGGGCTACTAGGACCACTACCTAACACAAAGAAGTCAACAATATACAAATGGGCACAACACTATGATAGCATCCAAAATATATTTATAGGGACCTTGGAACTAGGGCAAAGGGTAGTTGAAAAGTTGTAAGCCAAAATATTATATAGTGCTCATGGCATCAACATATAGAGTGGGAAAAGGATAGGTTCAAACTGGCTAAGATCTGATATATTAGGTGGGTGATCATAGACTAGGATAAGTGAGAGCTATATCACTTTGATAGGGTATAATTATAGTTTGGTATCCAACAACAAATACTAGACTTGGTTCACTACTAATTTAGATGGGTGAGGAGGAACCCAATAGGAGTGGGTGGGGACCTTGATGATGCCGGGTTTATGGAGGACATTGTAAAACCACTATGCATTGATCTAAAGGTGGATAATGTTGGTACCGATTAATTATACCTATGAGGGTCTCATCGGTGGTGCCTATTTATATGTACCAAGTTATGGACCAAGGTATGCAGTTGGAAGTGAGGGATGCTACCTAATAGATGATAGAGTGGTAGTAGAGGGTGGTAGGATAATTGATGCAATGATAGGTGGAGGTGAGGGTGGAGATTATGATGACCATTAGGGCACATTTCATGATCATGGACATGGGTAGGGTCTAGTGGGGCAATATAAGGAGAGGAAACTATAGGAGTTACCCCCAAAGTTGTTGAGGTAAGGCCTAGTGAGATGGTGGGTTATAATGAATCGATGGTAGAGATGGAGGTGATGAGGGTAGTAATGATCCAGCTATAGAGGGGGTTCGACCTACTTCACATGAATAGGACCAAGAGGCTATAGGGGTACCATTAATGATATTATCATCGAGTGATATTAGGTGATTATGGAGTGAGACACAATGAGGGCCAAGGTCAAGCACTTTAGAGGAGAGGTAGCTTGGGTGGAGCAAGATAAATAATAGGTCTACTTAGAGAGAGACATAATGAGGGATAAGGTATAGAACCTCAGGGGAGAGATAGCCAAGATATAGGAGTAGCAATAGGATTGCTTGAAGGGGATGGATATTTTTTGGTGGCCAATAGGACCATAAAATTAGGGTAATACAGGAGGAGCTACAGAGGACATGAGAGGAGCTCCAATCAACCACACTATGATAGGTATTCTACCATACTATGTACCATTAGGCTATCCTAGAATGATAGAGGGTATACCCACCATTTGTGTGGTGATCCTAGAGTAGGCCACTATCATGGACATAAATGATCTCACAATATATGAACATGCCCCCACCAATACCACTATCAACAGGTAATGCAAGCAAGTCTAGCTCTCAAAACTAGGGAGGGATTGGATGACATGAAAATTTTAAGTGTGGAAATGCTTCTTAGAGGATAGGATAAAGGATGGTAGAGAGTGCCAATTTTTTATTGTGGCATATTGATGCAGCAAACATGACATGTAATTTCTATATTTTTTGAAATAATCATGTTTAACTACTTATTTTATGATTCTAATGAATGCTTGGTGAATGATAAATTTATGAATTTAAATTATGTATGATAATTAGATAATTATATTTAGATAAGGAAAGTTATGGAAGAAAATTTAGGAAGAGAGAAAAGAAAGAGATGAAATAAGGCTACAAAAATATCAAAGAGATAGAATAGGTGCTTAGATCATATCACCTAAATCAACGTAGATCAAGAGATACCATATGACCAAAATGATATGGGTCTAAGCAAAAATATTGAGTGATACTCAATAAGGGTGAGTGCTCACAAGTGACCAAAGGTGGAGCAATACCCGATAAGGGTGTGTGCTTGCACGTGACCAAGATGGAGCAATACTCGATAAGGGTGTGCGAGCGTAGGAGGTCACAAGTGGAGTGATATCTGGTAAGGGTGTGTGATCACAAGTGGTCACAAGAGGAGTGATACCTAGTAAGGGTGTGTGCTCATAAAAATATAAAAAATCAAGCAAAGTAAAAGTGTGTAAGTACATGTAATTGTAGAGATAAAAAATTAACAGTTTTGTTAATATAATAAATTAAAAATAAAGTCCTTAATATGGCAACCCCTTAGAAAGCATCATAAATATTAAATGTAAATAATAAATCAAATTATAAATCCACTTCTACATCCACAAAAATAATGAATTCCCACCCATTTTCCTACACCATTAATGAATAATTAAACCTATATTAGGCTAATTAAATACAATTAACATCATAATCATAAGCCATATTTATTTATTTTTGGTAAATAAAAGTCTTCATTAATTACCGGGTTTTGCAGGTTAACCCAAAACCTATTACAATATCCAGCCTTCTGCTGACCCTACATAGAAAATGATAAAAATGAATAAAATAATAGCAAAGGTAATTGATATTAATTAAATACTTCATTAAAGCCCCTTAATCAAGATTTAATAATGTTCTAGGCATGGAATTTAATATAAAATCTCTAGAAACCTAGAGAATATGCCCCTTTTAATATTTAAATATCCCCTAATTTAATATGACACCTCACACGTACTCCCTCTCATACCAAACATAGAAATTTTAAATTTTAAAATAATGCTAAGTCAAAATCTATATTTACTCCACTTGATCCAAGGATAACCACCTCATTAACTATAGGTAATTTTTAAATATTTTCCTATCCACCATGGCCTTGGAAAATTAATTAAAAGTTAGTTTCCCTTCCCCCTAGGACACCTCCTCCAAGGTAAATTAATATGTCAAATCCTCCATATCTTACAGCTCATCATTTTAGTAGTTTTAAAATGGCCCCAAATTCCTCCATGTGCCTTAGGAAACTTATTAAAAATTAGTTTACTCTTCCCTATACTTTCCCCCTCCCAAAGCAATTTAATTATCCCACCCACCTCCCTCCATATCACACTTCTCTAGACCCTCCCCCCAGCTACCCTTCCAATGTGGATACCAAGTGGAGCCTATGTGGCATCCCACTCACCCAACCCTAAAATTTCTATAAATACCCTTGGCCATGACCAAGGGAGGAGAGCCCATTTTGTGCTAAGTATATGCTACCAAAATCTCCACTCACCCTTGCCTAAGCCTACTTGATTAATACTCACAACTGTTAGCCACATCCCATGACATTCTCGATCCTATTTCATGTGTTTGTTACCTATCAATATTAACACTTTTTAGGTTATTGACATAGTCTCAAGACCACATTTCTTGAGATGATCCCAACCTTTGCTTACCGCCTCCCTAGAGATGATATTGTCTTCGACATGAAATAACACAGTAGAGCTTAAACAGTAATTTCATACAATAAGTATATTCTCTGTGTTTTCTGTGTTTCCATTTTAGTTAAAAATAGTTTTTTTATTCACTATGGTTTGTATTTTGTATGGACTAAGGCCCAACTTAGGTGGGCCCATTTAGTTATTAACATATTTTTGTTGGCAGTGTGTAGGTATATCTGTCATCTACAACAACCCTTGGAAGGTCCTACGCCCTCATACGTGCCATCACAATATTATCCTGATAACAAAATGTTGTGAGAAAGAAGCATATACACCATTGTTATTGTAAAATTCCTCTTGGCCTAATTTGTAATTCGTAAATATAAAGAGTTCTATTTTGTATTGGAAAAGACACACATTTGTAATAAAAATCTATCATACACTATGCTCTTTGTATTGATATTTTAGCTATTGATGGTGGCTTCTCATATCTATAAAATGGCATGTCTGGCGGGACCATTTCCATGACCATCACCTTATATTTACTTTATTTCACCTTATATCAATAAAAGAATAAAGTGCAGTCTTTGTTTTATACAACATTGCTGTTGTTTTTCAACCACAATTGTGTATTTTACTAACTGCTATCATTTTTCTACTACTTTATAGGTAACATTCAAGATTGCTTGCACAGAGATGGTATCATACTACTATACCACCTGTGTAGATATGGTTTTACCTCAGAGATACATACCTGTAAAAACCCCCATAGACCTGCAGGTAAGTCCCTCTTTTCCTACTCTAATCATTGTTTGATAGTATAATATTAGCCTCTTTTGCATATATTAACATCCTTATGTTTCATTTAGTCTAGATTACCCCTTTGGACATCCTTCCACACACACATTTAGCATAGTTTACCCCTTTTGGTTTTTAGTTTAGCTTTTGTTCCCTTTGGGTTCTTTTTGCACATTTTTTTACCTACACTTCACCAAGATTCTTTGGGCTATTTTCCTTTCTTTTTAGCATAGCTTGCTTTCTTAAGCTCCTCTATTACACAAGCATTTCACAAGCCTCCTTAGGCTTCCCCACACATCCACACACAAGTCTCCTTGGACTTTATCTTAAATTTTGCCCCCTTTGGGTTTTACCTTTTTCACACTCTCAAGCCTCCATAGGATTCCTTTTTAACACAAGTTTCCCCCTTGGGCTTCCTCCTTACACACACACATCCACACACAAGCCTCCTTGGGCTTTTAGTTTAGTTTTTTACCCCTTGGGATTTACTTTTTACACACTTTCAAGCCTCCTTAGGCTTCCCTTTTACCACAACTTCCCTCCTTGGGCTTCCCCCTTTCACACCCACACACAAAAACCTTCTTTGGGTTTGATTTCCCTTAGTTAGAACAATCAGTTTCATTTGCATCTTTAATTTTAGCACCTTCATTTATTTGATAATGCTATATAACTTTAGTTTTTAAGCTTTCTTTCCTTTTTAACATAGATTTTCTTAATTTTTTCTATAAAAAGACTAGATAGTAGTAGTAATTAGCTTATATTTTTGTTATTTATCATTTGATAAATAAATTATTTCATATTTGTTGACTATCTCTATCTTTTCTCAAGACGGCCTACCCAAAGGTGGTATTGCATTCTATTGCTATAACAATGTTTCTTGTTATATTTTCTACCTTCTGAGGTGTTATCGTCTCCCTAGATATGGTCTCATACTATCCTACCACCTCCCTAAAGGTGGTCTTGTCTATCATTTGTTTTGGTTACTAACTCCTATCTATTTTCCACTGCCTACTATACTATTTCCTTGAAGACGATCTTACCACCTGTCATCATCTTCCTACAGATGGTCTCCCCTACATACAAAATTTTGTTAGGTAAGTGTATTTTTAGCCACATAGCTATTAAAATAGCATTAGTTATAGCTATAGCATAGAAATTTTGTTTGCTAACTATTTTAGAATAGATTTCACACACACTTGCACTCTATTTTGCTGCACTCCATTCATATATACATTTGAGTGTGAGGATAACCTCCTTGGCGATGTTGGATTTCACCACCAACCGTAAAAATCCAGAAGCCCTAGAATCACCATCATTAGTATGATAGTCTCTTGGATTTCATCACTAAGAGGATGGTTACCCTTGGGACTAGCTCAAGGAAATCATTAGGTTATATGGCATTTAGCCACGAGGCTCAATAATTGGTGGGATGCAGCTATAAATTTTGTCCAAGCCTACCCAAGGGTGAAGAAAAATCCTGTGGGATATTACCTCAAGTATTAGGCAAGTAGTAGGACCTAGAAAGTGCGACCTCTCTCATAGAGGTTTTATTTTTGTTCCCTTAGGCTACCTCGCACCTACCCTCCATACTAAGAATCCATTTGAGTCATTGGTGTTTTACCATTTGACAGAGTGGTAGGGTGCTAAAACACCTTTTGCAGATACCATTTTGCCACCACATTTTGTAGTCTAAGGTTGGCTTTACATAAATACATAAAAAAACCTATATATATATTTGTATGGTTATATAGATATTTGGTGTGGTTTGTGTTATTGATTGCCTATTTTGTATTTATCTATATACATACATATAATTTCTTATTTTGTGTGATTAGCGTTACCTCTTAGGGTTGTGACGTATTAACATAACCTTTTTTTTTGACTAACCTTTGATCATTTTGTGTGTTCAATGGTTTTGACCCAAATCCAAGCCCGATCTCAACACAAACTCACTATGGACTCCACCCAACCATCATTGACCACCATAATTATGGCCTCTACCCAATTATTACTGCCATGGCCAATATTGAGACCATTTCTATGGATACCTCTAGTGAGGCCAGCCCAACCCGATACCAACAAGTCCCATCACCTTTTGATCCTTTAACCTCCACCTTACCTGTGATACCCATTCCTCAATACCCATGCACCTCCACCACTATTCCCAACCTTTTATCCCAACCCCTTTTTGATCATCCCACTATCCAAAACCTTACCCAACCTCCTACTTTTGTACCATCCCCACTCCAAAAACTAATGTCTCAATCTCAAATTAATGTAATTACCCATTCTGTTACCCCTCCCTCTACTTCGACCTTTGTATCTATCAATGCTAGACCCTCTCAACCATCTCCTTCCACACTCCTTCCATATAATGTCACCACTATCCCACCATATACTACAGTTTATGGTATGCCTATTCATGACCTCAGTGTTTTTGTGCCTAACATTCTACCTACCACCAACTCTCTTTTAACTTTAGCCTTAGACCCATCTACTAGTACTAATCCACCACCTCAAAATAATACTCCCAATGTTCTACCACAACCTCAAATACAAATACCATCTAACCCCCCTAATCCTCCTCAAGTACCCTCCCTTACTCAAAAACACATGCCCTCATCCTAATCCCAAAATGAATTTTTTATACCACCCCAACAATCTCCTTCAAATCCCCTGTCCAACCTCCTTATGACTAATATCAAGCCATTCCCCAACAACCATCTTAATAGTATCAATGGCCTCAACAACCCTCTCAACCTAACCCTCAAAATTTACCTACATATCCTCAATATTAGTACATGCCATCCTAAATTCCTCAATCCCCTCTACCATAAGCCCCTCAACCCTCTTACCAACCACAACCAAACCCTTCACACTCAACTCCCTATTTCTAGCCACATCCTGATGCTTTTCAATATTACCCTCGATATTCACCTTATACTCCTTTACTTTCATATCCATTACAACCTCAACCTAATAACCAAACCTACTCTACCCAACCCCAAACTTACACCTCTCAAAATCCCACCTATACCCCTACACCTCCTAATACCACTTATAATCCAAGTCCTACCCCACCTATATCGTAGTCATCTCCATAAGATGATATACGACTCATCAGTTGTATGAATGCAATTGAACTTCAAACTATGGGTATAGGTTACCAAAAGTATACTCTTAGCTAAATTTATACACAATCTATTCATCCATTTGTACCTGCCCTAATCTACCCCTATAAATTTGAGTTACCCAAACTTGACCCCTTTATAAGACATGGGGATCCAAAAGACTTTTTGAGCAAATATCTTAATGTTTATTTTCTCATTAGTGGTAGTGATCACCTCCTCGTTCGTACCTTAAGAATATACCTAAGTGGTATTACTCTCGAATGGTGTAATACTCTACCAAAACATAGCATTTATACCTTTGAACAATTATAGCATTTATAGCTACACCACTTCAGAATAACAACACCGCAAAAGATCCTATGTCGATAGTAAAGGTATTTTCCAATTTTTTTTTACAGAAAGCTCTTTTATTATAAATTATTGCATCTCAATTTTATATTCAATGGAAGTATATATAGACTCAAGACATACCCTAAATTTTTTTAAAAATATCTTGCTTCCAAGGATTTAAACCACAATATAAAAATCCCACTATCAGGATTTTACATAAAAAAATATTTTAATGGAGTTCCATCCAACCTCAACTATCTCTGAATATCTGCCCAGGTATATTGCCATAAATGGAGAAGATATAATTTGATCTTATCTTCGTTAGACAGTGATTGCTGACTGATATTTTTTACTTTCCAACTAGTTGTAGATGCTTTACTTTGTCCATGCTTGATAAATTATTCTTCGTCAAAAAATATAGCTGGGTCATTAATTTTACACATTTTATATCCTTACACGGTGCTTTTGTCCAGTTCACATTGAAGTTTCCTTTTAGTCATTATTTTCACCATTACTACGATTACCAGCAAATTTCTTGCAAAAATTAAAAAAAACAAAGGTTAAAACTTTAATAGTATTATATAGTTATTTTTTAATTTTCTTAAGGTTTGACATTTCCAAATTTTTATTTTTTATTTTTAATTTATTATTATTTTAATCCCTAAGGTTCAACATTAATCCCTTTGCTTTAATTTCCTTTGCTTGCCGCAATGTCGTGGATCCGCAATGAAAATTACACCATTCACCTTTCTTTGTTTATATGTCAAGCATTCATGATAATTTTTTTGCAATAATCCAATCTTATCCAAGGGTTTGAAGTAATATTGCGATGTCATGGAGAATCCAAAAATCTTAGCATGCAATTAACTTCCACAACAATCTGAAACTTCAATGGAATGAAAAGATTTTTAGGGCAAAATTAATTTATGTGAAAATACAACAATAAATTGATATTAGAGTATGTCACAGATCCGTTTCGCACTTGTTTGATTTTCTTATTTTGACCAAGTGGACTACAACATTGAGACAATTCATGGATTTGCAACACTTTTCTCTATTTTAGCCTTCCAAGTTATATTGCTCGTGAAATTGAGACAATTCGTGGATTCGTGACACTTTTCTCCATTTTAGCCTTCCAAGTTATATTGCTCACAAAATTGAGACAATTCATGGATTCATGATAATTTTCTTCATCTTAACCTTCTGAGTTATATTTCTCGTGGAATTGAGATAATTCGCGGATCTGGGACACTTTTCTTCATTTTAACATTCCAAGTTATATTGCTCTTAGAGTTGAGACAATTCATGGATATGGGAAACTTTTATTCATTTTAGCCTTCTAAGATATATTTCTCATGGAATTGTGACAATTCACGGATCCGGGACATTTTCCCTAAGTGCAAAAATTAAGAAAAAAATTAAATTACCTATATTTTGATGAAACTTTCCATTCATCTAAATAAGCCAAATGGGTATCCAAATCAGCTAAGAAAAAGTGGAAATCATTATGGATCAATAAATATAGCAATTAGAAGTTCGTTGGTTGTAATTGGAAATTGCTATTTCTAGAAAGCAAATCAAGTCTAAAAATTAGTAAATCTGGTATCATTGGAAAAAGGAGCTAAAGATCTTCCACCCAGAATTTGAATAACTTCAAACAAATTTGTCTACCAAAAGTTATGAGGACTTCAAATTTGGAGTAAGTTTGTCGGCAAGATGAAAAATTTCAAAGAACCCTAAAAATTGATTTTAATTATTTCAGACCTTAGGGAAACCATGGAAATTATTTTTTGTAAAAAATTTAATTTGAAATAATACTATTGACATGTAAATATTTCAGAAAAAACAATTAAGATCAATGCTCTAAGCAACTTTGACACCTTAGTGTAGGTAAAATTTAGAGCAAAATTTGAAATTAAAAATAGAATACTTCAAGAGGGTCCCCTTGGAATATTTATTTAGTTTTTCAAAAGATCAAGATTTCATTTTCAGAGGGGGTGTTGCTTCTCAAAAAATGGCAACATCTACGGGAAAATAGTAGCACTATTTGGAACCCAAAACTCTAGTTTCAAAATAATTTAAATCATGCACAACACCTTATTGCAAGGATTTTCAAAATGTTCTAACCACTATCTGCTAGCCTATCAAAATTTCTCAAGAACATACTTGGTTGAATCACTCAAATAAAACTTTGGTATGTGATTGTAGGTGTATAAATTCTTCCTATTAAGATGGCCATGGCTTAGGATTCTTATTGAGGATCAAGAAGACTATTTGAATTGCATAGGATTATTCGAGTAGATCTCTGATTATAGTTTAGAATTTATAGCCCCGACAAAGTTACTCTTAGTTTTAAAATACCTTGGTTAACATCCATGGGGCGTCTATAGCCTTGGTGAACATGTCTAAATTACTCTTTCAAAAAATTTGGCTATCTTCTTTTATTGTGGGACTCTCTCTTTTTTTTTGCTCTCTTTCTTGTAGAACTTTCTTTTTCTTTGCTCTCGTTTTTATAGAACTTTCTTTTTATTTTTTAACTCTCATTTTTTTTATAAAGACTAGATAGCTGAGAAGTCTTACTAGAGGTTCAAAAGTTGCATTTACCCTAATGTTTTATTAACCAAATAATCGATCAACTAACCATTTCAGCTTAGGCACCAATAGCCTCTTTAGAGTATTTAAAATGATCTTTGTGAATTAGAGTTTTCCTCTCATGACCAACTTTTCTTGGATTCCCTAGGAGTTCTCTAACTAAACAACATAATAGTTCCTTTTATAATTAAAATAATTATAGTAGGCAAGGTACAGAATCTAAATTGCTTCTCTACTATCATTCTAGATAACAAGCATCACCATTAACTCCCTACTATAAGATATTTTTACCAAAATCGGGACAAAGAAATAAAGGAGAAAAGAAAAGGAAATTAAAGAAAATCAAAGACAACTTAATGCCAATAAAATAAATTAAACATGCACTAATTCAATTTACCCCCACCCAATTTTCACACTAATATATACATATGTACAAAGATTCCTCCAATTACTCAAATGATGTAGCAGATGGAACAATCGAGAAATAATGCTTCAAATATTGATCATTGATAGGTAAGTTTAGAATATTACCTTATAGCTCTTATAGATGAAATGCATTATTACCCAAAATTTCTATGATTTGGTATGGTCCTATCCACAAAGGCTACAACTTAGTGTGTTTACCTTTCTTTTCGTGGGCTTTTTCCCAAAGAAGCACCAGGTCTGCAAGTCTAAATGCTTTCACTTTTACTCTCTTATCAAACCAATGCTCTTGATGCCAACTAAAATTATCCAAGGCCTAAAGCCTTTCATCTTGTAGATTAATCAAGTCTAACACATGGGCTTCTGCATCCTCATGATCATTAAAATAATCCAAAGCAAACTGATAAGTGGGTAATTTTAAAGAAACAGGAACAATAGGCTGAGTACCATACAATAAAGCAAATGGAGAAGTTTTAAGAGCTTCTTTGTGTCTTATCCTATCAACCCAAAGTGCATACTTCAATAATATATGCCATTGTCTAGGTTTATCTCCAATAGACTTCTTAATGGTATTTATCAAATTTTTATTCATGGATTCAGCCAACCCATTTCCTTGGGGATAATAGTTGGATGAAAATTTGAGGACTATCCCCTTCTGGTATGCCCACTCTGCAAATTCCAAGTGATTGAAAAAGTTGGCCCATTATCACAAACTAAATTCAAAGGAACTCCAAACCTAGTTATGATATTTGACTCCAAAAATTCTATTACCTCATGGGTTGTACTCCTCATTGTGGCTACTACTTTAGCCCAAAATATATAGTAATCAGTGGTTGTTAATACATATTTATGCCCTACTGATGAATTTGGGTTCATCACTCCCATAAAATCAAGTCCCCACTGCATGAAAGGTTTATCTATTATAATAGGTTGTAATGGTAGAGCTCGGTTAGCCTGTTTGGCTATAAAGATCTAACATTGGTGGTAAGTTCTCACATGATGATGTGCATCTTTAAACAATGTAGGCTAGTAGTAGCCTACTCTTAATATTTTATGTGTAGTAGCTAAACTTGAAGGATGCCCTTCTCCTAACTTCTCATGAAAACTAGACATTACTTCATTCACCTCATCCTGAGCAATACATCTTAATAATATGCTAGCATAATTTTCTATATACAGTTTACCCCTTTGAGAAGAAAATGAGCAGATTTTAACTTTAATGCTCTTCTCCGAGTTCTATTCATATGGGATGAATAGTTTCCAAATCTTAACAAATGAATGATATCCCCATACCAATCATCCAACTTGGAGTCCAACTGGTTAATCTCTATCCTTGTAGGTATCTCAACAATATGTTGGGATAGACCAAGTCCTCTAATTAATTTAGCAGGCTGAATCTCTAAGTCAAACTCCTAAAATTTTGTAACCCAATTGCCTCTTAGCTCTCCTAGTTTATTTTGACTTAACAAATACTTAACAACTGGATCAGGAACTATGGCATGGACTTTACTCCTCAAAATATAATGCCTAAACTCTTTAACCACTTTCACTAAGGCATAGGCTTGTTTATCCAAATGAGAGTAATTCAATTTAACACCCTTCATATTGGTACTTTTGAAGGCAATGGGGTGCTCCATTGTTTCCCTTCGTTGAGTTAAAACTCCAGCAAGTGTATGTTCAGAAGCAAAAGAGTACAGGTAAAAATCTGCACTAAAATCTGGACTCACTAGAACTAGGGCTTATTTAATGGCAGATTTAATCTCTTGAAATGCCACTTTGGCTTCTGTTGACCAGATAATTTGAGTAGTCTCCTTTAGCATATCATTCAGTGGTTTGACTATTTCAGCAAAGCCAGAAATAAATTTCCTAACAAAATTAATCTTCCCAAAAAATGATTTCAACTCTTTATTAGAATTGGGAAAGGGTATCTTTGATATGGCCTCAACCCTCTTGGGATCCATAGAAAATGCCATCTCTGGTTATTAAGTGACCAAGGATTTTACCCTTAGTTACACCAAAGACACATTTCTTTGGATTCAAAGAAATGCCAAATTCCCTACACTTGTCAAAAATAGACTCTAGATGTTTGACATGATCAAATCGAGACTTGGAAAAGAATATCAAGTCATCCATGTATACAATAATGCACTTACCCATGAGACCTTTGAAGGCATGATCCATTGCACATTGGAAGGTGGCTCCAACATTTATCAATCCAAATGACATTCTCTTGTAAGCAAAGGTCCCCCATTTGGTCGTGAAGGTAGTTTTCATTCTATCTTCTCTTTCCACTAATATCTGGTTGTACCCAGAAAATCCATCCAAGAAGGACATCATCTCTGAACCATTCACAATATACAACACATCATCCATGGAAGGCAAAGGATAATTATCCTTTTTAGAAGCCTTATTCAGGTTTCTAAAATCCACGCAAAGGCGGATTTCCCCATTCTTCTTTCTAACTGGCACTAAATTAGCTACCCAGGTAGAGTGTCTAATAGGAAAAATGATGGTAGCACTCAAAAATTTTCTACCTCCTTCAAAATGAGAGGTTCCAACAAGGTGTTAACATGTCTCTGTTTTTTCCTGAAGGGTTTACAAAACTCCTTCAAAGATATAGTATGTGTGTAAAATTTTGGATCAAAAATCTTTAGGTCCTTATAAGACCAGGCCATAACATCCTTAGACCTATGAAGCAACTCAGTGAGATTTCTTTTGATTACAGGGTCATAGGTTTTAGCCAATTGAACGTGCTTGGGATCCTCTTCAGTCCCTACATTTAGTTTCTCAGTCTCATTTCCTACTGTACCAATAGGATTTCCAAAACTTGTTCTTTGTTTAATTTGATCATTGTCAAACAACCTCTCAAGTTCAACCATTCCCCTAGGAATTCTATTGTTTTTCAACCTCATTATTCCCACTTCATCACCAAAATCTTCAAGCATAGTATCCCTTTGACCATCATCAATTATAACTTTTTCAAATGCATTTGTATTCTGTAAGAAATCTATAATTTGTTGGTCATCAAAAAATACTTGAAATGTGTCTATGTTATCCGGAACAGAAGGACAAGGGATTAATTCCATTGAATTTTTTTCCATTTAAATTCCTCCAAGGGCTTCATATTTGTAGCTGATGAAGCCAAAACATCTGCGGGTGAATTTTCTTCCCTAGGAATATGTGTTAGATTGAAAGCATTAAAATCCTCCATGAGATCCCAAGCTCGATGTTTGTATCTTTTTAGGTAAGAGGCCTTGCATTGAAACTTACCTCTAACTTGATTAGCAACCAACTTTGAGTCTATAAAAACTTGGATATTTTTCACATTTTTATCTAAAGCAAATTTCAACCCCAGTATTAGTGCCTCATACTCAATCAAATTATTTGTACAGGGAAATTGCAAGCGGTAAGACATAAAATGTGTCTGATTGTGAGGCCCCTTGAGAACTACCCCTATGCTAGAGCCTTGCTTGGATTTAGCTCCATCAACATGGAGTATCCAAATGTCATTACTGTGATTAGTTAGAGCTTTAACTAGTTTCACCTTTTGTGTAATTGTCAAATTATAAACCCCAATATCTGCATCAACAAAATTAACAACCTCATTTTTGACATTATATTTAGTTATCATGTGTTTATATCGAGGCTCTCTATCAATTCTTAACTGATTTGCTACACCTTTCTAGGGCAACCACATGTGCGAAAAATATGTGGCCAAATACCCATTCAAATATTTTGACCAATCTCTACTTAGGAGCATTCTGTATCCCATAGGAATATCTACCACCTGAATGTCAATTCTATGTTGTGCTCTCGATTTAGATGCTAACTGGATGTGTATACCTTGAAGTTCACCAATCACCTTGACCTCAGTTTTATCCAGCTGAATGACTCTCCTCTCAGACTTCACAGGTGTTAATCCCAATTGTTGGAAAATGGCTAGAGGCATGACATTAGCTAAAGCACCAGAATCTACCAGATAGTTATGTAATTTTTTCCCAAATATGCAAACTATTAGCAGGAAAGGTGGAACTTTAGTCTTCTCTTTGTAGATTTCCATATTTGCATTTGCCATCTTCTTCCCCTTTTTTAGAGGTTTAGCAGAGGGTCCAGAGTAAGTCTTAATCAAGTTATCCCTCTGTTTAGTAATCTATGCCAACTCATGGAGGGTGATGTTAGCCTTGATTTTCTTCATATCCTCCACTATATTATATCCTTTGTTGAGTGGAGCAACAAATCCATCCTATGCTTTTGGATCTCCTCCCTTGGGTGGAGGTGGATTATTATTTGGAGAAGGATCAGGAGGAATATTGTAAGAGTTGTTGGGAGGTGTAGATGTAGTGTTGGGCTCTGGATTTCTATTCCTGAGATTGTAATTATCTCTTCTAAACTATTGAAAATCTTGCACTTCATCCATAGGCATTTCCACAATATTTTTTGACTCATCTAGGAAAGTGAATGAATCCAAAACCATAGCAGCACTATGTTTGGATGAACCAGCACCATCAACATTTCTTTGATTCTCAGGAAAACTCAACTCACTAGACAAAGCTTCAAAAGCATTGCAAAACTCTAGATAATCTAATTCCCCGTGTTGGGATATTCCATGAATCCTACACCAATTGGGTAAAGCTAGGTCATATATGTTTACTTCAGGTCCTTTGCCTTTGTTATAATCCTTATTAGCTTCATATGGAGGTCTAGAAAATCTATTCTATTGGTAAGGAAACCTATTTGAATTTTCTCTCGTAGATACTTGCCTCTTGAAACTCAAGAAGTCATTTGCCAATTTTTGGACCATCCTTGAAACTTCTTCAACTCTTATTTTATCAGATTCTTTCTCTATATTCTGGACATGCTCAGTATGTGTCAAGGGTAATGGAGCTTTCTTAGGTGGAGCTTGACATGTTGGCATTAGCATATGATGTGGAATGGGATTTAAAATAGGTGTGTTATGTGTAACAAAGGGTATCAAAGGACTGTTCAAAGGTTGAGGTCCCAATTACCTTTCAAGAGTCAGAGCTTCCTTATAGGCTTCTATCAAGTTTGTGATATTGGTGTCTCTCTTGAGGAAAATAGAGGTCATTGGATCCAAGGCATTCTTATAAATTTCTAAGGCTAAATTTGCACTTGGGATGTAATGACCAATCATTCTACCATAAGCCTTTTGGAATCTCACATTGAAAGATCTAATAGTTTCATCGGATCCTCTCTTAATGCTAGAGAATTGTTGATATAGCACATTGGGATCAATTACTTGACCAAATTGGGATACAAAAACTTTCTCTAAATCATCCCAAGTGGTGATAGAGTCATTTGTAAGATTCAAAAACCAGTCATATGCTCCCTCCTAGAGAGTGAAAGGGAATAATCTATAGGCCACATCCTCATGTTGCACATTCAATAGTTTTAGAGCATTCTTAAAGGCTACCAAGTGTTCTTCTGCTGTCCTGATTCCATCATGCTTGTAGGTGGGAAGATACTTCTCAGGATTTCTAGGTAAATCATGGGCTACACCAAGGATATTCAAAGTAGTGGAACCCAACCAATTGGCCATGACTATTTGATTAATGGTAGGATTCTGAGTCACAGTTGGAGGAACCACTAACGAAGATAAAACTATGTTGGATAGAGATTTAGCTCTCTTGAGATTGCTTCTCCTTGGGGTTTCTAACTTAGACACAAGGAGCTCTCCAAATCTTGGGTGGTACCTGGTCACTTTGAAGGAAGAATCCAACCTAAATGATTATATTAAAAAAACACCAAAGTTTTAGGGCCCTCCTTCTAACACTAAAACAATGTTGATTTATCTTTCATGGACACCTTATGAAGGGTAAACAAGAAAAACAAGTACAACATAAATAGGAATAAATTCCCTCACTTTAGGTTCTTGTTGGATACCCAATGTGTGAGTTAAAAAGTTGGGTTGAATGTTATCCCTCTTTTCAATTTTAAAATAGTTTCAAGTAGACTATTTGTGTACCTGCAAGGGGGTTCAACTTCTATCCATTGTTGTTTGGTTCATCAATCAAATTTGCATTTGTGAATTTGATCTAGCTCTTCAAAATTTTAGCAGATTAAAAGAATAAATAATTTTAAGAAACATAAAAATGGATCTCTTTAGAAATAAAAATAGAGAGGGTAAGGTAGGGTAGAAAAGAAGGGTGAAATCCTACAATTTTAATTGTTAATTATTCTTTCAACTTGGCATACTGTTATATTTTCCAATCATAACCAATAGAATAATAAACTATCCAACTTACCTAGGTGTTGTAGGTGAGTTGGAGAGGAGAGGGCAATCCTCCAAGAGAGGTCCCAGGTTCGAATCTCCACCCTACCAAAAAGCTAAATTGGGTACCCAAAATCCAATTGATAATGTTGGTGCGGGTAGGGCCGGGTGCGACTCTCGGGTGACTTTGACGGTGTAGAATCCCCTATTCATGGTCTCTCAGACCAAGGCGGCCCCATAAGGGGTTTTTCGCTTAAAAATAAAATAAAATAAACTATCCAACTTTCTAAGATCAATTTATTGCCTAGCAAGGGATGAAACACATTTACAACAATTCAATATTGTACATGGGTTTAAAGCAATGTCACGATGTCATGGAAATCCAAAAATATTAACATGCAATTAACTTCCACGACAATCCAAAACTTCAATGGAATGAAAAGATTTTTAGGGCAAAATTAATTTGTGTGAAAATCCAAGTAATTGATATTAGGTCATGTCACGAATTCGTGTTGCACTTGTTTGTTTTTATTATTTTGACCAAGTGGACCATGACATTGAGACAATTTGTGGATCCAGGATATTTTTCTTCATTTTAACCTTCCAAGTTATATTCCTCGCGAAATTGAGACAATTTACAGATTCACGATGCTTTTCTCCATTTTAGTCTTCCAAGTTATATTACTCATGAAATTGAGACAATTCAAGGATTCATAACACTTTTCTCCATTTTAGCCTTCCAATTTATATTGCTCACAAAATTGAGACAATTCGCTGAGTCACGACACTTTTTTTTCTTTTAACCTTCTAAGTGATATTGCTTGTGGAATTGAGGCAATTCGCAGATCCGAGACACTCTTCTTCATTTTAACCTTCAAAGTTATATTTATCATGAAATTGAGACAATTCATAGTGAGATAATTCGCATATCCGAGACACTTTTCTTCATTTTAACCTTCCAAGTTATATTGCTCGCAGATCTGGGACATTTTCCCGAAGTGCAAAAATTAAGCAAAAAATTGAAGTGCCTAGATTTTGATGAAACTTTCCATTCATCTAAATAAGCCAAATGGGTATCCAAATCAGCTAAGAAAAAGTGGAAATAATTATGGATCAATAAATATAGCAATTAGAAGTTCGTTGGTTGTAATTAGAAATTGCTATTTCTAGAAAGCAAACCAATTCTAAAAATTAGTAAATCTGGTATCATTGGAAATAGGAGCTCAAGATCTTCCACGTAGAATTTGAATCACTTTAAACAAATTTGCCTACCAAAAGTTATGAGGACTTCAAATTTGGAGTAAGTTTGTCGGCAAGATGAAAAATTTCAAAGAACCCTAAAAATTGATTTTAATTATTTCAGACCTTAGGTAAACCATAGAAATTAATTTTTTTGAAACATTTAATTTGAAATAATGCTATTGATATATAAATATTAAAAAAAAAATTAAGATCAGTGCTCCAAGCAAGCAACTTTGACACATTAGTGTAGGTAAAATTTAGAGCAAAATTTGAAATAAAAACTAGAATAATTTAAGAGGGTCCCCTTGGAAAATAAAATTAATTTATCAAAATACCAAGATTTCATTTTCAAAGGGGGTGTTGCTTCTCAAAAAATGACGATATATAAGGGAAAATAGTAGCACTATTTGGAACCCATAACTCTAGTTTCAAAATAATTTAAATCATGCACAACATATTACCGCAAGGATTTTCAAAATATTTTAACCACTATCTGCTAGTCTATCAAAATTTCCTAGGGACATACTGGGTTGAGTCACTCAAAGAAAAATCTAGTATATGATTGTAAGTGTATAACTTCTTCCTCTTAATATGGCCATGGCTTAGGATTCTTACTGAGGATCAACCAAATTGTTTGGATTGCACAAGATTATTCGAGTAGATCTTTGATTCTAGTTTAGCATTTATAGCCTCGACAAAGTTACTCTTAGCTTTCAAAGACCTTGGTTCATAACCATAGGGTGTCTATAGCCCTGGTGAACATGTCTAAAATTTATCTTTCAAAAATTTTGGCTATCTTCTTTTATTGTGGGAATCTCTCTTTTTATTTCCTTTTTTTTGCTCTTTTTTGTAGAACTTTCTTTATATTTTATTTTTATTTTTTTACTCTCATTTTTTTTGATAAAGAATAGATATCTAAGAATTCTTACTGGAGGTTCAAAAGTTACATTTGCCTTGAAATTTTATTAACCAAACAATAAATCAACTAACCATTTTAGTTTTGATCACCAGTAGCCTCTTTAGAGTAATTAAAATGTGTTTGTGAATTAGAGTTTTCCTCTTATGGCCAACTTTTCTTGGATTCCTTGGGATTTCTCTAGCTAAACAACATAATAGTTCCTTTATAATTAAAATAATTGTGGTAAGCAAGGTACATAATATAAATTGCTTCTCTACTATCATTCTAGATAACAAGCATCACCACTAACTCCCTACTTAGAAAATATTTTTACCAAAATTACCCTTCTTTAATTTGCAAATTTAGGATAAAGAAACAAAATATAAAAGAAAAGGAAATTAAAGAAAACCAAATACAATTTAATGCTGATTAAAAAAATTAAACACACACTAATTAACCTCTGAGATTTGGAGGAGAATGACCACTTTACTTGGCTTATAATGGTTCAATTTTTTTACTTTTGAAAAACTTTGGAGGGATTGGCCTAATCAAGAGGGTGTTGATCATTTTATTAGGTGGTTAGTTTGGATGGGTTATACCATTCTTCTTTGGAATATATGGAATGAAAGGAACAGTCAAATTTTTAATCAAGAAAGGAAGGATATTCACTATATCTAGAAAAATACCATTGTCAACTTAGTTGAATCAGTCCATCAGCTCCTTAGACACCCCCAAAACTCCCACCAAATATGGGATCAAGTGATGCAAAGATTGAAGATTCACTCTTCTAAGAGCAACCAACTTAAAGAGAATGTGAGTAATTGCAATATGGATAGAACAAGGAATTGACAACCTCCTCTTAAGGATTTTGGAAAATTCAATGTTGATGGAGCCTCTAGAGGGAACCTTGGAAAAGCTAGTGCATGAGGAATTGGTAGACTTTCAGATGGCTCCCTAGTTTTTAATTTTACTAAGAATTTGGTTATTCTATTCAATAACCTTGATGAGGGGTATGGTATCCTTAGAGGCCTTCAAGAGACTACTAAGGTTGGATGTAGTTGATTTTGACTCTCAACTTATGATTAATATTTTGAATACTCCTAAGAATCATAAGGTTGATTAGAGAATAAAAATAATTATTGAGAGGATTCAGTTAATCCAGATAGGATTTTTGAAAGTTGATTACAATCATGTGGTTAGAGATAAGAACAAGAGTGCTCATGCTTTAGCTAATTGGGCTTTGGACAAAGGTGATCTTACTTGCTATGACCACCCTCCTAGATGGTGGGCTTCATAAATAAGGGAAGCTCTTCTTTATATCATTTCTTTGGATGGATTCAGTTCTGGAGGTACCTAGTTTTTTATTGCTTTATTTTTTCTTCTCTTTGGTTTGATTAGGGTATTTTAGTTCCCTAACTCAAACCAATATTTATTTTGTTTCCTCTATTGATTCTTGCATTAATAGTATTTTTGTCTAGAATGGTCATTATTGTATTCTATTTTTTGTTTTTGTTTTTGTGTTATTTTTTGTTGTTCTTGTGTTTTTGTTATTTTGTGTTTTTTGTTGTTGTTCTTGTGCTTGTGTTTCTGTATGTTTGTGTTAATTGGTATTTTTGTGTTTTGGTGTGTGAGTGTTTTCTATATTTTTATTTTTCTCTGTTGTTTGTTGTTGGTTGTTTTTTATTTTTTATTTTTTAAGTTTTGGTTGTTTTTGTTTTTCATGTTTTTGTTGGTTGTCTTTGTAGAATTATGTTGTTTTTTGTTATGTTTGTGTTTTGTTATGTTGTTCTTGTGTTTTTTCTATGTGGTTTGTGCTATATTTTTTAAAATATTATTGTGTGTGTGTTTGGTTGTGCTTTATGTTTTTGACACACTCAAGAAGCATGTTTTTTGTTTTTTATTTTTTAAATATTTTTGTGTGTTTGTGTTTGTGTTTGTGTGTTCTTGTTTTTTGTTGTTTTAGGTTTGCTCCTTGAGTATGTCAAAGGTGGTAGGCCAGGTGTGAGCCTTGGAAAATTTTTGCAGAAGAGATACTCTTGCCTCCTTGGGTCTTACCTGAAAGTGGCATCCCTTCTGGGATGTTTTCGACAAAAAAAAAACACATTGATTCAATTTACCCCCACCCTATTTTCACACTAATATATACATATGTACAAAGGTTCCTCCAATTACTAAAATGATGTAGCAGATGGAACAACCAAGAAATAATGCTTCAAATATTGACCATTGATAGATAAGTTTAGAATATTACCTTCTAGGTCTTGCAGATGACATTCATTACTACCCAAAATTTCTACAATTTGGTATGGCCCTATCCACAAAGGCTACAATTTAGTGTGTTTAACTTTCTTTTCATAGGCTTTGTCCCATAGAAGCACTAGGTCTAAAAGTCTAAATGCTTTCACTTTTACTCTCTTATCAAACCAACACTTAACTATCTCTTAATGTCGACTAAAATACTCCAAGGCTTGAAGTATTTCATATTGTATATTAATCAAGTCTAACACTCGGGCTTCTGCATCTACATGATCATTAAAATAATCTAAAGCAAACTGATATGTGGGCAGTTTTAAAGAAACCAGAACAATAGGCTGAGTACCATACAATAAAGAAAATGAAGAAGTTTTAATAGCTTCTTTGTGTCTTATCCAGTCAGCCCAAAGTACATACTTCAACAATGTATGCCATTGTCTAGGTTTATCTCCAATAGACTTCTTAATGGTATTTATCAAATATTTATTCATTGATTTAGCCAACCCATTTCCTTAGGGATAATAGTTGGATAAAAATTTGAGGACTATCCCTTAAGGTATGTCCACTCTCCAAATTCAAGTGATTGAAATACTGGCCCATTATCACAAACTAAATTCAAAGGAACCCCAAACCTAGTTATGATATTTGAATTTTAATGTTCTTTTACCTCATTGGATGTACTCATTGTGGCTACTGCTTCACCCAAAATATACAATATTCAATGGCTGTTAATACATGTTTATGTCCTGCTAATGAATTTGGGTTAATTACTCCCACAAAATCAAGTCACTACTGCATGAAAGGTTTATCTATTATAACAAGCTGTAATGGTAGATCTTGGTTAGCCTTTTTGGCCATAAAGATCTAATATTGGTGGCAAGTTCTCACATGATGATGTGCATCTTTAAATAATGTAGGCTAGTAGTAGCCTACTCTTAATATTTTATGTGCAGTAGCCAAACCTAAAGGATTCCCTACTCCTAACTTCTCATGAAAACTAGACATTACTTCATTCACCTCATCTTGAGCAATACATCTTAAGAATATGCCAACATAATTTTCTCTATATAGTTTATCCTCTTTGAGAAGAAAATGAACAAATTTTAAATTTAGTGCTCTTCTTTGAGTTATGTTCAGATGGGGTGGATAGTTTCCAAATCTTAACAAATAAATTATATCCCCATAAAAATCATCCAACTTGGAGTCCAATCGGTTAATCTCTATCCATGTAGGTATCTCAACAAAATGTTGGGATAGACCAAGTCCTCTAATTAATCTAGCTGACTAAATTTCCAAGTCAAAATCCTACAATTTTATAACCCAATTACCTCTTAGCTCTCCCAACTCATTTTGACTCAATAAATACTTAATAGCTGGATCAAGAACTATAACATGGACTTTGCTCCTTAGAATGTAATGTCTAAACTATTTAACCGCTTTTACTAAGGCATAAGCTTGTTTATCCTAATGAGAGTAATTCAATTCAACACCCTTCATATTGGAAATTTTGAAGGCAATGGGGTGCTCCCCTATTTTCCTCCATTGAGTTAAAATTGTAGCAAGTATTTAGAAGCAAAAGAGTACAGGTAAAAATCTACACTAAAATTTGGACTCACTAGAATTGGGGTTTGATAGTAGATTTAATATCTTGAAATGTGATCTTAGATTTTGTTGAATAGAATATTTGAAAAATATCCTTTAGCATATCATTCAATGGTTTAACTATTTCAGCAAAGCCAAAAATGAATTTCCTAACAAATTTAGTCTTCCAAAAAATGATTTCAACTTTTTATTAGAATTGGGAAATGGTATCTTTGATATGCATTTAGCCCTCTGAAGATGCATAGAAATGCCATATATGGTTATTAAGTAACCAATAAGTTTAACTTTAGTTACACCAAAGACACATTTCTTTGGGTTAAAAGAAATACCAAACTCCCTACACTTGTCAAAAATAGTCTCTAGATGTTTGACATGATCAAATCTAGACTTGGAAAAGACTATCAAGTCATCCATGTATACAATAATACACTTACCCATGAGACCTTTGAAGGTATAATCCATTGTACATTGGAAGGTGTATCCAATATATATCAATCCAAATGACATTCTCTTGTAAGAAAAGGTACCCTATTTGGTTGTGAAGGCAGTTTTCATTCTGTCTTCTCTTTCCACTAATATCTAGTTGTACCTAAAAAATCCATCCAAGGACATAATATTTGAACCATTCATAATTTGGAGCACATCATCCATGAAAGGTAAAGGATAATTATCCTTTTCAAAATCCTTATCCAAGTTTTTAAAATCTTTTCCCTATTCTTCTTTCTAAATGAAACTAGATTAGCTACCCAGGTAGAGTCTTTAATAGAAAAAATGATAGTAGAATTCAACAATTTTTCTACCTCCTTCAAAATAAGAGGTTACAAAAAGGTGTTAATATGTCTCTCTTTTTAAATTAAGGTTTTATAGAATTACTTCAAAGGTATAGTATGCATGTAAAATTTTGGATCAAAAATATTCAGGTCCTTATAAGACTAGGCCATAACATCCTTAGACCTGTGAATAAATTTAGTGAGATTCCTTTTGATTACAAGATCAAAGGTCTTATCCAATTGAATGTGCTTGGTATCCTCTTCAGTCCCTACATTTAGGTTCCCAATATCATTTCCTAATGTACGAACAAGATTTCCAAGACTTGTTCTTTTTTAATTTGGTCATTATCAAATAGCCTCTCGAGTTCAACCATTCCCCTAGGAATTCTATTATTTTTCAACCTCATAATTCCCACTTTATCACCAAAATATTCAAGCATAGTATCCCTTTGACTACCATCAATTATATATTTTCAAATGCATTTGTATTCTATAATAAATTTATAATTTGCTAGTCATCGAAAAATACCTGAAATGTATCTATGTTATCTATAATAGAAGGACAAGGGACTAACTCTATTGATTTTTTTTTCATTTAAATGACTCTAAGGATTTTAAATTTATAGTTGATGAAGCTAAAATATTTGTAGGTGAATTTTCTTCTCTAGGAACATGTGTTAGATTGAATGTATTAAAATCCTCCATGATATCCCAAGATTGATGTTTGTATATTTTCAGATAAAAGGCCTTGCATTGGAACTTACCTCTAACTTGATTAGCAACCAACTTCATGTCTATAAAAACTTGGATATTTTTCACATTTTTTTCTAAAGCAAATTTCAACCTGAGTATTTGTACTTCATACTTAGTCAAATTATTTGTACAAGAAAATTACAAGCGGTAAGACATAAAATGTGTCTAATTGTGGGCCCCCTTGAGAACTGCCCCTATGCTAGAATCTTGCTTGGATTTAGCTCCATAAACATGGAGTCTCCATATGTCATTACCGTAATTAGTTGGAGCTTTAACTAGTTTCACCTTTTGTGCAGTTATCAAATTATAAACCCCAATATCTGCATCGGCAAAATTAACAACCTTATTTTTATATTATATTAATTTATCATGTGTTTATATCAAGGCTCTCTATTAATTATTAATCTATTTGATACACCTTTCTAGGGAAACCACATGTGTGAAAAATATATGGCAAAATACCCATTCAAATATTTTGACCAATCTCTTCTCAAGAGCATTTCGTATCCCATAGGAATATCTATCACTTGAATGTCAATTCTATGTTGTGATTTCAATTTAGATGCCAACTGGATGTGTATACCTTAAAGTTCACCAATCACCTTGACCTCAGTTTTATCCAGCTAAATGACTCTCCTCTTAGACTTCATAGGTTTTAATTTTAATTTTTAACAAATAGATAGGGACTTGAAATTAGCTCAAGCACCGAAATAAACCAGACAATTATGTAAATTTTTTCAAATATGCGAATTGTTAGTAGGAAAGGTGGAACTTCAGTATTATATTTGTAGATTGCCATATTTACATTTGTCATATTCTTCCCATTTTATAAAGGTTTAACAAAGGGTCTAGAGTAAGCCTTAATAAAGTTATATCTTTGTTTAATTTGTGTCAACTCATAAAGGGTGATGCTAGCCTTAATTTTTTCATATCCTCCACTATATTATATCCTTTATTGAGTGAAGCAGCAAATCCATCCTATGTTTTTGGATCTCCTACCTTGGGTGGAGATGAATTATTATTTGGAGAAGGATTAGGAGGAATACTGTAAGAGTTGTTGGGAGGTGTAGATGTAGTGTTGAGCTCTGAATTTCTATTCCTGAGATTATAATTATTTCTTCTAAAATGTTGAAAAGCTTGTACTTCATCCAAAAGTATTTCATATTTCTGACTCATCCAAGAAAGTGAACAAATCCAAAACCATAGAAGCACTATATTTGGATGAACCAACACCATCAATATTTCTTTAATTCTCAAAAAAACTTAGCTCACCAAACAAAGCTTCAAAAGCATTGCAGAACTCTAGATAGTCTAATTCCTCGTGCTGGAATATTCCATGAATCCTACACTAGTTGGGTAAAGCTAGGTCACATATGTTCATCTCAGGTACTTTGAATTTGTTACAATCCTTATTAGCTTCATATGGATATCTCAAAAATATATTCTGTTGGTAAGGAAACTTATTTGAATTTTCTCCTGTAGACACTTCCCTCTTGAAACTCAATAAGTCATTTGCCAATTTTTGGACCATTCTTGAAACTTATTCAACTCCTATTTTATCAAAATCTTTCTCTGTATTCTGGACATGCTCAGTATGTGTCATGGATAATAAAGCTTTCTTAGGATAAGCTTGACATATTAGCTTTAACATTTGATACAAAATGGGATTTAGAACATGTATGTTCTGTGTAATAGAGAGCATCAAAGGACTATTCAAAGGTTGAGGTCCCAATTACCTTTCAAGAGTTAGAGCTTCCTTATAGGCTTTTGTCAAGTTTGTGATATTGATGTCTCTCTTGAGAAAAACAAAGGTCACTAGATCCAAGGTATTCTTATAAATTTCTAAGGCTAAATTTACACTTGGGATGTAATGACCAGTCATTTTGCATTAAGCCTTTTTAATTCTCACATTGAAAGATCTTACAGTTTCACCATATCCTCTCTTAATGCTAGAGAATTACTGATATAGAACACTAGGATTAATTACTTGACCAAACTAGGAAATAAAAACTTTCTCTAAATCATCCTAGATGGAGATAGAGTCATTTATAAGATTAAAAAACTAGTCATATGCTCCCTCCTAGAGAGTGAAAGGGAACAATCTGAAAGCCACATCCTCATGTTGCACATTCAATAGTTTCAGAGCATTCTTAAATGCCACCAAGTGTTATTTTGCTATACTAATTCCATTATGCTTGTAGGTTGGAAGATACTTCTTAGGATTTCTAGGTAAATCATGGGTTGCACCAAGGATATTCAAAGCAGTGGAACCCAACCAGTTGGCTATGATTGTTTGATTAATCATAGGATCTTGAGTCACATTTGGAGGAACCACTAACAAAGATAAAACTATGTTGGATAAATATTTACCTCTCTTGAGATTTCTTCTCCTTAGGGTTTCTAATTCAGACACAAGGAGCTCTCCAAATCTTGGGTGGGACCTGGTCACTCTGAAGGAAGAATCCAGCCTAACTAATTATCTAAAAAAAAACACCAGAGTTTCAAGGCCTTTCTTCTAACACCAAAACAGTGTTAATTTATATTTCATGCACACCTTGTGAAGGGTAAATAGGAAACACAAGTAACACATAAATAGGAATAAATTTCCTCTCACTTTAGGGTCTTTCTGGATACTCAAGGTGTGAGTTATAGATTTAGGTCGAATGTTATCACTCTTTTTCACTTCAAGAATAGTTTCAAGTAGACTATCTATGTACTTGCATGGGGTTCAACTTTTGTTCATTGTTGTTTGGTTCATCAATCAAGTTTGCATTTGTGAATTTGATCTAGCTCTTAGAATTTCAACAAATTAAAAGAATAAAGAATTTTAAAAAACATAAAAATGGATCTCTTTAGAAATAAAAACAAAGAGGATAAGGTAGGGTAGAAAAGAAGGGTGGAATCCTATAATTTTAATTGTTAATTCATAACAATTACAATCACATATATTTCAACGAAAACAAGAATAAGGAAGAAAAGAACCATCAAAAATTAAGAAGTGGATTAAGCTCCTGGCTACACCACTTTAGAGTAACAACACCGCAAAAGATCCTATGTTGACAACATCGGGAATTTCCAATAAATAAAAATAATTTTATACAAAACCCTTTTATTATAAATTCTTGCATTTCAATTTTATATTCAATGGAAGTATATATAGACTCAGGATATACCTAGATATTTTTTAAAAATATCTCAATTCCAAGGATTTAAACCACAATATAAAAATCCCACTATCGAGCCTTTACATAATAAAACATATTTTAATGGATTTCCATTCAACCCCAACTATCTTTGAATATCTACCTAGGTATCTTGCCATAAATGGAGAAGATACAATTCAATCTTATCTTCATCAGATGGTGATTGCCAGTAGATATTTTTTACTTTCTAGCTAGTTACAGATGCTTTACTTTGGCCATGCCTTAAAAAGTCTTCTTCGTTGACAACATCTAGCTGGGTTATTAATTTTATGTGTCTTTTATCCTTGCATGATGCTCCTATCCAGTTTGCATTTAAGTTTCTCGTTAGTCATTACTTTCGCCATTGCTGCAATTACCAACAAATTTCTTGCAAAAATTAAAAAAAGCAAAGGTTAAAACTTTAGTAGTATTATTAAATTATTTTAAATTTTTCTAAGGTTTGATATTTTCCAAATTTTTATTTTTTATTTTTAAATTATTATTATTTTAATCCCTAAGGTTCAACATTAATCCCTTTCCTTTAATTTCCTTTGCTTACCGCGTGGATCTACGAAAAAAATTACATCATTCACCTTTCTTTGTTGATATGTCATGGATCCGTGATAAAAAATTTGCAACAATCCAATCTTGTCCAAGGGTTTGAAGCAATGTTGTGATGTCATGAAGAATCCAAAAATCTTAGCATGCAATTAACTTCCACAACAATTCGAAACTTCAATGGAATGAAAAGATTTTTAGAGCAAAATTAATTTGTATGAAAATCCAACAAGCAATAGATATTAGGTTATGTCATGGATCCGCATCACACTTGTTTGATTTTATTATTTTGACCAAGTGGACTGTGACATTGAGACAATTTGCGGATATGGGACATTTTTCTTCATTTTAACCTTCCAAGTTATATTGCTCGCGAAATTGAGATAATTCAGGGATTCACAAAACTTTTCTCTATCCTTCCAAGTTATATTTCTCTTGGAATTGAGACAATTCGTGGATTCATGACACTTTTCTCCATTTTAGCCTTCCAAGTTATATTGCTCGCGAAATTGAGACAATTCGTGGATTCGTGACACTTTTCTCTATTTTAGCCTTCCAAGTTATATTGCTTGCGAAATTGATACAATTCACGGATCTACGATACTTTTCTTCATTTTAGCCTTCCAAGTCATATTGCTTGCGAAATTGAGACAATTCATGGATCCGAGACACTTTTCTTCATTTTAACCTTCCAAGTCATATTGCTTATGAAATTGAGACAATTCGCAGATCCAGGATACTTTTCTTCATTTTAACCTTCCAAGTTATATAGCTCATAGAATTGAGACAATTCATGGATTCATAGCACTTTTTTTTTCATTTTAACCTTCCAAGTTAAATTGCTCATGAAATTGAGACAATTCACAAATCCGGAATATTTTTTCGAAGTAAATTAAGCTAAAAACCAAAGTACCTATATTTTGATGAAAACTTTCCATGCATCTAAATGAGCCAAATGGGTATCCAAATCAGCTAATAAAATATGAGAATTCATTTTATATCAAGAAATATAGCAATTATAATTTCATTGGCTGCAATTAGAAACTTCTATTTTTGGAAAGTAAGTCAAGTCTAAAAATTAGTAAATATGGTATCATTGAAAAGAGGAGCTCAAAATCTTCCACCCATAGTTTGAATCACTTCAAACAGATTTGTCTACCAAAAGTTATGAGGACTTCAAATTTGAAGTAAGTTTGTCGGCAAGATGAAAAATTTCAAAGAATCCTAAAAATTGATTTTAATTATTTTAGACCTTAGGGAAAAACCATGGAAATTAATTTTTTTGAAACATTTTATTTTAAATAATGCTATTGACATGTAAATATTCTAGGAAAATTCAATTAAGATCAATGCTCCAAGCAAGCAACTTTGACACCTTAGTGTAGGTAAAATTTAGAGCAAAGTTTGAAATTAAAACCAGAATACTTCAAGAGGGTCCCCTTGGAAAATAAAATTAATTTATCAAAAGATCAAGATTTTATTTTCAGAGGGGGGTGTTGCTTCTCAAAAGGATCTACCAAAATTCTTTACCCCAACACACCACAACCTCTACATCCTCCACACGACCCAACAAACCATATCGATCATAAACCTGGTTTTGTTGGGATGGTGCATGTAACCACTCAAGGTTAGTGCCAAACCAACCATCCACATCCATCTAAAGCCCAATCCCAAACCCAATCCATATTTCCCATATGAAATTCCCAAAATTCCAACCCCTATTATTACTGTAGCTTCCAAAAAAATCTCTCCTAAACCTATTCTTACCCTTACCCAAAAATTAACCAATTGCCTTAAACTCACCCCTACTAAACTTTCCATCTATGATCTTATCCAAAATTTCTTAGCCCATTGAGAGACTTTAATGAAAATACTAAAAGCCAATGATTTTCCCCCTCAAGACCCACAAACTTTTACCAATTTTATAGGCCATATCTACACATGTACTAAATTTGCTATTGCTTTTTACGACTATAATATTAAGACAACGCCTATGAGGCACCTGATACCCCAATGTATATTATTACTTCAATCAATGGCCTAGTATTTGAGAGGATCTTGTTGGAAACAAGATCTTCCATCAATATCATTACATCAGTGGCTCTAAAGCACCTTGATATCCCCTCCTCCCATATAGTTCATTCTGATTTCACCATTTGTGCCTTCAATGATGCCCTTTGCCCCACTTTAGGGACTATAGTTTTACCCATACAAGCTGGCCCTAACACCATTCATACCCTACTATATATCCTTGAGGAAGAAATTTAGTACAACATTCTCTTGGGACGACCATGGATCTAAGATATGTGATGTGTTCCATCTACCCTACATCATTGTTTAACTTTTATACATGATGGTCTTATCCATTGCATATCGGTAGATGATGAACCATTTAAGTACTATAACTTAATAATCAATCCTTCCCAACCTTCATTACCTACCATCCATTTTTTTTCACCCCTAATACTAATACCTCTACCTCCTCACTCATACCCCCAATTGTTTCTCAATTCTTGGCACTAGTGGAGGATCAATCATACACCTCCTCACAAACCCTAGATCCTATACCTACCCAAACACCCCTTCCATTACCTGAAGTCATAGACCATCATCCTAATCCCCTCACCAACCCTACCCCAGATCCTACCACTCCTATTTCCCAAGAAGAGTATCCCCATGCCTCACATCACACATAATTACCCCTACATTTGTAGCATCAAACACTTCCCCCAACACTACCTCTCCATCGATCTCATCTGACCCTATCCTGATCACTTTACCCCAGACCACACTTACCACTTCCATAACTCCTACCTCACCTCACCCTATAATACCACATACCACTGTACATATGACCAATCTGGCCATAGGTAAATACCTTGACCAAATATAGAGTCCATTAAAGATTTTGGTAGGCCTCGTGATGTGCCTTTTACCATAGGCACTATTGTACCCACGGGCTCCCCCCCTAACCACACTAATTTTGTTTATGGAGGACCCGCCACACCCACATCATCATCCAACCCTATCCTCTCCTAATATTATTTTTGTTCCAACATTAGCTACCTCTCCAACCCATATTTTATCATGCACTATTTTTGAAAATTTCATTGGTAGGGCTTTGGCCTAGGATGATATGAGCATAACACCCACACCCCTATTAACCTCCCATACCAATTACCTAACACACGAGCGGGTCTTGGATATACTGATATGCCTTCCCTTATATCTTGTGGGTGAAATTTTGCATCCGTCACCCACTCTTCCCTTCAAGTGATTTCCTCTACTCGAAAGGAGTCCACTCTTTTTTGAAGATATTATTAAGTGGGCAAAAGGTACCAAGTGGCAGCAGTACTAGTCATGTGTAGATTGACAAAATGAAGCAAGGTAGGCCAAGGAAATGGCATACCTTTTTATTGAAAGCCTGGATAGAATATTCCCAAAAACCTGCTCAACTTCTTGGGTGGATATTTTAAGTGACTAGCATGGGTGAAAGCTTCAGTGAATCTTGCCCTAGAGAATAAGGATAATCCTTGCCCATCTTGGATGGGAAAATGTGAGCATCAATTTGGTGGAGCATGTGGGAACACCCGTAGGACCCCCCCATGGGTGGAAGGAAGTACCCGACTGACATGCAAGGTTACTTCCACCATACAAAATTCAAATAAAAGAAGTGTCTACCACTTTAGAAATTTTGGTACTTGACAATATACATAGAAGTGACCGATTTCCAATGCGATGCTCTCAAGGTATTGTACTATTTGTCATGCACTACCTAACCAGGGGATCTCCAGTCGAGGATAAGGATGAGGTAGTTGAGAAATAATGAGCTTGATAGAAGATCAAAGGGTATTTATTGATCCATAAGCACCTACCACTCTTCTAGAAGATCAACACTTCCTAGTGGAGAAGTGTACCAGGGTGGTGCTCATAAGCTATAGAAGTCATATTCCCATATATTGCTATTAATGTCCAAATTTTGAAATATATGTAAATATACCTATAAATAGTGGAATGTCAATCATTCTAAAGCATGGCTTTTTAGCCATACAATTCTTATGTAAGGTTTACCCTCTGTAAATACAAATTCTTGGCTTCTAATTATGTCTGCTTGTTCATCATTAAGTGTATGAATATTCAAGTCTTTATTTGCCTAAGTCATCTTGTGTTATTATAGTATCTAGATTTTGTGGGGTGTGCTTGAGTGACTAAGGGGGAGTGTATTCATTATATGGGTTGGGGGTTTATTTTTGCTAATGTCGATTGAGCGAGAGTGCTTTGATTTTGCATCCTAGATCTCATGCACCCGCTCATCGGTACTCAAATTTTCCTCCCACCCATTGTTGATAAAGAGCTAGAATAGGGATGCCATTGGGCTATCTAGTGTAGAGTTTGTGTTTCGAATGATGTATTACACATACATAGGTCTTGATACAACTATAACCATCCTTGTGAATTTAGTATGACCTTTTATTTATTTTCTTTTCTCTTTCCCTTTTTCCTTTCTTTTTGCAGCATAGAGTAGTTGAAATCACCTCAAGGAATCAACCTTCTCTAGAGATCATCCACCCTACCCTTCTTATGCAACAACCGTTTTACACTACTTGGCACTGATCTGTATGCCCTATCTTGTGCGTGATGCTATATTGATGACCAAAATTTTTTGGTGATTTTGTTGGGGATTGACTAAGTCCCCATGTTTCAGGAAACTAGATTTTTGTGACTCTCTGGTTTACTTAGATCTTCTTAAAGTCACTTGGTGACTCCAACCAAGTGGCACATCCAAATCATGAGATCAGTAACCTACTCGTGCTAAAAATCTAAACATCCTGGAGGACTCAAGGTATGGTGATCAATGTTGACATCACAAGTAGAGGTAGTATGTTCACCTAGTGACTCTGAATCTGACATCATAGCTGAGACCTCTAAATACTGGTGCCTTGATGGCTTGGCCATATTTTCCCCAGTGGAATGATCCCAATCACCTTAATCTCCCTCATCGACATGATATCCCAGAAGTTACCTTTGATACCCTATCCAAATACATTGGTGTCAAGGGAGTTATGAAGGAAAACCTTAAAAATATGCCTTCTATGGCAATCCTTCATAATATCATGCATGAAGATGTAATGATCAGGCTATTGGTAGCCTCCCTTAAAGGTAAAGCACAACTTTGGTACAAGATCCTATAGCCGAGGAGAATTTCTACATGGGTGGATTTGGTGGAGCCCCTAATAGATGCGTTTAGAGAAGTGAAGGACCCCTTCCAGTATTTGAATCAATTCACATTTATCAAGAGAAACTCTATTGAAAGTATGGTGGACTTCAATGTTCATTTTGAGAAGAGTTCAAAGAGGATTCCACTATAGATCCTCCCAACCTCCACCCATGTGCATATTTTCTATATATGGGATCTTGGTCCTGATATTTATCTCCTTCTACACCAATCAAGGAAAACTCATTTCCTCCAACTCTATGAGGAGGCTATCACGAGTGAGCAATTTTTGATGTGGAGTCTCCAATACACTAGTTCCCTCTAGGATATGGTGTCAGATCATGAAGAAAACATAGACTAGGAGTAGGTCTATCAAAAAATCTCGCATCCACAAGAATGGTACAACCAATCAACCCCAAATCCTTGAGAAGCTCGACAAGGACTCGAATGCTCATGAGTGGGATAAGGACTCAACAATGGAGGAAGAGTCAACAAGGTGATTGGCATAGATGGCCAATATTTAAAAGATACAACATGTAAATTTGGTCCCTGATAACACATTGCCTAAAAGGTAGAATACAGTGGTAAAAAACATTTCCACTCTAGCTTTCAAGAGCCTGAGTGTTCATGGACTCAAGAAAGAAAAGAAGAATTACAATTTTATCATAATTATGAGCTAGTTGGGAAGGTTCCAAATAGATCACAAATGGTACCTCAAATACAATGTGATCTAGTTCAGCCACTGCAAATTCAAAGGATGATTCATGTATGATATCCTGGCTTAGGCGTGCTTGTCACGTCACAATTTTATGACCAATAAATAAAACCTTGAATTATGTAGGGCCAATGCATTGGAAATCACATCTTTTATCATTGAACATTGGTGCAACAAGGTCTGATGAAATATTACCACCTGGTCAGGCACCATAGGGCATCAACAAGGATTTTCCTAGGAATTTTTTAGAAAATATAACATTCTCCTCAGTCTCTATGTTGTCTTCCTAGTTTTCTATTCTTCTATCCATTGTTGTCTTGATCCTATAGCCCAATGGATACATTCAATAATTTCCAAAGCCTCTCACTCATTCCTAGGAGTTACAACAAGCCTTGGAACTCAAAAATGCAACCACAAGACATAATAGATATGCTATAAATAGCCCTTGTGGTATGGCATAATTTGGAACCATAAAGTGAAAATTGTAAGCTGTGGTTAGAGCTAAAATGGCCTCCTGGTCAATAACAATTGGTAAAAAAGGATCATTGCTAGATTATGTAAAAAAGGGCCTAGGATAAAAGATATAAAATACAATGGTAATATGTCTGTTCTTGGAATGTCTCAGGTCTTCGATGGGTTACGTTTAGATAAATTTAGTCTATAAGAACACCTTGTGAAAAAGGGTTCATGTCCCATTGGATTCACTTGAAAATATTTGGATCACTTTTTTTTTTCTCTCCTTTTCCCCACCCGAAACTTCACTTCACATTCTTTCCCCTTTGTTGTCTGTAACTCTCCTGATTGGTAAAAAATGTTTCATCACTCCTATTGCTTCCTCTCTCCTCTTCCTTCTTCGTGTGTCTTACAACAAGCTTTTTGAGAATTTGCTTGCTATTTCCACTGCTTATCCTCCTGCTAATCTTACCCGTAGTAATTATCTCTGTGTTGGCCACCTTGGTATTGTCTTTCTAGCTCTCTTTTCCTTGTTGCTCTCTTCCTCTCTTGTCAGTTGAGCCCCTATTCCTTTCCCTCTGCTCTAATTTTTACCATGTTAAATGTCTCATTTCCTTCAACTTCTTTGTGCACTCATTTTTCTCCTTGAGTCCTTTCCTTCGTCGCATCCACATTCCTTATGTGCCCTTTATTTTCCTCTTTCATCTTCCTATTGTGTTTATTATATTTACTAAATATTTTGGGTTCCTTTTTTTCCATGAGATGGAAAACCCCTGTAAGTCACCAAAGTGTGGGTGAAATTTTGCATCCGTCACCCACTCTTCTCTTCAAGTGATTTCCTCTACCCGAAAGGAGTTTACTCTTTTTTAATGATATTACTAGGTGGGATAAAGGTACCAAGTGGCAATAGTAGAAATCATGGGTAGATCGCAGAATGAAGCAAGGTGGGCCATGGAACGGGTGGACATTTTTCTTGAAAGACTAGGTGGAATATTCCCAAAAACCTATCCAACTTCTTGGGTGGATGTTTAAAGTGGCCAACATGGGTGGAAGATTCGATCAATCCCACATGGAGAATAAAGAAAACCCCTATCCATATTGGGTGGGGAAATATGAGCACTAATATGGTGGAGCATGTGGGAACACCCACCAGATCCCCCGTAGGTGGAAGGAAGTGCCTATCCAACATGCAAGGTTCCTACCACCGCTTGAAATTCAAATGGAAGACATATTTTCCACTCCAAAAATTTGGACACATAAGTGACCAATTTTTGGTGTGGTGCTATCAAGGCACTGCACTTTTTATCATGCATCGCTTAACCAAGGGATCACCAATCAAGGAGAAGGATGAGGCAGCTGAGCAATAATGAGCTTGATAGAATATTGAAGGGTCTATATTGATCCAAAAGCACCTACCACTCTTCTAGAATATTGATGCTTCCCAGTGAAGCAGTGTACTAGGATGGCACTCGTTAACTGTAGAAGTCATCTTCCCACCTATCGCCATTAATGTCCAAATTTTGAAATCTATGTAAATATGCCTATAAATAGTAGAATGTCAATCATTCCAAAGCACAAATATTTAGCCATTACAATTCTTATGAAAGGTTTCCCCTTTGTAAATATAAATTCTACATTATTTGGCTTCTAACTATGTCTACTTGTTCATCATTGAGTGTATAATTTGCCTAAGTCATCCTGTATTATTCTAGCATCTATATTTCGTGGGGTGTGCTTGAGTGAATAAGGGGGAGCATATTCATTATATGGGTTGGGGGTTTATTTATACTAACATCAATCGAGGAGTGCTTTGATTTTGTGTCTTGGATCTCATGAACCCGCTCATTGATACTAGAATTCACCTCCCGCCCACCGCTGATAGAGAGCTAGAACATGGATGCCATTGGGTGATATAGTGCAAAGTTTGTATTTTGGATGGAGTATTGTGCCTGCATAGGTCTTGATGCAGCTATACCCATCCTTGTGAGTTTGGCTATGGCATTTTATTTATTTTCTTTCCTCTTTTCCTTTTCTCTTTTCTTTTGTAATGTAGAGTAGCTGGAATCACCCCGAGGAACTGGCCTTCTTTGGAGATAGTATACCCTACCATTTTGATGTGATGGTCATTCTATGCTGCTTGGCACTGATCCGTCCACCCTGCCCTGTGTGTGGTGCTGAATTGGTGACCAATATCTCTTTAACTAATGCTATTTCTATTCATGAGGAGCATGAGGAAGGGAGAAACCACCCTAATCCTACATCTTCACCCACATCCTCATCACATTCCCATTATCATGGTATATATCGATCTTTTTACACCATTCTAACTCTTTAGTGAGTCGAATCACTTACTACCTATCCAACTCGAGGTTATTGATATGAGTCTCATTTCCATACCTCCCAATCTTGATAACTTCTATCCATCCTATAAGTTATCCCATATACCCTTAACTACATCTCATCCTATTTTGCCACCATGTACACTACTGATACAATTGACACTCCTACACTCGCATCCATCAATGATCCACTCCTTATACCCACACCACATAAACTATAGGAGGATTCCCACATGTTAATCAAAGAAAAATTAGATGCCAACCTTAGCTTCGATCCCACCAACCTACAAATAGTTAAAATATGAAAAAGTCTTTTTTGAGGAAGAGCAAGAATGATTTATTGCACTTATAAAATAATATAAGTAGGTATTTGCTTGGTCTTATAAAGATATGCCTAGCATCGATCCTAATTTAGTGGTCCATAATATTGTGTTAAATCCTAATGCCCAGCCTGTTAAATAAAAACTATGGAAATTACATCCCACCATCACCCTCATGGTGAAAGATGAATTACAAAAAATTCTTGACATGGGCTTTATACAACCCATTGACTATATAGAATGGGTTGCTAATATGTTACCCATTGCTAAACCCAATGGGGGGATACACATATGTAATGACTTCCAAGATCTTAGCAAAGCGTGTTCCAAAGATGATTTTTTGTTACCTAATATAGAAACACTAGTAGACTCTACAAAAAAAAATGAAATATTGTCCCTTATGGATGGTTTCTTAGGTTATAATAGAATATTTGTTAACCCTATCGATCAAGACAAGCCCTATTTTACTAATCCCTTGGGGAATTTTTGTTACAAGGTAATACCCTTAGAAATCAAAAACACTGAATCCACTTATTAACGAGCCATAACTTATAATTTTCATAATTACATGCATAAAATCATGGATGATTATGTCGATGATCTCCTTGCTAAATAAAAACATCGACATGATCACATTGATTTTCTACGCAAATTATTTGATCACCTCTTAGAATATAATGTTAGGCTCAATCCTAAGAAGTGTGTCTTTGGTGTCATTTCAGGAAAGTGACTTGGATTTATCATTTCCAAAGAGGGTATTCGAGTGGACCCTAATAAAGTTAAATCCATAATGGACATGCCTCCCCTAGAAATATCAAAGTGTTAAGGAGCTTGGAAGGCAATATCCAAGCTATTCGATGATTTATAGCTCAATTATCTGATAAATGTAAACCCTTTAATCACCTTTTACAAAGGGGATTAATTTCCAATGGATGCCTAAATGCTAGGCTACTTTTGATAATATCAAGCAATACCTTGCTTATCCTCTAGTCCACGTTCCTCTCACACTCGATATTCCCTTTCTTTTGTACATATTTACCATCGATGTTTCCCTAGGGACAATGCTCACACAAAAGAATGATCTAAATCATGAGTAAACCATTTATTACTTGAGCTGCACACTTAGTTATGAGAGCCGCTATCCCTACATTAAAAAATCATGCCTTGTTGTAGTAATTAACACCAAGAAACTATGACACTACATGTTAAATCATACTATATATATGGTGGCCAAAGAAAACCCCTTGTGATATATGATGAGCCACCCATATACGAATAGTAGAACCGCTAAATAGATTATGCTCCTTAGCAAGTTTGACATAGAATTTATTAGTCAAAAATCCATAAAGGGTTAGGTCATTGCTGACCAACTCGTGAAATCTCCTTTACCCAATACTAAACATCTTAAAATCAAGCTTCCCAATGATTTCATCTTTGTTGTTGATAAGATAAATGAATTAGCACCACCTGATGATGATAATGATGACCTGAATTTATTCTTTTATGGTTCTAAATGTGAACAAGGGGGTGGTACAAGAGTAGTCCTAGTCACCCTACAAGGGATTCCTATCCATTTTTCTTTTAAACTAGACTTTCCTTGAATCAACAATAATACAGAATATGAGGCTCTCATCCTTGGGCTTCAGATTGTTTTAGCAATGCACGTCAAGTACCTACATTTCTTTGGTGACTTCCTTTTAATTATCAATCAAATTAAGGGAGTGTTTCAATGTAAACATTTGATTTTGTAGTCCTATAAAGAAATCATTGATAAGATATTGTTCCAACTTGATTTCTATGGGATTGATCCCATTCCTTGCTCATCCAATTTATTTGTATACACTATGGATTAATTAGGATCTCTTATACCTAAAAACTCATTTTATGATGTTACCACTCTCCACGTTAAAACCTTGGTCCACTTCATTCTTCACTCACCTAAACCTGACATCGAACGAGATGTAAATTTTATTACCACAAAATCCCCTTCTCTTCAAACCTTCCAAATCTAAACTCTCCTACATGCCCTCATCCACATGAACCCTTCCTCCTCTACTGATTCTACAACCAATCCATATCTCTCCATCATCGTACCACTCCTTAAAACTTCATCCAAACAAATAAAAAACATCCACCTTCATTGTTGCAGGAGATTGTCACACCATTACCACTTCCACCAACTCCTATTCCACCTTATTAACTCAATTACAAGAATACCTTCAAACCAGATATTTTCCACTAGAATTTCCCTCCACTACCAAATTAGCATTAAAAAAAATTAGCACGATATGTGCTACTGGTGGACATACTTTATAAATGAAGTTACAATGGTATCCTACTTCATTGTTTATAACCTCAAAAAAATCAATGGGAAATCACTCAAGTACATGATAGTACATGTGGGGGCCAGTTAAATGGATTATCCATTGCCAAATGAATTTTAAAAATGGGATAATACTGGCCCACTATAGAGCATGATTTCTCTGAATATGTTAAACAATGTATTAAATTCCAAACTCATGCTCACTTAACCCATGTGCCTTCACAAACTCTTCAGCCCATACATGCCTATTGGTCATTTTCACAATGGGGGTTAGACTTAATTTCTCTCCCTTCTCCCAGATAACATACCTTTATTATAATGGCCACTGAATATTTTACCAAGTGGGTGGAAGCCATCATGATCCCCCTTACCTCTACCACTAGAGCTAAAATTTCAGAATTTATCCTTCACCATATTATATGCCATTTCGGGATACCATCCAAGATAATGGTCCCCAATTTTAAAATAAGTATGTTTGCAACCTTTGTCAAAAATACCACATCCACCATAGTTTCTCCACCCCTTACTACCAACAAGCCAATGTGCAGGTCAAGGCCTCTAATAAAACCATTTGTTCCATAATTAAGAATATTGTTAAGAAGAATCATAGGGACTGACACCTCTAATTATCCCTTACACTATGGGTCTATCGTACTAGCATTCGTACCCCTACTAGGGCAACTTATTTTTCATTGGTCTATGATGTTGAGATAGTTATGCCTTTAAAGCTTGATATCCCATCCCTTCAAATTTATTTACAAGAATTTTTGGATGATGATACCACTCATCAAGCTAGGATTTATTAATTAACTCTTCTTGATGAACGCTGAATTAATGCCCTAAAGCATATCTATATTTATCATGATTGCAATAAACGAGCCTATGATCAAAAGGTTAATCCTTGTGAATTCCAAGTAGGTGACTTTGTTCTAAAAGCAAACCAACAAAAGTCTCACATCCCCCCTCACGTGTGGGGCAATTTTATAGCCAATTGGTTGGTACCTTACATTATTAAATAAAATTTTGATACAAGGGCATACAAACTTGCAACCCTTGAGGGAAATTAGGAGCCTGAGCCTATAAATATCTTGCACTTACGGGTATTTTATGCATAATTTTCATATCCATTTATCACTATTATACCTCATGTACATACATTTTATCTTATCGATAAATACATCTCCCATTTGCATACTTTCGTATCCTTTTTGCACCCTTTTTGTATCCCCCATTTTGTATCACCTTATCCCTACCACATAGCCCTATTGTCACATTTTTATTCGATATTATCTCCACCATGTCACTCTACAATATCCTTTGCATTTGAGGATAGTATAACATAATTTCTATTCAAGTAGGGAGTGATGTTTCTTTTGGATTTCATAGGCTGATTTGGTGAGGATAAATATATTATAATTATTGTTACTATGTTATTCTTATTCACCCTTCCACATCATCACCTTTTGTTGCTCATGGAAGGTGTTTACCTCATTAATCATTTACCTTTCCTTTTATGTGCAAGGGTATACATGTGTCTTTCCTCATTTTTTCTTCTAGCCTCCCTTCTCTTCTTATCCCTTTCCTCATATCCAACGGATCTTTTCATCACTCAACCATACCTAGTATCCTCCTCATGTGCACCTATTTCTCATTCATAGCCATGATGATTTTGAGTTTCCCTTTGTGACCTACAAAGGTAGCCTAGAATCCACACATCACACAAATAATTAACATTCTTTTTTATTAGGCAAGGATGACATCATGATTATTCCTAATACTTATATTTACTCATCAGAGGTCCAAAACCCAAGGGTTCATGCTTTGATAAAAATAAATGAATTATGATGAATGAAATTAAAAATGAAATAAAAAATAATGATGTTATAGCTTGAACCCTTGAGCATATTAGATGACTCCATCGGGGCTATAGACGCCTGGATAGTAGTGGAGTAATATCAATGGACCACGCAAATGAGCTATCTTTTTCTCATTAAGGCTATGATTGATTAAGTCTAAACATTCTCAAAAATTTGGTTAATGAACCCACTATACACACAGTGATTCTAAGATGTTTTGATATGTCCAAAGGGACCTCTAATCCTTCAAATACTATCCTCCCTCATTTTCTTCCATTTCTCTCTTCCCATTTCCTCATGGACATTATATACCCTTGTGTATTTAGAGAAATATTTTTGATTAATGTGATAAGCATTTTTATTACCCTCACAATCATTGTCATGCATTATCCATTTACTCCTATGATCATATCCCTTATACATTATTGATCTATTTCCTTTTAACTCCATTATTCATCATAAAATTACTTATGTTCATTAGCCTTTATCCTTACCATTATCCATTTGTTATTTATTTACTTATGATTAGTCTTATCCATTCACATTAACCTATTATATCATCCATAATCTACTAATCATCCATACACAAAGCATCCATACATTCGCACATATCAACATAGTGAGCCACACAATCATATGTATATATATCCATAAAAATAATACATAATAGATCATGCTCGTAGGTAGTCCGTAGTTATCAAAATATATTGATATACACTAAAAATATAATTAGGCTCGTAGGCACTCATCCTGTATATGACTAATTACCTCCATCTCTACCTCCATCCATCTGGAGTCCTCATATTTCTCTCTCATTCCCATATCTCCATTGGCTTGAGATACCATCCCCTCATGAAATGGAGGTACTTGTGAACTGATAAAGGGTGTCTATGAAGCCGTACTCCTGCTCCTACTCCAATATCATGACCATGAGGAGCTCTATGGTAATGGAATATCATAAGTCAAGAGCTCCATATCTAATATTTGACTCCATGCTTATGCTTTCTCAAGCACTATTAAAGTTGAGGATCCTCCATGCCCTTACCCATGACTCTAGTCTCTCCTCATCTACTCTACCTCTACCTGTAGCACTGATGCAAGATCATCCGGTGACAGTATGGGCAATCTTGCATCCTTCAAAATTTTCTTTAAGTACTTGTATTTTGAATTATTTTAGTTCTTTCCCGGGGGGGGAAGTTTTGCAAAGCAGAAGGGGAAGTTTGTAAAGCTTGGACAAAAGTTGGGTTGGGGTCGCGAAATCACGACCTCAAAGGCTTCAGCATGGGCAGGGGCCATTTTTGTCGCGATATCGCGATGTGCTTGGACAAAAGTTGGGTTGGGGTCACGAAATCGCGACCTCAAAGGCTTCAGCATGGGCAAGGGCCAGTTTTGTCACGATATCGCGACGTCACGATATCGCGACAATAGTTTGTAGCTGGAGCGTAGAGAAGTTTTCGTCACGATATTGTGACGTCGCGATATCACGACCATTTTAAAAGGGCAAGGCATGGAGGTGGCTGGGTCACTATATCGCGACGTCATGATATTGTGACAATTTTAAAAGGGCAAGGCGCGGAGGTGGCTGGGTCGCGATATCGCGACGTCACGATATCACGACGGTTTATTTGGACAGAGGCAAGGTAGTAGTTGGGTCATGATATTGCGACATATCATGATATCGCGGCCAAGAAGAAAATAAACCAAAGTGAACACGTGGACGACCAGGCAAGGCAGAATAGACACATGGCTACCACGTGTGTAAAAGGCGATGCAACCAGTTGGGGGTAGGGTTGAATTTGACATGCGAAAGCCTACATGTATTAAGTCAAAAGTGAGGGCCATGTAATCTGAAAAGAAAGATGTCGACCATGCATATGTATCTTTTATTATTATTTCTGGAAGAGCCGTAGTTACAGGTGATGGACTTTATGGTTGTGACAGCGGTACAAAAGAACAGTCAGATTAAAACGGTGGGTGTAGGGTAAGGAAGCCATTAATGCAAGCTTCATGGCGGATCGGGCAGTTGCCCATTTATGGCAGAAAAAATTTGAAAATTCAATCGGGGGAAAATCGAATTTGAAATTGTTGTTGGGCGGGGCATTAATTTCCTAGAGGATCGAGGCCTCGATAAAAACTCAAAATTTGTAAGGGCAAAGGATGGTGAGTTCGGGATTGTGGAAGAGGAATTTTATGCCTGGAGATGATATTGTAAAATGGTTTTAAGCAATTTACAGCAAATTTATGCGAAGTGTTGTTGTGTGAATTCTGGCTTGCCATCAAGTGGTATCAGAGCGGGAGCTCCTGAGCGTGTAACAGATCACCGGAGAGAGGCAGTTACACCAGGATCTGTGGAAGGATTTAAAAATAAAAATATATAATGCCTCCACGAAGAAACCGTGGCGGAGTAGGAAATGTGGTGCCGGCCGAAGACTTCCGAGCCTTGCAGAGACAAGTTCAAGCCCTACAAGCAGAGTTACGCAGAAGGCACGAGCCCGAAAGGGATGAGGAAAGTGAAGACGAAGTTGAAGAAGAAGACCAATCTGAGGAAGAGGAAGAGGCTGTGGATCCTGCACAAGCCCGGTTGTACAAGGCCATCTCTCAGATTGGAAAGCAACCAAAAATGGAGGTTTCTACATACTCGGGAAACCTAAATCCAGAAGAAGTGATTGACTAGATAAATGATTTAGAAGAATATTTCGAGTACGAGGAGGTTGAAGACCCTAATCGGGTCAGATTTTCTAAGACCAAGTTGAAGGGTCATGCTAGCATTTGGTGGAGGGGAATACAGTTGGAGAGGAACAGAAGAGGGAAGGAGAGAATAACAAGATGGGATAGAATGGTGGAGAAGCTGAAAAGACAGTTCATCCCGACAGATTACGAGTTGGATCTGTTAAGAAAAATGCAGAGTTTGAGACAGACCAACAAAACTGTCCAAGAATACACCGAGGAGTTTTACAAGATCTCTATTAGAACTGGGCATTTAGAGGCAAACAAAGAAAAGGTAGCCCGTTATATCAATGGGTTGAGACTCGGTATCCAGGAAGAACTGAGCCTGGTTCGGGTAAGCACCATTGAGGATGCTTACCAGTTTGCCTTAAAGGTGGAAGAAAAACTGAATAGGTGGTTTGAAGGCAAGCAAAGAGGAAGGGGCCGTGGTGGAAGAACTGGTGGGAGAACCAGTGGAGAAAAGTATAAAGACCCGAAGAAGACTGGTGAAGCCAGTAGTAACCAGGATCAAAGGGAAGAGGATGTTTATCAGCCCCGAGATTAGAACAACTACCCAAGAGGACGGAGTGGATCTGGACGAGGATTTGGAAGAGGAGTATTTCGTGGGACATGTTTCCACTGTGGTGAAGAAGGACATCGGGCATTTGAGTGTCCACAACACCGAGAAAGGACGAACAAGAGGCCCGAGGGTCTAGCCAGGGTTGCTGTGGCAGAGGAAGATGTTGAGTTTGAACATTTCAAAGAAGCGAAGAGAGGGGAAGCAATGATTGTAAGAAGAGTCCTGCTGAATGAGGAGAAGGACACAGATCAGAGAAGAAGTTTATTCCACACAAGATGTAAGTGTGCGGGCAAAGTTTGCAATATTATTATTGATAATGGTAGCACGGATAACTTGGTTTCAGAAGAAATGGTTACAAAGCTACAGTTGGAGAGGAAGGAGCACCCGCATCCATACCGGGTCACATGGTTACAGAAGGACCATAGAGCTTTGGTCAATGAACAGTGCTCCATTAAATTTAATATTGGAAATTATTGTGATGAGGTCCTGTGCGACATCCTGCCTATGGATGCTTGCCATATGTTGCTAGGGAGGCCCTGGCAGTTCGATCGGAGTGCAGTGCATGATGGCCGTGCCAACACCTATTCATTGACAAAGAATGGTGTACGCCATAAACTAAAGCCCTTAAAGGAAGCGGGTGAAAAGGTATGTAACAACTCCAGAATCTGTTTAGTTGAAGGGAGAAAGTTCCTGGATGGGTTGAAGCATGAACATTTATGTTATGCAATAATCCCTAGAGTTAGGGAGAAGGAATGCCAGGATACCCCAACGGAAGTCCTAGACCTGCTGGAGGAATTTCCAGATATTGTGTATGATAATGTGCCTGAGGGTTTACCCCCAGTAAGGAAAATCAACCACCATATAGATTTGGTACCGGGGTCAAGCTTGCCAAATAAAGCTGCACACAGGATGACACCTATAGAAACTGAGGAGTTAAACAGACAGGTCCAGGAGTTGCTGGAGAAAGGATTGATTAGGGAGAGTCTTAGCCCGTGTGTAGTGCCTGTAGTACTAGCACCCAAGAAGGATGGAGAGTGGAGAATGTGCACAGACTCTCGGGCAATCAATAAAATCACTATCAAATACAGATTCCCATTGCCAAGGATGGATGATATAATGGACTATTTAAGTGGGGCTGAGTACTTCACGAAGATTGACCTAAAAAGTGGCTATCATCAGATCCGTATCCGAGAGGGAGATGAGTGGAAGACAACCTTCAAGACAAGAGAAGGCTTGTATGAGTGGTTGGTCATGCCATTTGGGCTGTCCAATGCACCAAGTACCTTCATGCGGTTGATGAATGAAGTATCGAAGGAATTTCTGGGAAAGTTTGTCATTGTTTATTTAGATGATATATTGATATTCAACAGAACCCTGGAGGAACACCTGATGCATATCAGGAGGGTTTTTGAAAAGTCTGTGGGAAGAGCAGTTATTAATAAATCTGAAAAAGTGTAATTTTGTCAAGAAAGAGTTAGTATACCTGGGGTTTGTAATCTCAGCAGAAGGACTGAAAATGGACCCAGAGAAGGTGAGAGCCATCATCGAATGGCCTACCCCAAGAAGCACAACAAAAGTAAGATCATTTCATGGTCTAGCCAGCTTTTACAGGAAGTTCATAAAGAACTTCAACAGCATTTGTGCACCTCTCACAGAAACAATGAGGGGGGATAAAAAAGAGTTCAAGTGGACATTAGGGGCTGAAAGGAGCTTTGATGCATTAAAGAGAAAGGTCACAGAACAACCTATTTTAGCACTCCCAGACTTTGACAAGGTATTTCAGGTGGACTGTGATGCCAGTGGCAGTGCAATAGGGGCTGTCTTGAGTCAAGGAGGCAGACATGTTGCTTATTTCAATGAGAAGCTAAATGATGCTCGGAAAAAGTATTCAGTTTATGACCAAGAATTTTATGCTATAGTTCAGGCTCTGAAAAAGTGGAGACACTATTTATTGCCAAAGGAGTTTGTTCTATTTACTGACCATCAGGCTTTACAGTACATTAACAGTCAAACAAAACTGAATCAAAGGCACATGAAGTGGGTGGAGTTCCTCCAAAGTTATACCTTTGTGCTGAAGCACAGAAGTGGGAAATCAAACAGAGTTGCAGATGCCTTGAGTAGAAGGCAGAATTTACTAATTGAAATGACAGTGGAAGTAGTGGGATTTGAAGAACTGAAGGGTTTGTACCCTAAAGATCCGGATTTTGCAGAAGCCTGGGCGGCTTGCTTAACACCTGTTACTGTGGACCGAACAAAATGGTTGGATTTCCTAATCCAAGATGGAATGTTGTTCAAGGGAAGTAAATTATGCATTCCAAGGAGCTCCATGCGGGAGAACTTGATCAAGGAAAAGCACAGCGGAGGACTGGCTGGGCATTTTGGTAGAGATAAGACTATTGCCCTAGTGGATGAAAATTATTATTGGCCACAACTTCAGCAAGATGTGAGGAAGTTTGTGCAAAGTTGTAGAATATGTCAGATGGCAAAGGGCGTAAAGCAAAACACAGGATTATACCAGCCGTTACCTGTACCTGAGAGGCCATGGGAGGACATAAGCATGGATTTTATTCTTGGATTGCCGAGAACACAGAGGGGAAATGACTCTGTATTTGTGGTGGTTGACCGATTCTCCAAAATGGCACATTTTATTCCCTGTCGAAAGACAAGTGATGCAGTTCACATTGCTAGGTTATTCTTCAAGGAAGTGGTACGACTTCACGGTCTACCAAGAAGCATAGTTTTTGACAGAGATACAAAGTTTGTTGGGTACTTCTGGAGAACTTTGTGGAAGAAGATGAAGACAGATCTGAAATTCAGTTCTGCATACCACCCCCAGACTGACGGACAGACAGAGGTGGTGAATAGAAGCCTGGGTAATTTGTTGAGATGCTTGATAGCAGATCAACCCAAGGGATGGGATTTAGTTTTACCGTAGGCGGAGTTTGCGTATAACAGTTCAGTCAATAAGAGCACAAATAAATCTCCATTCCAGATAATATATGGAAACAGCCCAAGAAATGTGTCTGAACTGAGAAAGTTGGATAAGAGAGAAAAGTGCAGTGCCGAGGCAGAAGAATTTGCGGAACATATGAAAAGTCTGCATGAAGAGGTAAGGAAACAAATTTTAAAAATGAATGCTCAATATAAGACACGGGCAGACCAGAAGCGGCGGTTCAAGGAGTTCAAAGTAGGAGATGAGGTCATGGTGCATCTCAGGAAGGAGAGATTTCCTGCCAAGACTTATAACAAATTGAAGATGAAGAAGTTTGGGCCATGCAGAATACTAGGAAAACGGGAGTCAGGGAATGCATATGAAGTGGAATTGCCAAGTTGGCTTGATATTTCACCTGTTTTTAATATTTTAGATTTAGTAGAATATCATGAAGGAGAAAGTACAGAGGTACCAAGTGCAAAATTATGGCAAGTTCCAGCATCTACTCCAACCACAGACGAGGTCGAAGAAATATTGGACACTCGTGAAGGCAGAAGCACCAGAAACAAGCAGTATTATGAGTATTTGATTAAGTGGAAAGGCAGACCTGTTGAGGATGCAACTTGGTTGTCAAAGACGGAGGTTGACCGCCTGGGTCTTCCCCAAACAAAACAAAAGTGAGGGTCACTTTTAATCTACCCCGGGTGTCTGATGCAGGAGCATCCGGTGACAGTATGGGCAATCTTGCATCCTTCAAAATTTTCTTTAAGTACTTGTATTTTGAATTATTTTAGTTCTTTCTCGGGGGGGAAGTTTTGCAAAGCAAAAGGGGAATTTTGTAAAGCTTGGACAAAAGTTGGGTTGGGGTCACGAAATCGTGACATGTCACGATTTCACGACATGTCATGAAATCGTGACCTCAAAGGCTTCAGCATGGGCAGGGGCCAGTTTTGTCACGATATTGCGACGTCGCGATATCGCGACGTCGCGATATCATGACAATAGTTTGCAGCTAGAGCGTAGAGAAGTCTCCATCGTGATATCGCGACGTCGTGATATCGTGACCATTTTAAAAGGGCAAGGCACGAAGGTGGCTGGGTCGTGATATCGCAACGTCACGATATCGCGACAATTTTAAAAGGGCAAGGCGTAGAGGTGGCTGGGTCATGATATTGCGATGGTTTATTTGGACAGAGGCAAGGCAGTAGTTGGGTCACGATATCGCGGCCAAGAAGAAAACAAACCAAAGTGAACACGCAGACGGCTAGGCAAGGCAAAATAGACACGTGGCTGCCACGTGTGTAAAAGGTGACGCAACCAGTTGGGGGTAGGGTTGAATTTGACACGCGGAAGCCTACATGTATTAAGTCAAAAGTGAGGGCCACGTAATCTGAAAAGAAAGATGTCGACCATGCATATGTATCTTTTTATTATTATTTTTGGAAGAGCCGTAGTTACAGGCGATGGACTTTATGGTTGTGACAGTGGTACAAAAGAACAGTCAGATTAAAACGGCGGGTGCAAGGTAAGGAAGCCATTAATGCAAGCTTCATGGCGGATCGGGCAGTTGCCCATTTATGGTAGAAAAAATTTAAAAATTCAACCGGAGGGAAAATCGAATTTGAAATTGTTGTTGGGCGGGGGCATTAATTGCCTAGAGGATCGAGGCCTCGATAAAAACTTGAAATTTGTAAGGGCAGACGATGGTGAGTTCGGGATTGTGGAAGAGGAGTTTTATGCCTGGAGATGATATTGTAAAACGGTTTTTAAGCAATTTACAACAAATTTATGCGAAGTGTTGTTGTGAGAATTCCGGCTTGCCATCAAGCACCCTGGACCTGATCCTATAATGCTAACTAATATCTCCTCAAATACTCTTGATCCTCACTCTCTTACATATGCTCTACCTGTAACCTCCCCACCTAGCATTGAAGCCCATCTTGCTCCATTCATCTTTCTCTAGCCTTGAATGCTCCAATCTTGCTAATAGAGCCTCATGCTCAACCAAAAACCTATCCCTTGTAGCTTCCCACTCCTTCAAATATAATTATTACTGTGCCCTCTCCCTCTCCACCATATCCTGTATATTAGATATTCCACCCTCATATACTTACTTGGTGGAGTCTATCCAAATCCATCTCAACTACCTACAACCTATCTCGAGCCTCATCCCTCTCATCCATTACCTGCTACTTGTCTCCCTCTAAGGCATGCACCTACCTCCTCAACTGCTCCACCTCATCACGATCTACATCCCCTCCTCCATCCTCTATATGGATGCCATAAGACTGCCACCAAGTCTCATAATATTTTGACATACCTGCATCCTCCACTCCATCCACATCCAATGCCAAATAATCATCATCACCAATAGTCATCATCTCCTCGTGAGGTAAGTGCCTCTTTGAATCCCTCCTTTGATATACTATGGGTGTTGGAGGAACTCCCTATTATAAGCTAAACTATCTCAACAATCTCTCATACTAGATTAGCTTATAATATTCCCTATGATGCCCAAAATACCATATCCTCCTCTTCATCCTCCTGAAGTGGACCCTATTAGTATCCCACCATGGCCCTGATAGCCAAGGTCTCCATGATAATTATCTCGGTTGTAATAATAAAAGCACATCTTAATAGTATTCCAAACTTCTTGCTCTATTGTGACTCAGACCCTACTCCTCATGATCCCACCTCATTGTATATCCAATCTCTATATCTAGCTCTACATGTGCCTCCCACGATAATCCTGTTGGCTTCTCTATTATGATATGCTCCCATTGCCACACTTGTAGGAGGAAGCTAACTCCTAGCCCTGATATCCCTCACCTCTATACCTCATAGAGATCTCGATATATCTATACCAATAATGTAGAAGCCCATGTAAAAATGATCTTGTACTCTATCATATCCATGACCACATCCAACATGTTCTAGGGGAACTATTTGCTTGAAGAGTCTAGGAGTATATGTTAGATATTATACTCATTAATATCACATGGTGTACCAAAAAAATATTACCTAAAAAGTGGCACCCCAAAAATACCCCTCCATGTCTGACATATACTACCACATCAATGGCTAGGTCTCCATACACCCTCCTCAACACCCTGTCTAGCTCTTGGGTCTTTGCCACCACTATCCTATCACCCTCTATCGAAAGGTGTAAAATATAGTAAAATACCTCCATCATAATGGTAATCTCCCTTGTTGGCAACACAAAAGTGTTGCTTTCATAATACCACCACTCAACCAAGGCAGTTAGGTAAGCTTGGCTGGAGTATACATTCTCCAACTGTACCACATCCTATAGCCCCACCCTTTGAAGCCACTCCCAATCACCAGTTGTAAACCCTATTTTTCACACATATTTATACAAGTTGCTAGAGTTATGCCTCACTTGCAGCAACTCACTTTGCCAAAATAATAAATATATAACACCTAATTTGTACATCCTCACATAACAACATGTATATATCTATAAAAATTAAAATTATTTAATCACATATTCATTTTTATACCATCCAACCTAACTTCACGCTCATAGAAAAAAATAAAAAAACATTTTTTTGCAAATCTCCTCCCCTTCCATCTGCTCTCATTCAATATTTTATCCCACCTACCTTCACCCCCATATAAGTACCTCCTATACTTATCCACTCCCCCATTTCACCTTATACACCTCCTCTCGGTCCTAACTATCTCACGAGAGATGGTTGTGCTTGAAACCATCTCCATAGAGGCGGTCCCTAACATGACCCTCTCTAGTGAGATGGTTCCTCCCTTTTACCCCTCTTGATGACACATGACCATCTCCTTAAATATGGTTATGTAGGGTCATATTATTTCAACCCCACAAAAGCTACCCTAGTCTATCCAAAACCCTACCCTAATCTACCCAAAACCTTAACCCACCTACAATCCAATCCACCCCACCACCTCCTCTAAACTTTGGATTAATTAATTAGTTGATTATTTAATTTTAAGTAACTAATTAATTACATAAATTCACATTCTCGCCACCTTTTTTTATTTTACACGACCCTCCAACCCTCCCATAAATTCAATAAACTTAAAAATAAGGGTTTCAACCACTTATTGATTATCTCTTGCCTACTGTCACACCTCCCACTATTGCCCCTTCACCCTCGCTCGTGCCTCCCACTCGTTGACACCATATTATTACTCTCCATTCTCTTTCTCTCATATTTTGCAATTGTGCAAATGACCCTTATGGTCACAATTTTCATTTTGAAAACCCTCATGCTTGATCGTCCAAGGCGATCATGCGACTAGCCCAAGTGGTCACCCACACTCACCCTATACAGTCTTGCACCCGTCTAAGGTGGTTTTGTACTCTCACGACTATCTCGATCGATATGGTCTCGCATACACATCCATTTCTTCTCCACCACCTCCCATGATGCACCATTATTTTACACCTCTACTTGTCTTATTAGGTACCTATTTTTACCATCACCCCTTGGATTGTTCACTTTTAGCACACCTCCTTTAACTACACACGTTTTTACTTTTTAATTTTTTATGCAATGTACATAGAGTCTGTTCTTCTCTGGCTTTGTTCTTTTTTTCATAGTTACATATCCTTTCCCCTATGTCCATTCTTATCCCTCCTTAATATTTCAAATTTCACCCCCACCCTCTAGCCCCCACCCTCCCCCCCTACACTTTTACCCTTTCCATTTCCCTATCCTCACCTTCCAACCTACTCACCTTAGTTACCCACTTCCCCTTCCATTTCCAATTTTGTCAAGTGGCTTGTCCTTGGCCTCGTGACCTCACCTGCGCACTCACCACTTGAGGGGGTTGTCAAATATACTCTCATGGAGATAATAATCTCACTAGGGCAATCAACAAACATAATTTTGACAAACATTTTTGCACTATGTTGTTCTTTACAAACAACACATTGCAAAAAGGGGCATCTATAGACATTAGAAATTAACAATTTTGATAATATAATAAATTAAAAATAAATTCTCTAATATGGCCTAATAAAACCCTTAAAAGCATCATAAATATTAAATGTAAATAATAAATCAAATTTTGAATTCACTTCTACATCCACAAAAATAATAAAAATACAAATAAAATAAAATAATAAATTCCCACCCATTTTTCTACACCATTAATGATTAATTAAACCTATATTAGGCTAATTAAATACAATTAACATCACCATCATAAGCACTATGTATGTCCTTTCCTACATAAAAAATGACAAAAATGAATCAAATAATAGCAAATGCAATTAATATTAATTAAATACTTCCTTAATCAAGATTTAACAATGTTTTAGGCATGACATTAATAGAAAATCTCTAGAAACCTAGAGAATTTTCCCCTTTTAATATTTAAATATCCCCTAATTTAATATGCCACCTCACATGTACTCCTCCTCATACCACAAATAGAAATTTTAAATTTTAAAATGATGCCAAGTCAAAATCTATATATACTCCACTTGATCCAAGGACAACCACCTCATTAACTCTAGGTAATTTTTAAATATTTGTCTATCCCCCATGACCATGAAAAACTAATTAAAAATTAGTTTCCCTCCCCCCTAGGACACCTCCTCCAAGGTAAATTAATATGCCAACTCCCCCATCTCTTACACCTCATCATTTTAGTAATTTAAAAATGCTTCCACATTCCCCATGTGCCTTAGAAAACTAATTTAAAATTAGTTTCCTCTCTCCTAGATTTTCCACCTCCCAAAACAATTTAATTACCCCACCCATCTCCCTTGATATCACAATTCTCTGGACTCTTCCTCCACTTACCCTACCCATGTGGAGACTAAGTGGAGCCTATGTGGCATCCCGATCACTTAGCCCTAAAATTTCTATAAATTCCCTTGGCCATGATCAAGGTAGGAAAGCCCATTTGGTGCTAAGTATATGCTACCAAAATCTCCAATCACCCTTGCCTAAGCCTACTTGACCAATACTCACAAATGTTAGCCACATCCTGTGACATTATCAATCCTATTTCAAATGTTTGTTAGCTCTTGGGCTTAACAAATTTAAGGTTATTGACATAGTATTGAGACTGCCTCTCTTGAGACGATTCCAATTCCTACTTACCACCTCCCCAGAGATGATCTTGTTTTAGATATGAAACAACATCAACTGTAGAGCTTTAGTGATAGTTTCATATAACAACATATATATTCTTTGTGTTTTTTATGTTTCCCTTTTAGTTAACAATAGTTTCTTTTGATTCACTATGGTTTCCATCCTGTATGGACTAAGGCCCAACTTAGGTGGGCCCATTTAGCTATTAACATCTTTCTTTTTGGTAGTGTGCAGGTATATTAGTCATCTACATAAACCCTTGGAAGATCCTACACCCTCATACGTTCCCTCATGATATTATTCTGATCATAAACTATTGTGAGAAAGAAGCATATACACCATTGTTGTTGTAAAAGTCCTCTTGGGCTAATTTGTAATTTGTAAAGATAAAGAGTTTTATTTTGTATTGGAAAAGACACACATTTGTAATAAAAATTTATCATTCATTGTGTTCTTTGACATGACATTTTATTTGTTTATGGTGGCTTCTCATCTCTACAACAATATATGGACAAGATATGTACAAGCATATATAAGAGTATAAAAATAAATAAAAAGCACAAGAAGAATGGAAGAGTTATCATAAAAGGAGAGTATCCTTGTTGATATTTCTATAGTCAAGAGATGATTGTAGAATAGCTAGTTTTCGTATGATATTCATGTTATATATAACCTATCCTATGATAATCCCTCAACAATCAAAATGTCAATGAGAGAGGCTAGAAGAAAGAAGGATAATTTCACTATATGCTATCATTATGTACCTATGTGTTTTATTGATTGTGTGGACTAGACAATGATCAATAAAAGCAAAGTTAATTGCAATAGGTTTTGAGAGATGATAAAAAAGAGATACATGAAATGAACAAAATGGAAGAATGAAGAGGAAGCATGTATCCCTTGACTTTGGAAAATTTAGAGAAGAATATGATTATAATTACAAGGTCAAGAGATATATATGAGATGAAGAAGAAGTGAAGATAAAAAGAGAAAGAATTTCCTCTTGAATTTGGAAAATTTATACAAACTTATACTTACAAGGTCAAGGGATATACAACTATATGTAGCTATATTTAAAATGCATAAGAACAAAGACAAAATTCCCACTAGTACAAAATTATCCATGTATATATACAAGAGGTAATAATAGCATCCCAGTGGATAAGAAGAAGATATGCCTTAAGTTTGGGGATTCACTAAGCGTTAATGACCTAGTGCAAGTGAAATATATATGAGTTAATCCTAACTGTATGTCATCATTACCTCATTTTAAAGTCCTCAAGAATCTACATGAACAAGCAATCATATGCAAGTATGATCAAGAAGCAAAGTAACTATATGTCAATCATAAGTGCAAAGGAGAATCATGTCAAGCAATTCATACCATATAACAAGTAATCATGTAGTATGAGCAAGTAGAAAAATATAAGTTGGTGTAAAAGAGATATAGTAGGAGAAGTAAAAGAATAAAGATAAGATGATCAAGAATAAATAGAACTTGATAAGGGTGAAACTAGAAGAAAAGAAGAGAAAGAAGATTATGCATAGTACATTTTGAAGTGCATAATTGTAGAGGGACAAAATAACCCTATCACATAAGATTCTAAACCAGATCTGTTAGGAGTCGAGGTGACCGTAGAGGTGTGTTATATTCTATACAATCGAGGGATTGGGGATTGAAGGGTTTACCAATAATAATTATAGGACTTGCTTCAAGTCTCGGGTGGAAATTTTTGATGTGTATATTGAGCAAACACCTATGTTTGGCTTCTCTAAAATCTAAGCTATGAAAAATGCAATAAAAATGTAAGACAAACAATAATGCAAGCAAGCAAATAATAACCCTAAAATGATTCTTGATTTCAATTATTTCTAAACCCTATATTGTAATATAATAAATATTTTTTTCAACAAGGGTTTGAGAGAATGCACAAATAGAGTTAACCCTATAATGCAAACTACATGATTTTTCTCTTTTAATGCCTAAAATGAATTAAAATATTTTATTTATTTATTTATGATTTAGATCTAGAATGAAAATGGATAGAAAACAAATAGCAAATAGTAATCAACCTAAAAAATTTACTTAGGGTACTTATCAGATCCGATGGTTGACCTTAGATTTAACTTGCATCTAGATAAATCCAACAACTTCACAACCTACAAAATAGCTTCACAAAACCCTAGAAAATTTGATTAGTGTTTAGGGGCCTACTTAGGCCACTATGTGATTGAACTTGGAGGCACACTATTCAAGCTCCCTTTGGTCCTTTTAGCTAACCATTCAAAAGCAAAAGTGATTATTGACCTTTTTAGGAAAAAACAAGACAAGATGCAATGAAATGAAACAATGTAAAAAACATAATGTAAACAATGATATTGTGACCTAGATGAAGCATGCAAATATAATTTGAGGGTTTGAGAGTGAAAATTTTGTCAAAAGTCATTGAATCCAAAATAATACCCTATAAGGGGCAACCATAATTTTGGATCTACCAAAATCATGCCTTGTATAGATAGGGCATGATTTTGTAGTAGAAGTGCAAGAACAACTAATCAATAAAAAAAATATACAAAATGTGCAATGAATGATCTAGAAATATTAAAATACAACAATAAACCTAATGGTACGAAAGAATGATCAAAATGATGAAGAGCTCCACAAGGTGGTAGACTAGTCACCAAGTCTCCAACACTTATCCAGCAAGAACAAAAAGTCAATGCAGAGTAGCAAAAGAACACTTGATCTTGCTAGGAGAATTCATCAAGAGAATCACTTAGCACTTAGGATCTTTTGTTTTGTACTTAAGATAGCTTCTAGGATCACTTCCAAGAGAAAAGAAGATCCAAAACCTCTATTGATGAGAGGTTTTGAGGGAAAAATTTGGGGAAAATGAAAGGGAAAACCTAAGAGGGTCAAAATATTGGAGGTCAGCTTAAAATTTGGGGTTTTAAGAGAAAATCCTAACTTTCTAAAATCATGCCCCATATTGGGAGATCTTGATTTCAGAAATACTAGGGAAAAAAGGAAGGGTGAGAGTGAAGAGAGGCCCAAAATTGTATTTTGATAAGTTTACGGGTCTCTCTAAGGCTCTAGGTAAAATGACCCACTTAGGTGGGTCAATTTTCCATGTCTACATTTTACCCCCTCTTTGATATATTTATGACCTAATAAATGCATCAAGAAAGATGCAGACACCTATGGGTGAGGAATGACTAACACAAAAAAAGGGGTGGATGGTTTAGAAGAAAGGGGTGGTGTAAAAAATGGTGTCATATTAGATACTTTGAAAATTTCCATGTAAAACAAGGTATTAGGGACTTTAATGCCTCTTAGGTCATGTAGGTTAAAATGACCATATCAAGGGGAGTAAGGAGTGGTCTTCTCAAAATTTCGTTGAGTGTAGAAGAAACGTTGCGATCTCACGACATTTTGTTTCTTAGGGGCTAAGTGAAGAGAAAACATCATGGTCTCGTGATATTTTTGAGTCGAAAGACTAAGTGAAGAGAAAACATCACGATCTCACGATATTTTTGAGCTGGAAGACCAAGTGAAGAGAAAACGTCGTGATCTCATGATATTTTTGAGCCGAAAGACCAAGTGAAGAGAAAACATCATGGTCTCACGATATTTTTGAGCCGGAAGACCAAGTGAAGAGAAAACATCATGATCTCATGACATTTTTGAGTCGAAAGACTAAGTGAAGAGAAAACATCGCGGTCTCACAATATTTTTGAGTCGGAAGACCAAGTAAAGAGAAAACATCATGATCTCATGATATTTTTGAGCTGAAAGACAAAGTGAAGAGAAAACATCATGATCTCACAATATTTTTGAGCCGAAAGACCAAGTGAAGAGAAAACATCATGATATCATGATATTTTTGAGCTAAAAGACCAAGTAAAGAGAAAACATCATGATATCATGATATTTTTGAGCCGAAAGACCAAGTAAAGAGAAAACGTCATGGTCTCACAATATTTTTTATCCAAAAGACCAAGTGGAGAAAAAACATCGTGGTCTCACAATATTTTTGAGCCTGAAGACCAAGTGGAGAAAAAATATCATAATCTCACGATATTTTTGAACCGGAAGACCAAGTGAAGAGAAAACATTACGATATCACGATATTTTAAAGCCCAAGAACCAGAAGTGAAGAAGTGGAAGACAACTAGGCCATGATATCTCCAATAAGATGAAGGCATATATGCAATAATAAGAAGATCTCAACCATTTTCAATTGAAGATACCATACTCTCTTAACTGCCACTTTACCAGAATGAGCCTACGGGCATATTGTTGTAACAAATTTTAGTTTTTCTATTATGTAAAAAGCTATATATATAGGATGAGTGACCCTAAAAAATGGTCGGCTCTTGGATGTTTACAAGGCAATGTACACAAACTTCTGAAAGCAAATAAAGACTACTCATTCTAGTTTCTGGCTCACTGGTGTTGTTATCAAGTATGTATGGATTGTTGATTGTTGTATAAGTTACGTTGAATAGAAACCACCTTAATTCTCATTCTAAATTTTTGTGTTTAAAGTTTATCTAGATCTAAAATTAACGTTCCTAATAAGCTTATGTTTGATTAAATCTACACCAAAGGACTAGTTATTCTAAATTGATGGTTTATACAATTCTTATATGTAAAAGGTTGTAGATGTTTCCTTGTTGTTATCTAATATGCACCATCTAAGTGTTCTTAGAAATAGCTATATTTCCCTCTCTTTATGTATTTTATTCTCCCCCATTTTTCCTAAAAAAGTAAGGAACCAGTCTCCTCTAGAGATTGAACCAGGTAAACTCTGTTTTGAACCTGATCTATCAATATTGGCAAAGTCTTGGGCGCAAACGTAACCAAAGGCAGATTTTGCACCAATAATTTTTGGCACGCTCGGTGGGACCCAATCCCACGATATATACAGATCAAATTTCTAATGATTATCTTTGTCCTGTTTATTTTTTATGAATCACTTGGTGACTCCGCCCAAGAGAGGAACCCTAAGAAAATCCTTATCTACATTTTGGTTGAATACCATTTTTGTATGATAACCAGATCTAAGGAAAAAAAAATTGAAGAGCCCATTGAGTTCTTCGAGTTACATCTTGGTAGCCTCAAAGCTAATCATGTATTAGTTGCTAGAACCACTTCATCTACTATCAATATAGGATATGCAAATCTTTCCCTTACAACCCTTCCTAGTATTGCTGCTAGTGGAACGTTAACTCCAACTACCCATATTCCTATAATATCAGGAAGAACCATAGTTGCAATGGTCGTGAATCAATTAAATTTACCCTACCCTTCATGGAACCATACATGCCCCTTGAATTTGGTAGCTTAGAACCTGATTCCAGTAGCAGCTTTAAAGGTGTTACCCTAGTATGATGGTACTGGAAAGACGACTTACAAACATTGTCAAGATATAGTCGCACTTGCACCAATACATAACATCACTGAAGAAGATATCATGATAAGAATATTAGTCATTTTCTTGAAAGGAAAAATGCTCTACTAGTATAGAGCCCTCGCCAATCAAACCATATCTACCTGGGCCCAGCTTGCCAGTAAGTTAGTAGAAGATTTCAATGAACATGCCGACCCATTTTCACTGCTAACCCAGTTCACACAGATTGAGACCAATAAATAAACAATCAATGTATTATTATCTGAGAGCTTTTAACTTAGACATAAGTATGGCTATTAGGTAATCCCAAGTATTTACTTTCCTAGATATTTTCCAAGAAGCCCAGAAAGTAGAAAGAGATCTAATCGTTATTGGAAGGTTCCCTGCAAAGATGATAATGCCTATTTTCCTAGATCTACCACAAGCATCAAATACTGCTTTCCCAAGTCCTGCTCCCACTTCTAATACAAGTCTCCCAAATGGATTGAGAAGCCTAATATCCTAGTGGTACATATGCCACTCGCTCCTCCAATGTTACCCACCATCCCTGCGCTTCCTATGGCAACAGTTTCACCAACTCCTAATCCTCAGCTTGCAGCCCTGTTAGATCTACAATCGACTATGAAGACTGAAAAATAAGATGACATCGATGGAAATAATAGAAGTAGAGAGAAATTTCCAGCCAAGGAGATTTCCACAGGTAATAAGAGACCAAGCTTCCATGAGCGGTAGAAGTCATGACAAATCAAATGTGGTTTATGCCAATAAATATGATGAACCCACTAATACTTCGATAGAGTTAAACTTCTGGTGTTCTATGTGTAATGATTCACATGATGAGAACTCGTGTATGATACATCAACACTATGTCCAAAATATAACTATTGAAAAAGTAGAGAAAACCCTCAAGCAACAGGTAAACATGATAAGGGAATAAAATCACAATATCATGATGCCTTCTATAAAACAGGTGGTTGTTCTAACTAGATCAAGGAAGAAACCTTTGCAAGTAGACCCCCAAGAACTTAATCCTTTGAAAATGCCTTCACCTATGAGGAACACATTTGAGATAAGATCCTCCTATGAGAAGGTTCTCCAAAGCTCGGGTCAAAAAGAAGTAGAAGTATGAAAAGAGATACCCCTGCATAAGGAAATGGAAATGCAGGAACAAGTAAGAGATAAATTGAGATACCCCTCATTGAATAAGCATCAAATAATAGATGCTACTCAAGGGTATATAAATAAGTATGACATAGTTTTAAAAGAGAAAATTTTTGAACCTCTCCCATTCAACATAGTCGATAAAATGAAGAAAACTCCCTCCAAAGCAACTATGTATGAAGATTTGCAGTTTCCATGAGAGATTGATTTATTGTAGGAATCCTTGAGATCTATAAAAAACAAGAATAGAACCCTAACTCAGTTGAATTCTATATAGGCTAGTCTGATGTCCACTACAGGGAAAAAATAGACCTCCTCCTTTCTATCTATCTCTTCAAATGGAAGGATGGGTGGTACACAACTGCATGATAGACTCATGAGTTGTAACCACTATGATACCCAAAGCCGTATGCAATATCATAGAGATGGAATACCCCAGGAGCAGCCCTATCATTTTACAACTAGATGAAACCCTTGTCAAAACCGTAGGGGTAATTAAAGACATCCCAATAGTTCTTCGTAGATTGCCTCAACTCACAGTTATACAAGAGGTAGTGGTAGTGGATCTAGAACCTTATTTTGGTATGTGTCTCTCTAGAGAATTCACCACCAAAATAGGAGGATATTTATCATTAGATTACTCGCACTTGGAAATCCCATTCAAAGGCAAGAGAGTAAAAATATTCAATGAGAAACCTTCAACCTTCCATATTGAAAAACTTGAAGAAGAAGGGAAACAAACCGCTATAGTGAACATGATGATCGAGGAACTGGAAGACTTAAACTTGATGGAGGAAGCTCTAAATGTGTTGCAAGAAGAAGACCAATTCTCTCTCCAAGACTTCAATGCCATGATTGAAATGGATCTTGGAAGCTACTCAATTGTGAAGCTTGAGAAAGGCAAGCCCAATCCTCTCCATCTGGTAAACCCATCTACCGATCATCTATGGAAACCTTTCTTCTACGATGCCTGATTCAGAATGAAGTTGGAGTAGGTATTGTTTTGATCTCTCCAACAGGTGAAGAGAATTTTTTTCTTACCAGTTAATTGGACCTGTACTAAAAATGCAACAAAATATGAAGCACTCTGCGTAGGCCTTATGAAAGTTGAGAAGCTGGGTATTAAACAACTCCAAATTTTTGGGAATTCTGAATTGATAGTAAATCAGGTCACTGAGAAATGTGTAAGTAAAACACTACCTCAAATCTTACAGGAACAAGGTCTTGGATTTGCTATAAGTTTTTGAGTCTCTAGACATCAAAGTAATCCCTAGGGAGAAGAACACCCATGCTTATTTATTAGCATTAATAGGTGCAAATTTTTGCCCTATCAGCAATGTCATCCAGAAGTCTAAAATAGTTAGACTAATCTATAGGCCTTCTGTGCTGGATAGAGATACCTTTTGGTAGATATTCAAAAATGATGAATAAATAGTGGACTTTCTTATCCACAAGATGAACTGCTCAAACAATAGAGTGTTTAAATATGAGGAAGATGAAGGCATGATCCAATTAAAAATAACCATATTCAAAAAGGATTGATCACTCTCAAAAGCCTATTTGATAATAATGATAGGTCTACAGGCCATAAGATGAAATTCGACAAGCATAGATACAAAGAGTTCCAACTAGAATCAGAGAAATCAATTAAAGTGGGAGTAAACACTATAGAGGAAGAATTGGACCAAATTCAAGGATTATGCAAAGAATTCCCTGACATCATAGCCTGGACTTATGGTGATCTTAAATTCTACTCTAAAGAGACCATACAACATACCATCGAGCTCAAAGAAGGTGCAAAACCCTTTCAAAAAAAGCAAAGACCAATAAATCCAAAGATTGAAGCTCTGATGAAGTAGGAACTACTGAAGTTGCTTGAAGCCAAGATTGTCTACCCTATCAAGCATTCTACTTGGGTAGCTAACTTGGTTCCATTAAAAAAAATAATGGATATTGTGTGTCGACTTTCTAAACATGAAAAAAGCTTCACTAAAAGACCATTATCCGCTCCCACAAATCGACCAGACACTACATACTATAGCAGGAGTAGAAATATTCTCACTCTTGGATGGGTTTTTTGGGTATAACCAGGTGTGGGTCAAAGACAAAGATTAGTTCAAAACCGCATTCACCACCAAGTGGGGAACATTCGCTTATTAGAGGATACCTTTTGGATTATCCAATGCTGGAGCGACATTCCAAAGAGCAATGGATGTGGATTTTGGAGAACTCATAAACAAAAGCATAGTGATATACTTGGATGATATGACAGTGTTCTATCACCACAAAGAAGATCATGTTGACCATCTTAGAAAAGTCTTTGAGAAGTGCAGATAATTCGGTATCTCTTTGAACCCAAAGAAATCCATATTTGTAGTGGAAGAAGGGATTCTACTAGGTCACATCATTTTTAAGGTCGGGTTAGCTATAGACCCCAATAGAGTGAAAGCACTTCTTGAACTTCCTTTACCCTCGAACAAAAGGGGTTTGCAATTCTTCTTCAGGTAAATAAACTTTGTACGCAAATTCATAGCAAAAATTTTCTCAAATAATCAAAACAATGACCGAGTTTTCAAAAAAGGATGTTGAATTCAAGTGGATAGACTTACGAAAGAAGGCTTTCAAACAAATAAAAGAATAGATATCCCAAGCACCCATCTTAGTAAATCCAGACTATTCCAGAGGTTTCATCTTGTATGTTGTAGGTGAGCAAGAGAGTTACACTATAGTACTTACTCAAAAAGGATCTGATAATGAAGAGAGACCCATAGAATTTCTAAGTCAAACAATGCAGGAACACGAAGAAAAGTATAACTTTATCAAGAAACAAGTTTACGCGATAATAAAATCACTAAAAAAATTTAGGCACTTTCTTTTACAGAGTAGGACCATCATGTATGTGGTCCACCCTGATGTCAAAATTTTCATTATATAGGGGAAGCTTGGTGAGAAAAGAGTTGGTTGGGTATCAAAGATACAATAATACGATGTCGAGATCCACCCGACCAAGCTAGTGAGGGGTAGAGCATTATGTCAAGAACTCGCTAAACAAGCCTCATCAGAATATGTGGCCTGCCAAACACAAAAAATAGCTCAAGGGGATGATAAACCCTAGGAAATTACTAACTTGTCTAATGAATTGATCAGATATTTCCAGACTAGAAAATGTTCAAAAAATTTGAATGCTTCACAGAGGAGGAGATACAGGATGCAAGCTCTGAAATACACTTTACTACCTGAAGGATTGTACAAAATAACTTGGATGGGGTACTGCTTTGGTGTATAAATGATGATAAAAAGCAAAGGATCTTGGATGAGTTACATGGAGGTCCATCAAGAGGACATTACTCAGGGAGGACCACTACTTTAAAGATTATAATAACTGGATGCTATTGGTCGACCATTTTCTCAGATACTTTTAGAGTGATAAAATATTATGATAAGTACTAGAGGTACGTTGGGAGAAATAGAAATGCTTCAATGCCTTTGAAATCCATTCAGGTTGAAGAACCTTTTCAACAATGGGGTTTAGATTTCATCGAGGTTATAGAACCCAACTCGTCCATTGGACATAAATACATTCTAATCACTACTGATTATTTCACCAAGTGGGCTGAAGCAGTACCCTCTAAGAAAGTAGATCAAGAAGTTGTGATGGAATTCATGGAGATTTTGATCACAAGATTTGGTATCCCAAATGCATTGGTCACATACAATGGCACATCTTTCATAGGAGCCAAAATGATAGATTTTTATAGTAGATATGGGATCTATTTGAAAACATCTTCAAATTACTATCCCCAAGGAAATGGGCTGGTTGAATCAACAAATAAGAATATCCTTCGAATCTTAAAGTGGACTTTGAAATAAAACAAGATAAGTTGGCACTCTTTGATAAACCAAGCGTTATGGGTTGATATAACCACCATCAAGAAATCTATCAACACCTCCCCCTACTCGCTAGTCTATGGTAAAGAAGTGATCCTCCCGATACACATAGAAATGCATGCCTTAAAGTTGCTCAATCAAACGGGAACAGAAGAAGCAGAACCGATGGAGAATAGGTTGATACAACTCCTACAATTAGAAGAACAAAAAGAATAAGCCTACAACCATTATCAAAAAAATATTGGAGATACGAAGAAATGGTTTGACAAAAATGCTACTCCTAGGAATTTCAAGGTAGAAGACTTGGTCCTAAGGTGGAATAAAAAGAAAGAAAAACCTGAAAACCATCAGAATATTTATGCTTTCTAGGAAGGCCCCTTTGAGGTAATCGAAGAAAAACAATAGAATTATTTCCAATTGAAATATGGATAGGGTCAAGTTCAACCAATCCCTATCAATGGATTCCATCTAAAGTTGTACTATAAGTAAGGTATTTTCCTTCACTTTACATGTACTATATGTAAATATCTTGTTTCTTTTTCCTCAAAGGCCACTTCAAGGAAAAGTGTTGAGCTTTCATGATATTTTGGCACTCAAAGGCCACTTCAAGGAAAAGTGTCAAGCTTTCTTGATATTTTGGCACTCAAAGGCCACTTCAAGAAAAAGTGTCGAGATTTCATGACATTTTGACACTCAAAGGCCACTTCAAAGAAAAGTGTCAAGTTTTCTTTTTACCCCTGGCCCCAAAAAAAATGTGATTTCACAACATTTTGGCATCCAGTCAACGCTTCAAAGAAAATTATCATAATTTCATGATATTTTGGCACTCAGAGGTGCCTTCAAAGAAAACTTTCAGTGGGAAAATCAATTTTCTTGAAATTTTAAATGCACGCCTCTCAAAGTACCACCGTACCAAGTTATTGGTCCAAAAAAGAGGTGATGCAAAGATATTGACCCAGAAAAGAGGTGATGTGATGCCATTGGCCCCAAAAATATGGTGATGCATGGTGGTTGGTTCTCTCAAAGGTGGCACTCAAAATAAAACATCTAGTAACATTCAAAATTAGTCATGTATCATGCATCACCAACCATAATTAATTCATGGCACCTTAGCGCATGCATGCACATCTACTTATGCTGCAGAAGCTTTTTCATTGCCTCTCTATCCTCTAAAAAAATTTCTCTGCTTACGGTGTCCCCAAATTTCCCCCAAGTTCTCTGAGCTTCTCTGAGTGTCTTTCAGGGTTTTCTATATACCAAAATCATAGCAAGCAACCATAACAACATATCCTCCATCCTCTAAGGAAAAGCACAAGGCCACAAAAAGTGAAGGCGGTTTCATAGACCCGGATTTCCACATCACTGATACCATAATAACATGGAAAAATCCAAAGAAAATTTGAAGAGATGTGGAAGCCAATATAGCAAAGCGCATCATGCCATTAACTTTCAGTACATTCTCCTATCACTCTCTACTCTCTTGGTATATTTGCACCCCTGTTCACCCCTGCCTTGAATTAGTCAAAGCTATGGCAATCTTTTTACGATGTAAAACACAGAATTGTCAATAATTCCAGGGGTGATGTCATTTTTACCCTATATGCTAATGCAATTAGGGTCACCTTCATTTGTGATAGAAGGTCTGTTGTAAACCCCATTCCATTTGACCCAATTATCTCAGCCAAGTATTATACCCCTACTCTTAATATAAAGTTGTTCTGCAAGAACATATGTCACAACCCCCTCCCGATGGGACCCTACCAGAATCATCGATTCTCCTATCAAAATTTAAAAATAAGGAGCTTTTATCCATGTTGGCTATGGTGGTAGGGCTAGAATTCGATATGCAAGTCTACATATGGCATATTGCAATGATGCAGTGTATGTAAAACCCTAAATTCTATGATGCTTCGTATGTGGATAAAAAGATAGTGCTATTTTTCTTCGACTAGCCAACATACCTGGCTCAGCATATACACATAGGATTGTTCAAAATATAGAGGAATTTCCCAGAAGCTTTCATGTTTTTCTCTTACCTAATATGGATTTTCTTTTTCTTTCAATCAAAGAATCTAGAGTTCATCTCTACGACCAGCAAGGACAAATATGGGAAGGGTTTGCATGTATACGAATGGACGATAGTACTCTCAAAAGTAGAGTCATACTACTACTTTAACATGGAATTCCTAGGCCTTGCCTTATGAATTATGTATGGCACAATACCAAGAATTCCTCAGAATATGCGAGATACCCTGTAACACACTCATGCGAAAGAGGGAGATTGGTTCATCTTAACATAGGGAGTAGTCGTTAGATTGTACGGCTTCACAAGGAAGCCTTTCTTACTTTCATACTATGTCACCGAGTGATTGTTCACTCTAGAGTATGTAAGATAAACTAAATATATAAACTCTAAATTTGGTACAAGGACTCGGCCAGGACTGGCACATGCTTCATGCCCTTCCAATTTGAAGGGGTATATGTATCAAAAAAGGGGGACCATGAGCGAATCGCTTGAACTCTAAAAGGCCTGAAGTTAATAGAATTGCCACATAAATGGAAGTATGACCCCATTGATAAATTTACACAAAAATAGGCTTCTCTCAACCAAAATTCCTTTAAACAATTTCATGCATCAAAAAGAAAAATTGACAAACAAGGTAGAAATAACGAGGAAGATGAAGCACTAGAATGGCATGTCGAACAAATGTAGCCATTTGCCCCATGGCATGACTTCTATGAGCATCTTATGGACTGGAACCCTGAAGTCAATCCCAGCCACAAGTTATATGAGAAGGTCATTAAAAGGATGAAGAAAAAAGGAAAAGACTAGACACGTGCAAAAATCCTAGCTTGGTGGCCAATGAGGTGCCAAATGGAAATGCACTCTATATATGGAATAAAAGTTGATGATGAATTTTGTGAGACATATAACAAATATCATGCCACATGGTCTGAGAATCTTGCAGATAAAGTACCACCATGAATCAACGACATCCTAGTTCCACTCATCGCTAAAAAGGTTGGGACTAGCCATGGTAAAGGTAAAGAAATTATTGTTGAACAAATAAATGTCCCAAATAAGGCAACTCATAAATTCATCCTCCCCTCCACATCAGACACAAAATTTGATGATTATGTTTCTCTCCTAAAAAGAAAGAGGAAAGCAGATTCGGAAGAGGTAGGGGAACAAAAGAAAAGGAGGCAAGAAGAAACACATGTTGACCCTGAGACAGGGGACAAGGAAGAAAACACTGGGGAAAATATATAACAACTCTTTGGACAACAGGAGATCAGTAACCAAGAGTTAGATAAAATGGCTGAAGAGTCTACTCCTATCGAGGAAGCCCTCATTGAAGAACAAGTCCCTACCAAATATGCACTAGATACTGGAGATACGAGCCTACAAAAGATAGTAGAGACCTATACTGAAGACCCGATCCCTCTTGAGAATGCACCAGATACTGGAGACTCAAACCTGCAAAAGGTATCAGGTATATCTCCTATCAACCTTACTATATGTTCTTCTTCTCATCCCCAAAGAAATTCCCCACCCTATTCTACATATCAAGATGATGCTTCTTCTCATTCTAATCTTCAACCTCCACCATCGCCATCATCAATCCAACCTAACCCAAAAGCATATTCAACTGCACCCCCACATACACTCATAGAACAACCAAATGTGGATGCCTCCATAGCCACCATTCCTTTCCCCTATACCGCCAACTTCCCCAACTAAAAAAATTGAAGAAAGCAACACTAAATGCTTCATCCTAGTTGAAATCATGCAATGCTCAAAGTTCCAAGGACATAGCTCACACCAAGGAAGGAATAGCCCTAGATCCTATCAGTATGTAGCGTTTGACTATGAATATGATGCCACTAGTTCAAAAGCCTAAAGGAGAAATGACCTTGGAATATTATCAAGCTAAGATAATCATCGAAGATATCACTCAACTGCCTATGGAATACGAGTGGGGAAAATCCCAAGCTCACATGGGGACTATATACTTGAATGTCGAGTATTACAAGTAGAAATACCTCAGCTCTGAGTAGGCAAGAAAGCATTTAGAAGAAGCCTTAAATAAGCAAAAGATAATTGAAAAGGCATTAAAAAATGAGGCAAAAAATGGGAACAAATATTCAATGAAGTGGCCATTTATAAGGAAGAAGCAAATAAGGTCATGGAACAAATCCAGCTATTAAAAAAATAGGTGGAAGACCTTCGAAAGTAGATCCAAGACAACATTGGTAATACCAGTGGGCTATCCAAAGAAAAATCCAAGGCAGTCAGGAAAGAAATGATCGGGGACATCCAAAAGATGAGCTTAAAAGCAAGGCCTACATTATCATACTTGGTCAAAATTAAGGAGACATTGGATCATGTAGAAAATGAATTTACTATATCCATCAACTTCCTAAAAGCAAGGCTATCTATAGCAACAAAAATCCAAGTTTTGGAAGATAGCACACATGCAATATTTGGATACAGAGCCCAAGATGAAAAATGGTCCCAAGCCAAAATAGCTGCCAGAATTTTCTTCAAAAGACACAAGCTAGTGATAGAAAGTGCTAAAATAATGCAAGAACTCAAGGCAAAGGCTAAGGGAATTTTGAAACATGTAAGCATAATGAAAAACTATGACATGCCAAGCTTCTGGGATAAAGATTTAAAATTCTTGGAGGAAGATGAACTGAAGGCTTCATGGAAAACTTTCATAGAAGATGAATCAGAGATAGACAACTGGAAAGAGCCAATCCAAGAAGAATAAGTATTTAGTATGGGTCAAGACCTCACCCAGATAAAATCCTATTTGCATGAGTTATACATGAGGTCAAAAGTTCTATCGTATGACAAAGTAGAAGAACTAGAGTATTTGTACTTAACTTTCATGGAAACTTTAGACCCAGATGAAGAGACTTGGAAAAAGGCTTGTGTCGCTTACAATGAAGTTGTCTAGGAAAAGGAGAAACATGAAAAGGCTAAGAAAGCTTTAGCAAGCAATACACCTGAGCGAGAAGATACAGAGAAATCCATAGAGGAAGACACTCCCAATGAATGACCACATAGAGCAAGAAACATCCTTTTTTCTTGGTATCACTCCCCTTTCTCCCCTTTTTTTAGTTGTTCTTTTTACTCCGTTCCCCAATGGATAAAGGCTCTAGATTCTAACATTTCGTTGACAAAATTTCCCTAGGAGGAACCAATAATGTAGGTCAAAATGACCACATCAAGGGGAGTAAGGAGTGGTCTTCTCAAAATTTTGTAAGTGTAGAAGAAACCTCATGATATCACAATATTTTATTTCTCAAGAGCTAAGTCAAAGAAAACGTCATGGTCTCATAATATTTTTTGAGCTAGAAGACCAAGTGAAGCAAAAACATCATGGTCTCGTGATATTTTTGAGCCGAAAGACCAAGTGAAGAGAAAACATTGCGATCTCATGATATTTTTGAGTTGAAAGACTAAGTGAAGAGAAAATATTGTGATTTCACGATATTTTTGAGCCGAAAGACCAAGTGAAGAGAAAACATCACGATCTCATGATATTTTTGAGCTAAAAGACTAAGTGAAGAGAAAACATCATGGTCTCATGACATTTTTGAGCCAAAAGACCAAGTGAAGAGAAAACATCACGATCTCACAATATTTTTAAGTCGAAAGACCAAGTGAAGAGAAAACATCATGATCTTACAAAATTTTTGAGACGGAAGACCAAGTGAAGAGAAAACGTAATGATCTCATGACATTTTTGAGATGGAAGACCAAGTGAAGAGAAAACATCGTGGTCTCATGATATTTTTGAGTTGGAAGACCAAGTGAAGAGAAAACATCACGATCTTACGATATTTTTGAGCCGGAAGACCAAGTGAAGAGAAAACATCGTGATCTCATGATATTTTTGAGCCGAAAGACCAAGTGAAGAGAAAACATCGTGGTCTCATGATATTTTTGAGCTCGAAGACCAAGTGGAGAGAAAACATCGTGGTCTCATGATATTTTTGAGCCCGAAGACCAAGTAAAATGAAAGATCAAGTGAAGAGAAAACATCACGATCTCGAGATATTTTTGAGCCCAAGAACTAGAAGTGAAGAAGAGGAGGACAGTTGGGCCATGACATCTCCAAGAAGATGAAGGTGGATATGTAGTAACAAGAAGATCTCAACCATTTTTGGTTGAAGATTCCATACTCTCTTAACTGCCACTTTACCCGAATGAGCCTACGAGCATATTGTTGTAACAACTTTTAGTTTTTTTGTTATGTAAAAAGCTATATATAGGATGAGCGACCCTAACAAATGGTCAACTCTTAGATGTTTACAAGGCAATGTACACAAACTTATGAAAGTAAATAAAGACTACTCATTCTGGTTTCTGGCTCACTAGTGTTGTTATCAAGTATGTATGGATTGTTTATTGCTATATAAGTTACGTTGAATAGAAACCGCCTTAATTCTCATTTTGAATTTCTATGTTTAAAGTTTAGCTAGCTCTGAAATTAACGTTCCTAATAAGCTTATGTTTGATTAAATCTGCACAAGAGGACTAGTAATTCTAAATTGATGGTTCATACAATGCTTATCTATAAAATGTTGTAGATGTTTTTTTACTATTATCTAATCTGCACCATCTAAGAATTCTTAGCAATAGCTATATTTCCCTCTATTTATGTATTTTATTCTCCCCCCTTTTCCCTAAAAAATAAAGGAACCACTCTCCTCTAGAGATTGAACCAGGAAACTCTATTTTGAACCTGATTTTTTAATGTTGGCAAAGTATTGGGTGCAAACATAACCAAAGGCATATTTTTGTACCAACAGGTTGGGGTGCCCCCTCTTGGGGAAACTCAAAAAATATTGGCACAGAAGAAAAAAGAGCAACAAACCAAGAGAAAAAGAGTGAAAATATGAACAAGAGAGACAAAAAATAGGGGTATAAGAAGATGGGAGGGTAAAAGTAAATGCATTTTCACCATGCAAGGAGAGGAAGAAGGGATTTGGAGGAAAAAATAAATGGCACTTACCACACATCGTTCAAGCATTGCAAGGGGTGAGGCCAATGTAGTAGCAAAGTGATCATAGCTAAGGACTAAAATCCTTCCTCTAGACTAGGCTAGATTAGGTTTTTAGTAATTTTTTAAGTATTTTTATCTTTTATAGAGGAATTTACCATGCGTGACCCCTGCATGATTTCGAGGGCCAACCATGATTTTGGTTGATTTGTCATAGCGACCAAAGTCATGACCCAAAAGAAAAGAAAAGAAGATAAAATCACCCAAGGAGAACGGGGTACAATTTTGGCCAAGAGGAAAACAAAAAGGAGAGAAAACAAGTAGAGAGGAAAAATAGAAGAAGAAATAAAGATAAGATAAGTAGACTTAGGTGTTAAAAATTTGCTTTGTGTTGCTATTTTTATTATTTATTTATTTATTTTTAAAATTGATTAAAAATTTGTGATGTTTTGTGGTTGTAGCATGATGTATTGGAGATCCAAGAGTGGTGACCGAGTTCCTTGGAGGTGGAACTATAGGGTCTCTCATAGTAAGAGAGGGATAATCTAAAGGTAGTGGGGCTACAACACCTAGAAGAGATGCCTCAGGTGGAGGTATATAGAGAAATTCTGATGATGCTAGCAAATATATGGTACCTAGACTCATCTACATTTTGGCTACCAACAAGGGAGATGAAAATTAGACTAGAGGATGTGTGGTGCATCTTGTGCATCCCCATTAGAGGGAGAGAAATTTAAAGGGTACAAGGGTAGCAAGCTATATTGTAGAGGTTATCAAGGGGCTAGAACCATCAATTTTGAGAGATTTGGATCCCTATAAATGAGTTAGTGGGGTGCTATGGTGCCAATGCTCTAATTATCATGCTCAATGGAGTGGAAAGTATATTCTTGGTATTCCACATGAGTAGGTGACACCTACCATGGGTGCAAAAAAAAGTAGTGGTAAACATGTAAGATCAATAGATGTGATTTGCATGGGGTCCATATGTGGTGTCCTATCTATATAGGACATTGTACAATGTCATGTACAAATGACATCCAATATTGGTCTACATGACCTTGCTCAAGGTGTGGTGCTAGGATCACATAGTAGTCCAAATACTATATGCATTACCAAGGCCATTGTCCAAACTAGAGCAACTAACAATACATAGGTGGTCTAGGAGCTTCGAGCAGGTCTAGAGGATATATGCATAAACCTACCACTAGGGAGGTAGCTGATAAATATGTTACAAGACCACATGATCATATGGTGACTTTGGTATCTATACCCTAGCTAGATAAATGCCACAAAGGAGCTAGCGAGGATCAAGAGGATCAGATGGATTAGAGGACAGAGTTGGAGCTATTTAGATTTGATTGAGTCTAGCAATAGTTTAGTATCTTCTAGAAGATACAAAACTTAGGTGACTATTTGTACAAGTAGGTGTAGAGGGACCCATAAAGAGTTAAAGGGGACCTTGATGTGGGAATATGGGTGGAGGATGATCTGAATAATCCATTATATGTGGATCTAAGGGTGGATATCATTGAGATGGCCCTCAAGTACATGATATGGTATAGGAGCATTGTGCCCCTACAGATCTCCCCACTAGTGCTAGTAGATATGCCAAGTTATGAGCTAGTGGGTGTAGCTAGCACTTTAAGATGTGACCTGATGCACCATGGAGTGATAACAATAGGGCCAAGAGACCCCATAATAGGCATGGAAATAGGTTTGGATAGATATGGTGGTAACAACCACCACTATACCTTGGACTAGGGAAGGGGAGCAGCTAGAGATGCCCCCATGATAGTTAGAGTTGGGTCAAGCAGGTAGCCAAAGAGACCTCCACATCGATGGAAATAAGACCAAGTGAGACTATGGATCAAGTAGACCCAATGAGAGAGATAAATATACTATAGGCTTAGGTAGTGGACATATAGAGGGATATGTACCTACTTTAAGAGGATAGATCCAAGAGGATAGAGGGGTTACAGAGTGCCTTGAGTATGACACTAATAGAATGAGATACAACAAGGACTAAAGTATACTACCTCAAGGGAGACGTGAGTAAACTAGACCAAGAGTGATAGTAGGCTCAAGTAGAGGGAATGACTACTATGACTGAAAACCAATGGGGTGAGAGGATCTACCTACTATAGGCATATCTATAGAGGGAAAGTAAGAGGTTGGAGGTATCTATACATAGGGAGACCTTCTACTAGACTTTGTACTTCTAGGTGGTTGTAGTAGAGAATAGGTACCTCCACCTTCATCCCTTAAAACATAGGGTTAGTCACAATCTAGATCATTTACTATTTCACAATCCATGAAAACATCCCCACAAATACCACCTCCAGTGGGCAGAGTAGAAGAAACATGTTTCTAGAGCTAAGGTTAGAATTGGGGTGACATGCCAATTTTGAGTGTGACATGCATCCTTGAGGAGGGTCAAGTGTGCTAGGCTTAAACTATAGCATACTAACCAAACTGACATGTGTACATTTTATTTCTTGAGTAAAATTATGTTGCATTATTTAAAATGTGTGTTGATTTATATGTAATTATGATTTTTATCTGCTTTTATGTTTCAATTATACATGAATGAAGAAAAAGAACTTAATGATGAATGCACAAATGGAATAAACGAATGCAATGCGTGATGAAATGAAGCTAAATAAATGAATGAAATGCATGTATGGATGAAAGAAAAAGATAATGGAAGAAAGAAGAGCAAAAAAATGAGGTAAAAACATTGCTCTAGCAAAAATCATGCCTTGCAAATATGGACCGTGAATTCAGTGTAGAATAAAGTTGTGCCCCATAGAGATAGGATATTATTTCTATAAAAGAGGAAAAAAATAACAAAATAAGAAGAAGAAGAAGAAGAAGATGGATAAGGTCAACAAATACAAAGGTGCTTGGAAAATTATGTTTGAATCAACATAAATCGTGAAATATTAGTGTGATCAAATGAACATAGACAAAGTAAAAAAGAAAAGAAAAGAGCAGAGAAAAAACCTAGAAGGATGTATGTTCACAAATTACCAAGTGGAAGTTACCCCTTGCTTATGGCCATGAAGCTATCCTATAAGGGTTTTGTACTCGTAAAATAAAAAAATGATCAAGTGTGGAGCGATATCCACTATGGGTGTAGTGCTCACTAATGGACAGAGATGAAGATATACCCACCAGGATGTGTGTTCATAAATGGTCGAATGGAGGCTGTCCCTCACTCATGACCATGAAGCTATCCTATATAGGATGAAGTATTTTATTGAGTTTCTAGGAGTATTACCTGATAGGGGTATGGTGTGTGTAAAATATGAATAAGAAAAGAAAATACAACAGTACAATGTGAGTGTGTGTGTGGATTTGAGAAAAATATAAAAGAGAGAGAAGAACAAAGGAGAGTGTGTGTATGCATCCTTAGTGAAATTTCAAGAGCTAATAGGTGTGCGTAATATATTTAGTGGACGTATAAAAATTATAAATGATATTCATGTGGTATCTACCCTATCCCATGAGGACCTCTTAATAGGTGAAAGATAAAGAAAAAAATATGCACGAACAAAAGAAAAAGCAAAAGTAGAAGCAAATAGAATAAGGAACATACATCCTTTGTCTTGGGAAGGATAAGAAACAACAAAAATTTGCAAAGGATAAAGGACATACAAGAGATGAAGAACTATATCCCTTGACTTCGGGAAATTCAATGATCATTTTATGCTTTCAAGGTCAAGGGATATATGGGCAAATGTAATGATGAGAATGCATGGAAATTGGCCCTAGGTTGAGGATTCACTAGGCATAAAAGCTCTAGTATGAGTGCAATGCATGTGAGCTAGGATCTAACTAGGTTTCATCACTTGCCATCCTCATGAGATCCCTAAAAATCTATATTATCAAGTAGTCATTCAAGTATGATCAAGTAATAATGCAATTATATGACAAGCAGAATGAAAATAGAACAAAATATCAAGGAAAACCATGCGAAATATGCCAAGCAATCATGCAATATGAGCAAGAAAAATACATGCAATATGAAAACTAATATAAATGCAATATGATAAAATGAATATGTAGAATCATGCATAGTATATTTTTAGATGCATTATGTTCATTGGTTCTTTAAGTTCTTTACCATATAATGAAGCTAAACGATAGGCCCCTGAGTCAGACTTGGCTATTATGACAAAGGGGCTTAGTCAATTGGTCTGGAATTTACTTTTTATATCTAATAAAGCATTGGTGTTCTTTTGGTTTTACTTGAGGACAAGGTCCCCAAACTCAAAAAAATAATCATGAACTCTCTTGGAATAAGATTGCTTGAGTCTATTTTGATAGGCTCATAAATGCTCAAAGACATGAATGTAATTTTCATCCAAAAACTCCAATTAGTGCAAATGATCAAAATGATACTCATCGTTGTCTTTTGTATCTTGAAACAAGATGCATAATGAAGGGATATCTAACTTGAATAGAAAAACTATCTCAGTCTTATAGACCAAGATATATGAAGTACATGTAGAAGTTTGTACACTGGTATGATAGACCCACAAGGTAGGATAAAGTTGGATATGCTAGTCATGATTGGTCTTATTAGCTAACTTCTTGAGGATCTTGATCAAAGACTTGTTGGATGCTTTGGCTTGTGCATTAACCTAAGGGTAATACAAAGTTGACCACCTATGCTAAACATTGTACTTTGCACAAAGTTTATGGGCATCCTTGTTCTTGAAAGGAGTTCCATTATTAGAAACAATCATTGAATGAATTCTAAACCTATAGATGATCTTGTTGAATATGAAGACCTAATCTCTAGTCACTATGATAGGGGTATGACTTTGACTTATTTAGTGAAGTACTCTATAATTTTTATGTTAAAAATGTGACAATTATATGATATTGGGTTAATCTTCCCTATGATGTTCAATCTCCACATGGGAAATGGCAAATAAGAAGAAATAACCTTAAGGTTTTGAGGAGCATGAAAAAGGTTGTGATGGTGTTGACACTTGTTGCAACATCAAACATGGTCACATGCATATTTCTCTATGGAAGACCAATAATACCCCATCCAAAGGAGTTTCTTCGCAATGGAATTATTGCTAAAATAACCTCCACATGATCCTTCATGAGCTTCATGAAGAGCTAGCTGAGCTTCATCAGGGTTAAGGCATCATAAGATGATGCCTTCAAAAAAATGTCAATATAAGGTATTGCCAATTATAACAAATTGGTATGCTCTTTTGCACATTGATTGTAGTCTAAACCATTAGGAATTGAACCATCCTTAAGGAAACTAAATATGTCATTATACCAAGGCTTAGATGGGGAAAATATGATGGTCATAACATATAATGGGACAAGACTCAAACTAAGCAATGCACGCTCCTACAGTTTTCTAATGATAATCAATTCTTGATCATCATCCAACTCAAAGGGAATAAGGATGCAACAATGGCCATGGAATCCACATGGTAGCTAGAAGATCTAGGGATAAACTCTATGGTCACTTGATCGAACACGAAAAAAATCTTGGTGATAATCTCTTTGTAAGGTTTGATCTTATCATATCGATTTTGATAAACATTTTTAATATGATTGACCACAAGTTGAGAATTACCAAATATAGAAATAAATCTAACCTTCAAGGATAAGACTACTCTAAGACCAAGGATCAAGGATTCATATTCTATAATATTGTTTGTGCAAGAGAAATGGAGCTTGAAGGAAAGAGGAATGAGCTATTTCTATGGGGTGACTAGAACGATTCTAGAACCAATGCCTTTTAAGCATTGGGCTCCATCAAAAAATAAAGTTCAATACTTCGACGCTTTAGCTTCTACAATAAAGCAATCATCAGGAAACTTGATGACTAAAGGATGGGCTAAATCTAAGGGAGCAGAGGCTAGTTGATCAATAATCACTTGACCCTTGATAGAATTTTGACCTATGAAGGTTAGGTCAAACTCACTAAGGGCTAAGACCCACTTATTATCTTGACCTAAAATGTGGGGTTTAGACATTAAGTAGCAAAAAGGATCAAAATTTGCAACAACCAATATCTTATGGATGAGCATGTAGTGTCTTAAATTCTGGGAGGCAAACACCATAACAAGTAAAATCTTCTTTAAGGGGTATACTAGGATTCATAGCTAACCAAGGTCCTATTGATGTAATAGACAACTCACTATTTGTTTTAATCATCATGTTGAGCCAAAAAGACTCCCAAAGTGTGAGATATGGATACTATGTACAACATGAAATGCTTATCTAGTCTAGGGGGAACTAAGACAAGTGAAAAAATGATATACCTTTTGAGCTCATAAAAAGATTTTTAACACATAGAATCACACTAAAACACTACATATTTCTTAATAAGCTTAAGAAAGGGCTGACACTTATCAACTAACTGAACTATAAATTGAAAAATAGCTCAAATATTACCTTGTGCGCTACATAATTCAATTAGGGTGTGAGGAGGAGGTATGTCAATGATAGCCACTATCTTAGTAGGGTCTACTTCAATGCCTCACCTAGACATGATGAACCCTAACAAATTGCTATATATGACTCCAAACAAACACTTGGACGGCTTAAGATGAACCCTAAACTACTGAAGCCTTTCAAATATTTGTCTTAGATCATGAACATGATCCTTTCCATGTATGGAATGACCCAAAATATCATCCACATAGTCCTCTAAAATATCATGCATCATGCCATGAAAAGTATAAGTCATGGCACTTTGATATGTGGCACCAACATTCTTCAAGCCAAAAGGCATGACTTTATAGTAGAAGGTACCCCATGGAGTAATGAAATTTATCTTGCCCTAGTCCTTAGGGGAAACCATGATCTGATTGTATCTCAAAAATCCATCCATGAGTGAAAAAATTCCACATTTGGTAGTGAAATCTATGATCATATCTATGTTAGGGAGAGGAAAATAATCCTTGGGATATGCTAAGTTAATGTTCCAAATGTTGGTGCATATTCTAACTGATCCTACCTTTTTAGCCACAGGAACAATATTAGAGATCCAATCAGAATAGTCGATAACTTAAAAAAAAATGTCAAGGAGTTTTTGGAGCTCCTCCTTGACTTAAAAGGACAACCTTAGGATGAACCATCCTTAAGGAAACTAAATATGTCACTATACCAAGGCTTAGATGGGGAAAATATGATGGTCATAACATCTAATGGGAGAAGACTCAAACTAAGCAATGCACGCTCCTACAGTTTTCTAATGATAATCGATGCTTGATCATCATCAAACTCAAAGGGAATAAGGATGCAACAATGACCATGGAATCCACATGGCATTTAGAAGATCTAGGGATAAACTCTATGGTCACTCGATCGAACATGAAAAAAAGCTTGGTGATAATCTCTTTGTAAGGTTTTAGCTTATCATCTTGAGTTTGATAAACATTTTTAATATGATTGACCACAAGTTGAGAATTATCAAAGATAGAAATAAATCTAACCTTCAAGGATAAGGCTAATCTAAGACCAAGGATCAAGGATTCATATTCTATAATATTGTTTGTGCAAGAGAAATGAAGCTTGAAGGAAAGAGGAATGAGCTATTTCTATGGGGTGACTAGAATGATTCTAGAACCAATGCCCTTTAAGCATCGGGATCCATCAAAAAATAAAGTTCAAGACTTTGACTCTTCGACTTCTACACTAAAGCAATTGTCAGGAAACTTGATGACTAAAGTATGGGCTAACTCTAAGGGAGCAGAGGCTAGTTAATCAACAATCACTTGACCCTTGATAGAATTTTGACCTATGAAGGTTAGGTCAAACTCACTAAAGGCTAAGACCCACTTAGTAGCTTGACATAAAAGGTGGGGTTTAGACATTAAGTAGCACAAAGGATCAAACTTTGCAACGACCAATATCTTATGGATGAGCATGTAGTGTTTTAAATTATGGGAGGCAAACACCATAACAAGTAAAAGATTCTCTAAGGGGTATACTATGATTCAAAGCTAACCAAGGTCCTATTGATGTAATAGACAACTCACTCTTTGTTTTGATCATCATGTTGAGCCAACAAGGCTCCCAAAGTGTGAGCTATGGATACAATGTACAACATGAAATACTTATCTAGTCTAGGGGGAACTAAGATAAGTAAAAAAGTGAGATACCTTTTGAGCTCATCAAAAGCTTTTTAACACATAGAATCACACTAAAACACTACATATTTCTTAAGAAGCTTAAGAAAGGACTGACACTTATCAACTAACTGAACTATGAATTAACAAATAGCTTAAATCTTACCTTGCACGCTACATAATTCAATTAGGGTGTGAGGAGGAGGTATGTCAATGATAGTCACTATCTTAGTAGGGTCTACTTCAATGCCTCACCTAGACATGATGAACCTTAACAACTTGCTAGATATGACTCCAAACAAACACTTGGACAGCTTAAGATGAACCCTGAACTACTGAAGCCTTTCAAATATTTATCTTAGATATGAACATGATCCTTTCTATGTATGGAATGACCCAGAATATCATCCACATAGTCCTCTAAAATATCATGCATCATGCCATGAAAAGTATAAGTCATGGTCCTTTGATATGTGGCACCAACATTCTTCAAGCAAAAAGGCATGACTTTATAGTAGAAGGTATCCCATGGAGTAATGAAATTTATCTTGCCCTAGTCCTTAGGGGCAACCATGATCTGATTGTATCTCAAAAATCCATCCATGAGTGAAAGCATTTCACATTTGGTAGTGAAATCTATGATCATATCTATGTTAAGGAGAGGAAAATCATACTTGGGATATGCTAAGTTAATGTTCCAAAAGTTGGTGCATATTCTAATTGATCCTACCTTTTTAGCCACAGGAACAATATTAGAGATCCAATCAGAATAGTCGATAACTTTATAAAACCAATGTCAAGGAGTTTTTGGAGCTCCTCCTTGACTTAAAAGGGTAACCTTAGGATGAACCATCCTTAAGGAAACTAAATATGCCATTATACCAAGGCTTAGATGGGGAAAATATGATGGTCATAACATCTAATGGGAGAAGACTCAAACAAAGCAATGCACGCTCCTAGAGTTTTCTAATGATAATAGATGCTTGATCATCATCCAAATCAAAGGGAATAAGGATGCAACAATGGCCATCGAATCCACATGGCAGTTAGAAGATCTAGGGATAAACTCTATGGTCACTCAATCGAATAGGAAAAAAAGCTTGGTGATAATCTCTTTGTAAGGTTTTAGCTTATCATCTTGAGTTTGATAAACATTTTTAATATGATTGACCACAAGTTGAGAATTACCAAATATAGAAATAAATCTAACCTTCAAGGATAAGGCTACTCTAAGACCAAGAATCAAGGATTCATATTCTATAATATTGTTTGTGCAAGAGAAATGAAGCTTGAAGGAAAGAGGAATGGGCTATTTCTATGGGGTGACTAGAATGATTCTAGAACCAATGCCCTTTAAGCATTGGGCTCCATCAAAAAATAAAGTTCAAGACTTTGACTCTTCAGCTTCTACAATAAAGCAATCATCAGGAAACTTGATGACTAAAGGATGGGCTAACTCTAAGGGAGCAGAGGTTAGTTGATCAATAATCACTTGACCCTTGATAGAATTTTGACCTATGAAGGTTAGGTCAAACTCACTAAGGGCTAAGACCCACTTAGTAGCTTGACCTAAAAGGTGGGGTTTAGACATTAAGTAACACAAAGGATCAAAATTTGCAACAACTAATATCTTATGGATGAGCATGTAGTGTCTTAAATTCTGGGAGGCAAACACCATAACAAGTAAAAGCTTCTCTAAGGGGTATACTAGGATTCATAGCTAACCAAGGTCCTATTGATGCAATAGACAACTCACTCTTTGTTTTGATCATCATGTTGAGCCAACAAGGCTCCCAAAGTGTGAGCTATGGATACTATGTACAACATGAAATGCTTATCTAGTCTAGGGGGAACTAAGACAAGTGAAAAAGTGATACCTTTTGAGCTCATCAAAAGCTTTTTAACAAATAGAATCACACTAAAACACTACATCTTTCTTAAGAAGCTTAAGAAAGGGCTGAAACTTATCAACTAACTGAACTATTAATTGAAAAATAGCTTAAATATTACCTTGCAGGCTACATAATTCAATTAGGGGGTGAGGAGGAGGTATGTCAATGATAGCCACTATCTTAGTAGGGTCTACTTCAATGCTTCACCTAGACATGATGAACCTTAACAACTTGCTAGATATGACTCCAAACAAACACTTGGACGACTTAAGATCAATCCTAAACTACTGAAGCCTTTCAAATATTTGTCTTAGATCATGAACATGATCCTTTCTATGTATGGAATGACCCATAATATCATCCACATAGTCCTCTAAAATATCATGCATCATGTCATGAAAAATATAAGTCATGGCCCTTTGATATGTGGCACCAACATTCTTCAAGCCAAAAGGCATGACTTTATAGTAGAAGGTACCCCATGGAGTAATGAAATTTATCTTGCCCTAGTCCTTAGGGGCAACCACGATCTGATTGTATCTCAAAAATCCGTCAATGAGTGAAAGCATTCCACATTTGGTAGTGAAATCTATGATCATATCTATGTTAGGGAGAGGAAAATCATCCTTGGGATATGCTAAGTTAATGTTCCAAAAGTTGGTGCATATTCTAATTGATCCTACCTTTTTAGCCACAGGAACAATATTAGAGATCCAATCAGAATAGTTGATAACTTTATAAAACCAACATCAAGGAGTTTTGGGAGCTCCTCCTTGACTAAAAGGGCAACCTTAGGATGTATCTTCCTAAGTTTTTGCTTAACAAGCTTAGCACTAGGCTTCACTACTAGATGATGCATAATAAGAGAAGGATCAAGCCTTGTCATATTGGCATATGGCCAAGCAAAAATATCATGAAATTATTTTAACAAATTTGTCAATTGCTCTTGTTAATTCATGGATAAGGCTTTAGCTAGCTTAAGGATTCTTGGATTTGCTGAGGTATGATTTTATCCAATTACAAAATCACCCTACTATTAGGATTGAAATCCTCTTTTGCAAAGAAAGATGTATTTCTCCAAGGTTCTTTTCACTTAATGTGTTTAAGTATCATGAAAATATATTAAAATAAGTGCTTAAACTACCTCAGTGGTTTGCAAGTAACTAATAACAAGGATATTAAAATAAGTGCTCAAACTACCTCAGTGGTTTGCAAGTAACTGATAACAAGGGGCCTGGATTTTAGGTGTTTTGACTCGACATCATCATATGCAATCTTTCCTAAAAGTTATTTTCTTAAAATTGAAACTTAATAATTAAATTTGATTTCTGACTTGACCTTTAGGCTATGCAAATTTAATTATGATCTCAATATAAAATTCATGCTAAGTAGTGTTCAAAATTTTATATTAAACACTTTATAAATCAATTTGAACAACTTAACTAAATTAAAGTTTATTTCCCAAATAAGATTTACGTAAAATGATGGTAAAATAAACTTTAGACCCTAATTATAAAGTTTACAACTCTATAATTATTGAATTAGGGCTCTAAATAAACTTTCAAATTAATCTTATATTTATTCTTCCAAATATAAATTAATAAAAATATTTGAAGGATGAATAAATTTTAAACTTTATAATATAGCTTTAGGGTTTATAAAATGTCAAAATGATCTTATAGTTTATTTCTCAAAATGCATTTACATAAACCCACATGAAATAAACTTAACCCTAATTATAAAATTTATAATTTTATAATTTCTTAATTAGGGTAAAAACCTTCCAAAATATCATATTTATTCTTTAATATTTGAATAACGAATAAATATGAACCTAGTTATAAAGTGAAACTTTATAATATAGAACTAGGTTTTAATTTCACAATAAAATTGAAATAAATAATAAAATATTAGGGTAAAGAATAAAATGAAAATCAAACAACAGGTTACAGAGCAATATTTGAACAGAACATTTCGGATTTAAAACTAAATCTATGCAGACCAGATTCAACACAGTCCTGCAATAAACTTAAACTTAGTGCTATCTTCTATAAAAACTGGATAAACAAAATTATATCAAATTATTAACTAAATTTAAGACACCATATTCATGCTTGTCTAAATGAAATAATTTGATAAAAATTCATGGATCTTACAATTAATACTTTTCCAAAATCTCTGCGCTATTCCAAAATTTATAGATCTTATAATTAATACTTTTCCAAAATCTCTACGCTATTCTAAAATTTGTAAGCCTCTGTGCAAGTGGATTTTCCCCATTCGTTTCTTTTCAATTCGTTCTTTCCTTCTCTACCTGTTCGACCCTTTTCTTGGCTTTCAACTGCATATTTACAATGTAATAGTTTTCTGTTCATTTCGTTTCATGACAGTTGCTATACTATTTTTTTCCCTCAATGAATTTCCTTTATAATTTCGTAATAATATATTTGTTATAAGACTATCCTCCACATTATTACTTCAATGCCTTTATATTTGTTATAAGACTATCCCTCAGTAAATTGTTTGTCAGATCTTCTTATAACCGATGCGTCCAACAGTGGCCTTTATGTAATCCTGATAAATAACAATCCTCCTTTTGACTAAGATATTATCTGGTTAGTCCATCGTGGGCATCCGGTAATATGCTGTAAATCCAATTTGTTTACACAGCACAATATACAATAATAATTCCTCTGTTTCAAGACTAGCAAAACTGCTTTATGAAGCCTCAAATTAATCCGTTTGATAATTGCATTTAAACCTTACATAACCTCACCCACCATATTTCACTTGGGCGATTTTGATCACGATTTTGATGACAAGGAACAAAACGGATTATCTGACATGAAATATCCCTTGGGAATGCTGTTCACTGCTGCTATGCACCCTTGTTGATTGCTAAGCCAAGAGTGTCTCTGTGAAACACCTTCACCTGCATGTACAACAATTTAGTTCATTATAAAAAATGGAAAACAGCACAACTTCCCTATTTCAATCACTGATCAAGATTGATCTATATGAACGATGTCAGAGTTCAATCATCTGCCCTTCGCATCATAATGAAAATATTTCTTCACATCGTAATATAACACCCTTATAGCTGTGGGAAATCACCATGGAATGTGATTATCTGTGCCTGATATCCTCTATTAATGCAAAGTTCCACAACTTTGCTCAGATTTTACATAGTATAATTTATTATCTCACTAAAATTGTTGATTCTAGCCAATGCTCCTCCGAACCATTAAATTACTACTTCAAGCCTGATAAATTGGTGTTCATTAATACAGACCAGATGCCATCTTGGGTTTATCACTTCTGTAGCTATCAATGCTGTGTCTGCCTTTGTAACTTTCGTTGGGAGTGGTGAAGCCGTCAATATTCTACCAATTGCGCTGACTGCTGTGTGGAGATGCATCCCCATTCTTAGTGATGAAAAATATCTTTAGCCCAGTCTCATGGATAATCTTCTATCATTCTAAACTTCATCTGAATGCCCGACGCATCAGACTGCAACATCGATCTTCTGCTAATACCAGCACTGGATGCCATTGTCGTCCGATCCTAATTTTCAAATCATGAGTTCTGCCAGTAATAAATCCGGCAGGGTGGCTCTAGACTTGCTTTGGTTTCACTATCCAAAATTACTGTCTTCTCACGGATGTATTCAAACAATTTTAACATACAAAAACTTTGCTCTGTATGCTTTGCAAATGATACCGCTGCGCTATTGTATCATGTCTTGCTAATATGGCTCCTGTTCGACATGATGTCTTCATAGTGCCACCGTATTTGCTTCATAGTACTCAACTCCATCTAACTCATCAAATAGCAACCATCTTATTTTATCCCACATTCATCTAAAAAAGGACATCGTGACCTCTTATTACTACCGACGCGCGTAAAGTTATGTGACTCAGACGTGGGCCCTGGGTGCCTCGAACTTTGCGCTCTAAAAAATTCCATTGAAATATTGACCATTTGTGGTATTGTTTATAAACCTCTGTATAGTTTACTTAAATTACATTTAAAACATTATTGTACTAAAGTTTTAAATAACGACTTAACTTTAAACTCTTAAAATTTCAGAAATAAGAAAATCAAAATTTTCCAAATTACTGTTTATAAACCTCTGTATAGTTTACTTAAATTACATTTAAAACATTATTGTAATAAAGTTTTAAATAACGACTTAACTTTAAACTCTTAAAATTTCAGAAATAAGAAAATCAAAATTTTCCAAATTTTCAAGTGGGTCACAAGTAACTTAGGATGCACCAAAGTTACCACATTGCAAAACAAAATGTTAGTGGGATAAGGCGATCCCTCATCCCCATTACTCCACTCCAAGCCTTGATGATCCAAATATTTGACATAAGTAATAAGGTAATCATCATCATCAAATGGCAAAGGTTGGTTTTTATTGGGTATGTAGCCTATGGGACATCTCCTAGGACAAAACTCAACTTTCAAAGGCTCTTGAATACCTTTATATTGGGACCCCAAACCTTTACCTATATATATCCAATACTAGATAAGATTTGCTTGGGAAGTAGGTAAACATTGGATAGGTAACAATGGGTAAAATAATGCTCTATAAGAAGAGGGTTGCTACCACACATATTTATTCAAGGGTCGTACCCATGAAGATAAAGGTACACATGCCAATGAGTACGACTTCACCCTTCTTATGAGGTAAACCCATAGTCCTTGGTGAATATGGTAGCTTGGCTAAATCCATAAGAGGCTCTTGAAGAAATGGATTGATCTGATCTTGTGATGAAACATTGATTAGTGGTTCCTCACTCATATTTAAATTTGCAAGTTGCTTGGTAGCATGAGATGAAGAAATTGATGGACATAAATTGATATTAGATTGACCCTGCTCAACCATCGAACAATGTTTGAATGGATGAGGGTCACACAAAATGGTGATAAATTGATCTTTGAATTTGAACTTCAAACATTGACGAAGAGTAAAAAGGACAACCCTCATCGCATGAATCCAAGGGTGTCCAAGAAGGAGATTAAAAGATGTAGGGTAGGGTACCACATCAAATAAGATATATGAGATCTTAGGTCCAACCCTAAGGGGGAGGGATATAATGTTGCAGACCTCTTAGGACTCATTGTTGAGAGCTTGATGATGACATTAGATTTAATTAAATCTTCCTATTTTAATCCAAAATTTTGGAAAATTTGATAAGTGCATAGATTGAGAGAGGAACCATTATCTATCAAGATTTGCTTGATAAACATTTCCTCAATAAATGCAATGATGTAGAGGGAATAATCCCTCGCAAGTTTGAGGAAGGATATCATCATCCAAAAATGTGATATGATGTATCCCAAGGGAACCTACAACATCAACAATAGCGCTAGGGAAAATATCTTGAGGGATCAATTATTATCTTAGAAGCTTCAACAAGGCTTTCCTATGAATAGGAGAACTTTGCAAAAGCCCTAAGAGAGAGAGATATTAGTTGGGGTACTAGATAAATACTATTAAATATTGAAGGAGACTTTAGGTTGTGGCTTCAACACCAAGGATGGGTTTTCTATTCTCATGCTCATTTTGTGGGTATTCTTCAAAATTGAAGGTGGTTTTGAAGGTTGATTTGATATAGAACTCGTCTCCTACTAAGATCATTTAGTCAATTGAGCCTGAGCTTGTTTCCTTGTTGTGGATACTATCATACCAACCATATTATTGTTGGGAGGGGCAGATTATGATATGACACTTAATTAGCTACCTGTTGCCCATGATTAGGAAGGGGGTTTTGGAATATCCCCATGTCTTGATTAGTTGTGGGTACTTGTTGAATAAGAGGTTGATTGTTTGTTGGAGGATTAGGTTGAGTACCCTCTATAACAAGGCAACCTACATCAATTAAGTCCTGAACCACATGATTCAACCTCTTACATAAATTTATCATGCACCCCTCCACTCTATGATACTCACAATGTTGACTAGGCATATACCAATTAACCATGGTATTAGGTTGTCGTATGGGAGGTAATTCAATCATGTTAGCTTCCAAAAGATGCTTTAGGACCACAATAATAGGCATGTTGAGTCTTGGGAAATTTCTTTGTGTAGGTTTTTGAGTTTGATTAAGCACCATCTTTTGTAAGGTGTTAGCAACACTATTAATAGACCTACTATCCGTTACCCCATAACCAACCACATAACCAACCACATGTTTGTTCTTATATTGAGATTTCATGGTCCTATCTTATTCTTTCTTAGGCTTAATTTTAACTCTTCAAAAAAGGGCTTACTTTACCCTTCTTGCTAGATCTATTGCTTGATCGAAAGAGGTGATAGTTTTTGTTTCCAAGTCATAAGATATTTGCTCTTGTAAATTTCTAATAAAGATATCTAGCATGTCTCAAGGAGGTAAGGTATATCTCAATCATTCAACTAAGCTTCTCCTATGAGAATTTTTTTTTGAAAAACTTCCATATTTACCTTGCTTCAACATATAAACATCTTTCATAGTCATATTTTTCTCAACATAAGCTCCAAATTGTTGAATAAACAATTCCACCATCTCTTTGAAATTTCTCAAAGAATGATTAAGTAGTTGATAATACCATTCCAATGCCATACCACCAAGGCTCTTAGGGAATATATTTAGTAACAACACACCATCATATATAATATCATGGCACACTAACCTAAACATCCTTAAATGCTCAATTGGGTCCTTTGTTCCCTTATTAATAGGTAAAATTAGCATTGTAAAATGCTTAGGGTAGGTCCTATAAGCAACAACAGGGTCTAAGGGCTGATTGCACATTTTCTTATAACTATAGGTGATAATTGGAGATTGAATCATATCTACTCTTGAGACCAATTATTTCACCATATTTTTCAAGCTTTGCATATTGGGATTGTTATGCAATACCCCTAGGTTCCCTAAGGGAGGGTTATAGGTAGGTTTTTGAAAGGGAACTTGACCAATGTTGGAGGTATGACACTGTTATGGTACGGATTATAATATGTGTTATCTTGCTATGGAGGATAGCTAACATTGAGTGGAATAGAAGCATGAATGTTGAGATGAGCAAAATGAGGAGGAAATTGAGCATTATCTTGATATGTACTACTAGTTGGAGAAAATTATGGAATTATTCCAATGTTGGTGGTTACAATAGTAACATATGTTAGTTTATGAAGTAGATTAATATGATGTGAATATTCAAACAATGTATTGGTGTGAATATTTTAAGGAGAAATGGTTTGATGATGAGAAGTCCCAACTACCTTGAGTTGGGCTTCTTCATCCATAGCCTTATTCAAGGCATCCTTGAGAAGCTTGAATAAATTTTAGATATGATCAAATGATTTGAAGGTAAGGTGTCCATTAGACCCCTTAGTAGGATCAAGGTCATTACCAACTTCCTTATGTTTTTCCTCACTTAGATTAGAAGTATCCCTATCAATATGGCCATCTTCTTGAAGAATCAATCTCACTAGATTCTAAAAGCTTTGCTTACTCCTAAGGTTGGGATCCATTAAGAGAAAGAGAAATGATAGAGGAGGAGATGAGGAAAACTAAAATCAAGAAAAAAAAACATAAAGGATTTTTAAGATGTTAATGTTTTTTTTATTCTAAGAAAACATAATTAGTGGTTTTGTTTAAAGTTTTCAAAATAAAAACAAAAGGAAGAGGTTTCCTAATTTGGCCACTAAGATGTGTTTTCACATCCAGTTCACCAAAGATGTAGAGGGGGAAAATTTCTCTACCATGTATAATTCTTAGTTGGATCTGCTGGGAGTAGAGGTGATCATGGAGGTGTGTTACATTGTCTACACTCAAGATCTTGGGGATCGAAGGGTTCACCAGGAATGGTTTTAAGACTCGCTCCAAGTATAGGGTGGAAATTTTTGATGTGTATATTGAGGAAACACATATGTTTGGCTTCTCTAAAATCTAATCTATAACAAATGAAAGAACAATCCAATAAAAACAATAATGTAGGAAATCAAAGACTAACCCTAGAATAATTTTTTATTTTCAATGATAATTACACCCTATCTTGCAATAAAATAAATCCTTTCTTTGCAGCAAGAGTTTGAGAGAATGCACAAATAGAGTTAACCCTAGAATGAAAACTACATGAATTTTCTCTTTTGAATACCTAAAATGAATTAAACTATTTTATTTATGATTTAGATCTAGAATGAAAATGAATAGAAATCAAACAACAAATAGTAAACAACCTAGAAAATTGACTTAGGGCACTTATCTGATTTGATGGTTGACCTTAGCTTTAACTTACGTCCAGATGAATCCAACAACTTCACAACCTACAAAACTTCAAAAAACCATAGTTTGGGGGTCTTCTTAGGTTGTTGTGTGACTAAGCCTGGAGGTACAACAATCAAACCCCCTTGGTCCTTTTAGCTAACTATTTAAAGGCAAAAGTGATTGTTAACATTTTGGGAACAAACAAGACAAGATGCAATGAAATGAAATAGAGAAAAAAATAGAATGCAAACAATGATATTGTGACCTAGATAAGCATGCAAATATAGATTGAGGGTTTGGGAGTGAAATTTTACCCCCAAACATGATGAATCTAAAATCATGCCCTATACAGACAGGGCATGATTTTGTAGCAAAAGTGCAAGAATGATTAGTTAATGCAAAAAAAAATACAAAACGTACAATGGATGTTGGAAAATTACCATTGGTAAAAGGTTAAAAAAGAGTATTTTACCTTGGGTAAGTTTACTTACCTTTTACCTTACCTGGACGACAGTTGGACGACAGCATCTTTGGGCGGCAAGAGAATTTTATTTTAATTTCTTCTCCCTTAATTTCTCCTATTCCCCCCTTTTCTCTAGTATGGTTATTTTATGTTTATTTAAACTTTGTAACCTGATTAGAATGGTTAATGCAATATTTACCTTTGTATCAATTGCTCACCTCCCACATTTGGTATCAGAGCCGAGAGCCGAGACCGGCCCGAATCCCGAGGCGATGGGGCCCGCAGTTCGAGGTGGCAACACGATCCCGAGGCAGCCCGTAGGGAGCAGATTGACACGATTCCCGAGGCCATTGGTGGAGCCGGGATCGAGGCGGCCCGCAGGAGCAGATCGGCATGATTCCCGAGGCGCTGGTGGAGCTGGATGTGACAGGCGAAGGCAGACGTGGCCCGAGGTGATTCGTTGACGAGGCGACACACGACCCGAGGTGGCACGTTGGAGAAGGTGGCACGTGGCCCGAGGTGGTTCATTGGAGAGGCCACCTACGCGTGGCCCGAGGTGACCTGCATGCAGTACATGGCAAAAGGTTCACATCGCCTATGGATTGCCCGTAGGCAATCAAAGCACATACTGTGCTTTGCTCTTTTTAAAGAGCATCAACATCGCCGCATCGGCGATGTGGGACTATTAAGTCCCAAATAAAATTTTGCTTCGCGCCGAAGCGCGAAGCCAAAAATTGCTTCGCGTTCGACGCGAATGCAATAAAGGGAAGGGAGCCAGCTAATGCTCCCGGATCTGCCCGGTAGCACAGCGGCTACCCTTTGCCTTGACTCCCGCGAGGTCGCACGATCGAACCTCGACGGGGTCATTTTTTTTGCTTCGTGCTCGTTGCGCCAGCAATAAGGGCAGGGAGCCAGCTAATGCTCCCGGATCTGCCCGGTAGCACAGCGGCTACCCTTTGTCTTGACGCCCGCGAGGTCGCACGATCGAACCTCGGAGGGTCACTTTTTTTTTTTAAAAAAAACTTTAAGGTAATTTAAAATTTTTTTTGATGATTGACATTTCCTAAGAGGAAATAGCTATAAAATTAAAAAAAAATTTGAAAGGTTTTTTCATTTGAGTTGATGATTGACATTTCCTAAGAGGAAATAGTTGTAAAAAAATTTTTACGCTTTAAGAGGTAAAAAATTTAGTAAAATTTCCTAAGAGGAAATCTTTGTAAAAGAAAATTTCTGGGAAATTTTCTTAAATGATAAGATCGGAAGGATGTTACCAAGCACTTTGTAGTTTGTTACTGAGAACAAACGCTGAAAGCTTTGATGAGCACGTGAGAACACTAGGCATAAATATAGTCTTTTCACAGTTGCAAAACGCGGTTATTGCACAACAGAGAAATCCTGATCTAGGATACGGCGTATTCGTAAGATAACTCCTTTGGGAGTAGATTTGAACAATCCGACACAGTGGAGATTGCTCCACAAGGATCTGAATATACTCATTATTGTAATTCAGTTGAAATCCTACAACCTCCTTCTCCTGAAATTATATTGATCAGTGACGATGATGAACAAGTCGCTGACAATTTTGTAATTGCTGAATCACAACAACAAGAGTGAGTTGTTTATGATTGTAAATCAAGCAAGGCTTGATAGTTTGTAAAGTCTTTTTGAAATAAGACTATATAAGAAAGGTTTCTTGTTTTAGTAGATAGTAATGGGATCAAATAACAATCTACCAATCCCCGAATTCAGTGGGGATAATTATGAGTACTGGTCCATCAAAATGAGGACATTACTCATAGGAAAAGGACTATGGGATAGTATTGAAGACGGTTACACTGCTCCAACAGATTGGACTACTTTGAGTGCAACCGACAAGAAGATCTTCAAAGATGCACAGAAAAATAACTCTTTTGCCTTATACCATCTTCAAGCGGCATTAGATCCAAGTATCTTTCCTAGAATTGCATCTTACTTAATTGCCACAGATGCATGGAATGCCTTGAAAGAAGGATTCCAAGGAAGTGATAAAGTGAAGCAAGTCAGGCTTCAGACCTTAAAAAGAGATTTTGAAAATCTCAGAATGAAGGAAAATGAAAGAGTCGGTGACTACTGTGTACGAGTCAAAGCAGTAGTTGATATGATGCAAACTTTAGGTGATGACACAAAAGTTGAAACAATTGTGAAGAAAGTGTTGAGAACACTTCTTCCTAAGTGGAATCACATTGCCATCATAATTGAAGAATCAAAAGACCTTTCTACTCTTACATTTGATAGTTTGATTGGATCATTAACATCACATGAAGAGAGACTTCAAGGAGCACCTTCAACAAGCTATGGAGATGATGACAAAGCCTTCACTTCGAACGAAGCTGCAAGACGAGGACAAGGAAGAGGCCGAGGCAGAGGACAACAACAAAGAGGCAAAGGCCAAAGCAACTCCTACAGAGGAGGAAATCAAAACAGAGGTGGAAATCAAAACAGAGGAGCCAATCAGAACCAAAGCGGCAATGCAGGCCATGGAAATCAAGGACGAGGAAGTAACAAGACTAAAACAACTTGTTTCAATTGTGGGAAACAAGGACACTTCGCTCGTGACTGCTGGTCAAAGACTTCAAAAGATCAAAGCAGTCAATATGGCTCATTCTACGGAGAAGAAGAAGGTCCATCAAATATTTTTCTCTCTTATGGACAATCAGATCAAAATCTTAAAGATACATGGATTTTGGATACCGGTTGCTCCAACCACATGAGTGGCAAAGAAAATCTCTTTGCTACATTAGATTCAAATTACAAATCCCATGTTAAGTTAGGGGATAATAAATCTTTGCAAGTTGAAGGCATTGGAGCTATGGAAGTTCCAACAAAAGAAGGCCTTAAAAAAGTGAATGACATATACTATACTCCAAAGCCTACAACACAATTTGTTAAGTGTTGGCCAAATGATGGAGAAGCATTACAAATTAGTTTTTGATGAAAGAAAATGTACAATCCTTGATAAAAACAATTGTAACAGAGTCATCATAGAAGTACCTATGACAAAGAATAGGTTATTCCCTCTAAAATTTGGTGAGCCAGGGGGAGCTCAACTTGCAAACATTGCTATTACAAATCCAAGTGAATTGTGGCACTTGAGATATGGTCACCTCAATTCCGCTAGCTTGAAAATGTTAACATCACAAGCTATGGTGACAGGACTACCAAAAATTCAAGAACATAAGAAGGTATGCGAAGCATGTGCTTTGGGAAAGCACTCCGAACGAAGTTTCCAAGAGGCCAAGCATGGAGAGCAAGCTATCCTCTTCAGCTAGTACATTCGGACATCTGTGGTCCAATGCAAACAAAAAGCCTTGGAAACAATTCTTATTTTCTAACATTCATAGATGATTATTCTAGAATGTGCTGGATCTATTTTCTGAAACACAAAGATGAAGCATTTGATTGCTTCATAGACTTCAAAAATAATGTAGAAAAGCAATGTGACTACTATGTCAAATGTCTTCGCACTGATAGAGGAGGAGAGTACTCCTCAAATGAATTTTTACATTATTGTAAGCAAAATGGGATAAAAAGGCAGTTCACCACTGCCTATACCCCACAAGCAGAACGGTGTGGCCGAGAGAAAGAACCGCACCCTTGTTGAAATGGCACGAACGATGCTTCAGTACAAAGCATCTAACATACAACTATTGGGCAGATGCAGTGAGAACTAGTGCATATATTCTAAATAGAAGTTTGACTTCTAGTTTAGATGGTATCACTCCTTATGAGGGATGGTACGGTAAGAAACCAAATGTCAAACATTTTTGAGTATTTGGTTCTTTAGCTTATGCACACATTCCCGAGGAGAAGAGAAAGAAGCTTGATCCCAAGAGTCAAGCATGTATTTTTGTAGGGTATTGTGAATCAACCAAAGGGTATAGATTGTACAATCCCAAGACACATAAAATAATTATCTCCAGGGATGTAATTTTTGATGAAGGGGGAGAATGGGGTCATAAAAAATTTGTTGATATAGACTCTAATTCAGAAAGTTCCACATTTGTACAACCCAAGAAAAGTAGTGGAAAAAGTTCCCCTCCACAAAGTCCACATCAAGAATCTTCATCAAGTACATCAAGTGGTACACCAAGTCCAAGAGGGACTCCTTTGTTGGCACCCCCAAACTCTCCGAAATGATTTCATAGATCTGTAAGCGCTCCAAGTCCGATGGATATTGATCCAGTTTCTCAAAGGAAAGAGACAAATAAAGGAAAGCGCATACTACAGAGTCATCCATCTTCTCAAATGTTGGATAGGAATTTCCAACAAAGATACACTAGGAGTCAAGCTAGTGAGATGGACGACATTTTGTCAAGACTTGAAAATCTTCAAATGTCAGGAGATGATGAGTCTCATGAACCAAGGGGTGATGTAGTCAATTATGCTTTGTTGGCTGCTGCACATCTAGAACCATCTAGCTATGAAAAAGCATGTACTGAAAGTATATGGCAAGATGCCATGGAAGAGGAAATATCCTCAATTAAAAAGAATGATACTTGGGAGCTTGTGAAGCTTCCCAAGGGAAAAAAATGTGTTGGATGTAAATGGGTCTATAAGACCAAATTCAATGCTGATGGAAGCATTGAAAGGCACAAGGCAAGATTAGTAGCTAAGGGTTTTACTCAAAAATATGGAATAGATTATGAGGAAACCTTTGCTCCAGTTGCTCGACAAGAAACAATCAGAACTGTTCTTTCCTTGGCAGCCCATAAAGGATGGAACATTCAACACATGGATGTGAAAAGTGCATTTTTAAATGGATACCTGACATAAGAGGTGTATGTTCAACAACCTCAAGGTTTCCAAGAACAAGGAAAAGAGAACCTTGTTTATAAATTGAAAAAAGCACTTTATGGCCTCAAGCAAGCACCACGAGCGTGGTACTCACGAATTGACGGCTATTTCAGCAAGTATGGTTTCACAAAAAGCAAGAGTGAACCAACTCTATACTACCTAAAGAATGGAGTAGATATCCTCATAGTTTGTTTATATGTGGATGATCTAATATTTATGGGTAGTAATAATAAAATGAATATGGAGTTCAAAAACTCCATGATGAATCGGTTTGAGATGAAGGATCTCGGATTAATGAGATACTTCCTAGGAATGGAAGTACATCAATCAAAGAATGGGATCTTCATATGTCAACATAAATATGCTCGTGACATGATCAAGAAATTTGCTATGCAGCAGTGCAAATCAGTTGCAACACCAACAGGACATGGAATCCAGCTAAGCAAAGATGATGGAGCACCAAAAGTTGACATGACCAATTTCAGAAGCATGGTTGGGAGTTTAATGTTTCTCACCAACACTAGGCCAGATATACAAGATGTTGTTTCTCTAGTATCAAGGTTTATGGCATGCCCATCCGAGCCGCATCTTCAAGCAACCAAACAAATTTTACGATATGTAAAAGGTACATTGGATTTTGGAATCCATTACCACAAGTCTAACTCTGTGAAGTTAGTTGGTTATAGTGACAACGATTGGGGCAAGTAATATAGATGACAAAAAATCTACATCAGGGAACTGCTTTAGTCTAGGTTCAGGACTAATAACTTGGAGTTCCAAGAAGCAATCTGTTGTAGCATTATCATCTACATAAGCTGAGTATATAGCCATTACCCATGCTAGTACTCAAATCCTCCGGTTGAGGAAAATCCTTGAAGAGATTGGCAAAAACAAATTGGTCCAACCAAACTGAATTGTGATAATATTAGTGCCATACAATTGGCATATAATCCAATCCACCACAAAAGGTCAAAACATTTTGATATGAAGTATCACTTCATAAGAGATATGGTGGAACAACAGATAGTTGAGCTTCAATACTGCAGCACTTTGGATAATCTAGCAGTCATCTTCACCAAAGGCATGGCTAAAGCTCAATTTATAAAGCTGAGAGACTGTATAGTCAGTCCTCTCAACTTTAAGGGGGAGAATGTTGGAAAATTACCATTGGTAAAAGGTTAAAAAAGAGTATTTTACCTTGGGTAAGTTTACTTACCTTTTACCTTACCTGGACGGCAGTTGGACGACAACATCTTTGGGCGGCAAGAGAATTTTATTTTAATTTCTTCTCCCTTAATTTCTCCTATTCCCCCTTTTCTCTAGTATGGTTATTTTATGTTTATTTAAACTTTGTAACCTGATTTTAATGGTTAATGCAATATTTACCTTTGTATCAATTGCTCACCTCCCACAATGGATGATCTAGAAATATTAAAATACAAGAGTAAACCTGGTGGTAGTGAAATAATAGTCAAAAGGATGAAGACCTACACAAGGTGGTAGACTCCTCCCCAAGGCTCCAACACTTATCCATCAAAAATAACAAGTCAAATTCGAGTAGCAAAAGAACACTTGATATTGCTAGGAGAATTTGTCAAGAGAATCACTTAGCACTTAGGACCTTTTATTTTGCACTTGAGAGAGCTTCTATGATTAATTATAAGAGAAAAGAGGATCCAAAACCTCTATTTATAAGAGGTTTGGAGGGAAAAATGGTGAGAAAATGATGAAAAAACCTAAGGGAGGGTCAACATCCTAGAGATTAGCTCAAAATTTGGGTTTTCTAAGAGAAAACCCTAATTTTCCAAAATCACATCCTGTATTGGGCAATCACAATTTTGGAAAATTAGGGAAAAAAGGAAGGGGGAGAGGGAAGAGAGGACTAAACTTGTATTTTGACAAGCTTTAGGGTCTCTCTAAGGCTCTAGGGAAAATGAATTACTTGGATCAGTCAATTTTCCATGTCTACAATAATATTGTTGGATTCTTTGATATCTTTGCCATCTAGGGTTGCTAGATGATAGGCTTCAGAGCCAAACTTGGCTATTTTTACAAAGGGGCCTATCCAACTAGGCTAAAATTTGACCTTAAGTTAAATTCAAGCATTGGCATTCATTTTGTTTTCTTTAAGGACAAGGTCCCCTAATTCAAAATAATAAGTATGAACTATAAAGCAATGGGCTCGAGCAAAATACAATGTCTAAGAATCTAGATCTTATATAACAAAGTTAAAGCACTTACTAGGAAACTCTACAAATAAGGGATAGATAGAATATAGGGGTGCTATGACTAATTGGTCAATGATAACCTATATTTTATAGCATTTTGACCAATTAAGGTTAAGTCAAAATCACTAAGGAAAATTATCCACTTGGAGTCTTGAACTGAAAGGTGAGGCTTTGACATTAAGTAGCGAAGGGGATCAAACCTTGTGACTATCAATGTATTATGGCTAAGCATATAATGTTACAAATTTTGAGATGCAAACACTACAATGAGGCAATTATTTTCTAAAAGGGTGTAAAAGGTTTTATAACTGATGAGGGTTCTACTAATATAATAAATTATTCTCTTTATTTTTATCATCATGTTCAACCAACCTAGCCCCTAAAACTTGGGCTATGGCTACTATATAAAGCAATCAATATTTGGCTGGGTTAGGTGGGGAGGTGAGATACCTTTTGAGCTCATTGAAAGCTTTTTGGAACTCATTATACCACTTATACTCCACATTCTTGCAAAGAAGTTTAAGGAAGACTTGGCACTTGTCGGCTAGCTAGGATATGAAACATATAATTGCTTGAATATTTCCTTGCAAACATAGTAGGGTTGCATGGAGGAGGCATGTTCGTAATAGTTAAAACCTTGGCTGTAACTACTTCAATGCCTTGCCTAGACACAATGAAACCTAAATTTTTTTGGATGTGACTCCAAAGATGCATTTAGAGGGCTTAATGTAAACTTTGTATTCTCTCAATCATTCAAAGATACACCTTAGATCTTGTGCATGAGTTTCTCAATGAATGGAATGAATGAGAATATCGTCCATATAGTCTTATATAATATCATGCATTAAGTGATGACAAATATAAGTCATAGCCCTTTGATATGTGGTATCCATGTTATTTAATCCAAAATTCATAACTTGATAGTAGAACGTTCTCCATGGATTAATGAAAATAGTATTGGTTTGATATTCAAGAGAAATTTTGATTTGGTTATATCCTAAAAAACCATTCATAAAAGATAGCATTCCATTTCTGGTGGTGAAATCTATAATCGTTTCTATGTTGGATAAGGGGAAATCATATTTGGGTCAAGCTAAGTTGATATATCAAAAGTTGGTACATATTTTGATTATGCCTTATTTCTTGGAAACATGAATGATATTCGATATCTAGTTAGAATAGTCAATTGATTTGATAAAACTAATATCAAGAAGCTTTTGAAGCTCTTCTTTAACCAACAAGGCAATCTTAGGATGCATATTTTTAATATTTTTCTTGAGGGGCTTAACATTAGGCTAGACTACTAAATGATGTATAACCAAAGAAGGGTCTAGCCCAGGCATATCAGCATATGCCCAAGTATATCTTGGAATTATTTCAACAAGTTTTTCAAGTGCTTTTGCTATTCAATAGAGAGGGTTTTCCAAATTTGAGAATTTCAGGGTTTTCTAAGGATTCAATATTAAGGTCTATGGTTTATTCAATGAGGATATGAGAATCATCTTCATAATGAATAGGGATTGGGATTAATACTAATTTCTTAAGATATTTAGGTGACATAAGAATTTGATCTTCTTGGGGGTTAGAAGACTCAACATGGGCAACACAAGGGATTGACCCATCAAATAAGAAGCTATTTTAGAGAATATCTTCATGAGCCATGTCACAAAAGGTATCCATTTTAGTGTACTCTCTTGAAGTCACTATTACATTATGATGGAAAAGGGTAACTAGGTTATAAAACAAGATGGTAGATGGAGAAGGTGGTTCCTCATCTTGATCATCCCAATCTAAGCCATGATGATCCACAAGTTTAGCAAAATTTATCATTTGATCATCATATATATCAGTAGGTAAAGGTTGAGTCTTTCTAGGTATGTAGCCAATGCCACACCTCCCAAGCTAGACCTTAACTTCTAAAGGTTATTTGATTCCCTCTTGTTGGGGGTGCAAACCTTTACCTTGATATCCTATGTTGGTTAGGATTTTCTTGGGTAATGGATAATATTTAGAGAGATAACAAGTTACAAATATCTTTTCTATGGGTAGATGGTTACTACCATAGATATTTTATTCATGAGAAATTTCTACATAAGTAAAGGTACACATGCCTAGCATATGACTTCACCCTTATTATGGGGTAAACCCAAAGTCTATGGTGAATGTGGTAGTGTGGCTATATCTAAAAGGGATTTTTGATAGATTGATTGATTTTATCATTAGAAGAAGTGATTATTTGAGGCTCTTCTATGATTTTAAAACTTTTTAGCTTCTTTAAGAAGGATAAATAGCAAAAGAAGAAGAAGAAAAAGAAAATTTATTAATAGAAATCATAGGACAAAAATTTATTTTAGCTTGGGCTTGCTCAACCATTGAATAATATTCAAATGGATGAGGGTTACCTAGAATGGTTATAAGTTGATTTTGAAATTTTTACTTGAGACATCTATGAAGAGTTGATGGGATGACTCTCATAACATGAATTGAAGTATGTCAAAGAAGAATATTGAAATAAATTGAACAAGATACTACATAGAAAAGAGTATCAAGGATTTTGGGTCCTAGTTTAAGAGGAAGGGGTATAATGATACATGAATCTTGGGATTCGTTGTTGAAAGATTTTATGATAGCATCAATTTTTTTGAGATCTTCTTCTCCCATTCTAAATTTTTGGATGAATTAAAAACTACATATGTTAAGGGATGAACAATTGTCAACCAAAATTCTTTTGATAAACTTATCCCCAATGTAGCCTATAATATAAGGGGGGAGTCCCCTTGTAGGGTTCTGGGAGGAAGATCATCTTGATAGAAAGAGATATGATTAATCCCAAGAGTACCAACATTAGCAAGGTTATTGGATGGAAGATCTTGAGGGACATAATGTTAGATTAATAATTTGATCAAGGCTTCTCTATGAATAGAAGAAGTTTGAAAAAAAATTAGGAGAGAAATTTTGGCTGGTGTATTTGGAACTTGTTGTTTAAGATCAAAATAAGTTTTTGGTTAAGGTTTTAGAACTAAGGATGGTTTGTCAACACTTGTGTTTTATGTTTGATTATTCTTAAAGATCAATGGTGGTCTATAAGGTTGATTAGAAATCAAGTTTTATTGTATTTGAGGTTGTTGAGATGGTTGTGATTGGGATTGTTGTCTAGTGGTGTCTACTATCATGCCAATCATGTTATCATAAGGATGTGTATAGTATGATAAGAAAATTGATTGATTATTTTTTCATGGTTAGGCATAGGATTTTGAAATATCTCCATGTCTTGATTAGTGGATGGGGCAGGTTTAGAGTCACCTAGAGTAAGGCGAACCTCATCTAATAAATCTTGAATCATATTTTTAAATATTTTACATTGATTGGTGAGATGCCCATCCACTCTATGGTAATAATAATGTTGATTGGGGTTATACCAATTGGATGTTATGTCAAGCTATGTAATATTGGGTTATTCAATAATTTTGTCATCCATAAATTGTTTAAGTATGGATGGAAAATGTTGATTAAGTTTTATCATTTATGTAGCTTGTTTTGGAGGTTTTTATGGTTTTTTGAGAACTTAATTTTGTAGGGTTTTTATGGTGTTGACATTGTTAGTTTTCGGTGACTTTATCACCTACCACCACATGCTTACTATTGTATTGTGGTTTTTTTTATCTTTTCCTCTTCTTTCTTAGGCCTTAGTTGTCCTCTTCTTATAAGGGTATTTTCTACTCTTCTCGCCAAATCTACTGCTTGATCAAAGGATGTTACAATTGTGATTTATAACTTTTAAGAGAGTTGTTATTATAAGTAGTTGATAAATATCTCCAACATGTCCCTAGGAGGTGGATTATATTGTAATATTTTGACTAATCTTCTCCATTGGGATAAGACATCTGAAAAGAGTTCATCCTAGAGACTTACTCTTTTCTCCATATATGCATCAAAATTGTGGACAAACATTTTGGTGGTTTATTCAAATTTTCTAAGAGAGTGATGGGGTAGTTGATAATACCACTATAAGACTGACCCTCCAAGGCTCTTAAGGAATGTTTTTAATAATATCATCATAAGAGATATCATGAAAAACTGTTTGAAATATTCTTATGTGTTCTATTGGATTATTTGTACCCTTATAAATTGGTAGTTGAGGTGCGATAAAATTATTAAGATATGGTCGACATGCCACCATATTATCCAAAGGTTGATTGCACATCTCTTTATAGGAACAAGTGAAACTAGGTGCTTGAATGGTGTCTATTATCTAAGCAAGTTATTTCACTAGTGAGGTTAAATTTTGAATCTCAGGGTTATTGTTGTACAATGTCAAAGGTTGGGTTGTTGGTATGTTTGCTCTAAAATTACCTAAGGATGGGTTATAATTATTTATCATAGGATTTTGAAATAGGACTTGATTCATGTTTTAAGCATCCACACTATTGTGGTAAGGGTTATGATAAGGAGGATATTGAGTAGTATCTTGTGGAGGAACAAAACAAGTATTTGGTGGAAGAGAAGAATAATTGGTGACATTAGGTGGAGTGGAAGTATTTTGATTATTTACAATTAGGATCTGAAGAACATTGATTATGATTAGGAGAAATACTATTATTTGGACGTGGTTGAGATATTCTTCCAAAATTAGTTATTGTTGTTGTATCATAAGTCAAATTATGGAATGGGTTGATATTGTGATTTAGAGAATATTTATGAAACAAAGGATTATGATGAGTATTATGAAGAGGCATGGAACTAGGATGAGAAATTTGTTGATGGTTAGATGGTCTAGCTTCATTGAAGTGGATATCTCTTTCTAGAATTTCATCCATGATGTGCTTGTTTTTCCTTAAGAAATTCATAACATGATCATAAGATCTAAAGGTGATTTGGCCATGGGGCCCTTCTATAGGATTATAAATTTTCATAGGTTGAGGTATCATCATCATCCTAATTATTAGGTTTTTCCTATCAAGTTGATCATTTTCATCAATAAAGGATTCAAAATTGGGTCTAAAATCATCTTATTGTTTTGAAGAGTAGGGGGTATGATTAAAAGAAAGGAAATTTAAATTTTAAAACTATATACTCCTGATTAAATAAAGGTAGCAAAAACCACAAATATTGATTTCAATATTGATTAGTGATCTAATCTATGCAAACAAAATTAAGTGGTCTTGTTTAAGTTGAAAATAATTTTTTATCTTTAATTAAGTGAAGGGTTTCAAATGGCTTATAAGGAGGTGTTCACATTAGGTTCACCAAAATGTGAGGAGGTATCATACAAAATATTCTTGGTGGATCTACTAGGACTGGAATCCTCATAGACTTTGTCCTCACCTCAATTATGGTATGGTTGATTTAGGGTTTGAGGGGTTCACCAAGAGTGATTAAAGACTCACTCCAAGTCTATGTAGGGATTTGATGTGTCTTTTGATAAACACATGAATTTTACCTTTTGGGAGATAAGATAATTAATTGAAAAGATTCTATATAATAAAGATGCAAAGACACAAGTTATGTGAGAATACAAAACTAGTCTAAAATGATTCTTTGCTTTGAATGACACTAATCCTAGGGTACACAAGTATATCTATATCTATCTATCTATCTATCTATATATATATATATATATATATATATATATATATATATATATATATATATATATATATATATATATATATATATATATATTATAAAGGGGACAAGAGAATGCACAAATAAAACTAGTCTAATGCAATATATATGCAAATTGATCTTCAAATGCCTAAATATAATGGAAGATAAAAAAATCAAATTAACTAGAATATTTTTCTTTTTTATTATTTGTGTGTTAAACATAAAGTAAAAAGAGAGTAGACATTAACAAATAGAGCTAATTTGAAAGCACATATTAAGGCTAACCAAAACACTTACTTAATTTTGGTGGTTGTCTAGATTTTGTGCCCTGTAGACCAGAATCATGAATCTAATTTCACACCCTAGAACTGGAAAACATGAATTTGGGTGAACACCTATAAAATGGGGAAACTCAAAGTTTAATGTTTGTGTTTGGGGTTCTGCTTAGGTTGCTATGGATATTGAGCTCACATTTGAGACAATCAAGCTCCCTAGGTCCTTTATATGACTAAAAATAAGCATGAAATGATTGAACTTTGGTAGCAATCCAAATTCATGCTTAGGAAGAGCAAAGAAATTAGAGAAGAAGCGAAAGGAACAAAGATAGAGAATATAAAAAAAATGCTTATGGGGAGAACATAATGCAATCAAAATCAATTTCATGGTCTCTATGTTTGGGCTATGGATTTGCTTTAGATAGAAGATAAGGTAGAGAACAAGGAGTGAACACAATTTGAAGAAAAACTTACCCCCGAGTTCACCTAAGCCAATTTCATAGTACTTATGGATATGCCACAAAATTATGCTATCTGGTGTAGAATATAGAGGGGGTGGTATTTGGCTCCTACCAAATTTGCACCCTATAAGAGGGGACCATGAATTCATGTTAGCAGTAGGATTGAATAAAAGAGAGACTTAGTGAGGTTCTTCCAAGGATTAGAGCTAAAGGAAGATCCTCCAAGGTTTGACATATAATTGCATAAGAACCTTAAACAAAAAAATTAGAATAAAATAATAATATTAAAAATTGAAACAAACTACAATCTATGATAACTAGAACAAAAACCAAATAAGGAAGACAAAGGAAGGATAAGAGAGGCAACAACCAATAGAGGAGTGGTCCTCTATGATGAACCTATTGATCCCTCCAAAATGATGCAAAATCTTGAGAACTCGAGAAGCAAAGAGTTTTTGTTAGCTTGAGAGCAATGATATATTAGTGTGATAATCATGTGATGATCAAAATGAGACTCCAATGCCTCTATTTATAGAGCTTTTGGGGCACAAAAAAGAGAGGGAAAATCATTAAATAAGGGTTAGGTTACATTTAAAAAATAATAAAATATAAAGTTGACTGTAGGGCAAGGACACCTAGGATTTTGAATCCTAATGGACAAAAATCTTGAGGTAGGAAAAGGATCAAAGATTTGGGTCCTTTGCCTCAAAAAACATGATTTTATGATCCATGAGGGTCAATCATGAATCCAAAAAAAGTGACTATTGGGGGGGCACAGGTGACACCAATGACTAATTTCATGGTTCGCTAATCTAGGCCACAAATTTGTCAAGAGCGAGGAGGCTACATGACTTTGTGGTCCATCCAAGAGGATTGCAAATTCACTAAGGATTAAGGAATGGTTCAAAGTTGAGGGTTGATTTGTATTCAAAAATTTTGAGAGGCTTCTTAGGCATCTAAGGGAAAATTGACTCATCTAGTTGGGTTAATTTTTGGTGTCTACAAACTCTATGTTGTAACAATTAATATTCACAATATTAACAAACCTATATGCTATGGTATTTATGCACATAAACTATCCATTATTACCCCTAGGTTGGATACTATATTTATTAAATTAAGAAATATTTTGATCTTGTTGAGCATTAGGCTAATTTTTATTTTAGATGAGTTTACATTGTTGGTTGTTTCTTTTATTATTTTAGGAAGCAATTCGATTAGCTAGGGGTATCTACTGGTTAGTAGTATAAGTAGAGATTACACCTTATGTAGTATGATTAGGGAAGGGGACTATTATATCCCAAAGCATTAGTTTTAGTGATTATTATAACTAGCAGCTTGAATATTCCTCTATACTTATACTATTGCTTTTGTTCTGGTTGGATTCACTTGAAATATAAAAATTTAGACCAAAATTTAGACTATAAAGGTAGCATCTAAGGTCTATGCAATTAGTGTGATGATATCCCCAAACACCATGCTAGAAATACATGTTGATGTGATCATACCATTCTAGTACCTTAATGTTGGGATAAAATATATGCTCTAATGATAGGATAGATAAGATTATCTTTATATAATTATGTGTCCATTAAGGAGTTAAAGGTTTAGGTAAATTATTGACCTAAATCAACATATTGACTAAAGTGCCTACTATTCTAATTTATACACATTAATGTTGCACACACCCCATCATTCATTACATTTTTGTTGTGATTCTTAGATTTTGGATTCCTAGTAGGATTAGCCTTTTATTGCCAATATTGAATTTTCTTAGCAAAAATGATGGTCTTCTCCAAGGTTGGGAGGCTAAAAGAGTTATGTTTATAGACATTAAGTGTTTTAATATAATCCATTAATGAATATAAGAGTTGATATAAAAACATGCCCACATGTAATGATAATTTATCATGAACTCATTAAGACCTTTATTGTAACTTATAAAGGCATTCATAACCACAATAGGAGTGATATCATCATCAAAACATTTCTTTAGTTTCTTGGAAAATATTAAAATTGTAATAGAGTTTTTGGAAAGTGTTGCAAATAAATATAAAGTGCTTTTTTTTAGGAGATCTATTAAATAATTTTAACAATGCTCATGTGTGAAAATCACACAATAAAAATCTATAAAATCATCAATAAAAATGTATACCTTTTGACTACCATAATAACAAAATTAGATATCTCCCCATTTAAATCATCATCCTCAACACTCAGAGTTAGAGTTTGAAATTATTAGTTTCTAATTATGGGATCTATTGAGATTTTATATTGCCTTCCAAGTTAAGTTGAAGGAGGAAAAGGGGGAAGCATTAACATAAATAAAAGGTCCATGAAAAATATGTAGAGTGATAATAAGATCCTTATTATTATTTCAAATTATATATTGTATAAATTATTTATATTATTTTTGCATACCACCCTAATGTTTTTGCATATGATACAAAAAAAAAAGAAATAGAGAATAATAGGATAGTAAAAGATTTGTATATAGTGCATTCACTACTTTATGTGGTGTTTGTGTAGAGTTCAACATTACAGTTTATTTGGAATCAAAATTTTCCTAACTTGGCTACATATTATTTTCCAAATTATATATTCAATTATTGTATCTAATAAATGCACACATGACATGCTCATTACTTTTACAATCAACATAAACATCTAGATATTTACCAAAAAATCTACTAAATTATTACAAGGAGGCTGTAAATATGGTCTCTCTTCAAAATTAGATGGGTCAAGTTTTTTTTTTATAAATAGGATTTTTTCATCCTCATCAAAAACTAGATATTGGATTAAAAATTCTTTTTCAAAATCATCATTGGGATTAATTTTTATTTCTTATTCACTTTTATATTCAAAAGCAATAGAGCTAATAGGATAAAATACCTTCCTAGATATGCTAATTATTTTACCAAAGTTCTAAGAGATAGCTAAGATCATAAAGAAATAAGAGAAAATGGCTAATTTTAGGTTTGAGATAAGACCAAATATATAGGATGCAACAATTAAACCTCTAACTACCATATTACAAAACATTAGGGGAAAAGGATGTGAAAAGTAACACAAGAGGTGCTTCACATTGGGGTCACCAAAATGTATCAAGAGACTTGACATGAATAGTAAATCTATACTTTTATCTAGTATATTTTATTTAATTGAAATATAATCAAATATTAATGTTAATTATTGTAAGAAATAAATATACAAAATAACCAAACTAAAATTACCAATAAAAATATTACTTATTAAAAAGTTATGAGAATAACTTTGAAACCCTTACAAGCTTAAATAAAATATCTTCCAAAACACTCTAGATCTACTCTTTTATTAATAAAATAAATCGTACAAACAAAAATACCATAAAAAAGGAAATTATTAGGAAACCACTAAGGCATACAAGATAGTAAGGTATGATATGTTCTATTGATTTATGAACAACATGCATGGTTCTAGTAGAGCACCCTAATGTCCTCCAAAAAATGACATTGGAGTAACTAGCCTAAGCACACATATCTTAGAGTAATATCTTATCCTATATCATGAAAGACAATGAAAGAGTGCTTTAGATAAGCATAATGATATAAAACTTTGACATAGAAAAGAAAGCAAGATATGCAAAAGAATAATTCATGAATTTTTAGTTGTATGAAATTATGGCTAGACTCATTATGAAAGTAAAATATAAACAACAAATCCTAACCTTAGATAAATGATGGATAAATAACTCTTTTGGGATCATTACTCATGATCATCAATAAATAAACATATCTGCTCCATCTAGCATGCCTAAACATGCTAGTGATTTTTAATGTATCATCAAACCCTAAGTTAAATATATGGTATTCCATATTCAAAGCCACTTTATAATTTATGTAAGCATGTTTGATTTATCTTGTGTGTGCCAAAACACTTAAGGTTTATTATTCATGTTTGAATTCAAAAATCATGAGCAACACAAATTACATGTTAAGGAGAAAATAGTTTAATGAGGTAGAAATAAATTTTAACAAGTTATTTCAATGTTGTCCTTCCCAAGGACTAACTAGCTTAGTCCACCATTATCCCATCTAAGGAGGTTGAGGCTCTTCACTAGATACAATATAAATGTTAATGATCTATTTCAATTTAATCATCAACAAGTTGGATATGACATGCAAAAGGAACATTTATGGCAACCTAAGTACCTTTTAATTTTCCTTCATCTTCTTCTATTATAATGCTCTCTACCACGTGTCTCAACAATGATAAAAAAAATATAGGGAGATAGTAAGTCATATTTATGAAGTCCATGGGATTATTCAAAGAATCCAATGGAAGATCTATACTATTGTAAAAAAATCTAAGCCATTCATACTAACCATTATAAAAACAAAAATTTCTAAAAAAATATTAAAATATAGCAAACTCTATCATATGGTTTGTTCAAGACCAATTCTACAACCATTCTCATTTTTTTATGGACTCAAATGAAACTATGGCCTCTTGGGAAATGAAAACACCATTACAATTTTTATTTTATTAAAGGAAACCCTCTTGTTCATCCAACATAATTAATTTTTTTTAATATATTTACCATAATTTTTAAATTTATCTTATAGATCATGTTACAAAAGTTTATTAGATAAAAATGATCAAAATAATCCCTCATATTTATTGGGAACTAGCTTGATAGAAGTGGCATTAATATAATTGATAGAAGTGGCCTTAATATAATTTATAAATCTCTCTATGTGATGTTTGGCACTCATTGGCCCATCCTTTCTGGTATGCAAGCTTTCCCAGATGCGGGTTTCTTGCGAGAAGATATGCGAAGGGTCTTCAAAAACATCCAGATTCTCTTTGGTTATATTTAAGCTTGGCTCAGAAGGTGCTCTGTTCTTCCCCTATTTATCCTCTTCTCCTCTGCACCACTTTTAAGATCTGTTATTCCCTTCCTCCTAGAGTCGCTAGGATGACTTATATTAAGCCTAACACTTTCTCCATTGAGCCCATTGCTAAAGCAATCCTCAGTGACAGGGGATTTATACCCTTTTTTAAGAGGTTTTTAGGAGCTGACTGGGATGTCAATATGCCATTTGCTTCAAACTAGGATAAGGTAATGGTTATAATCCATAGTGTTGATTTCCTTATGGATGTGGACATCTTGGTGGAGCTAACCGGACAACCTGCTACTAGTCGCATGGTGATAAGAGATAAACACAATTGGGAAGTGGAGGTAAGTCAGTTTGAACCTGCGCCACCAATTAGGAAGCTCATTAAGAAGGGGTTATATCGCAAGGATCTTACCACACCATGGAATGAAATAATGAAACCTATCATGGAATACATAACAGTTGATGATCTTGATTCCCAACTTTGTAGCTTTCACCTTTCTTTTGTCAATCATTTCAGGGATTCAAAATTACTTAATATTCCAAAATTTTTATTTTTGTCTATGGATTACAGTATAACCTCAACCCATGCCAAGAAGGAAGAATATTGGCCTTCTCACCAAGGCCTTTTCAAGGTCTTATATGCATTTTTTTTGCAAAATTTTCCCAAGGGTAACATCACCATTCAAGACAATACAGAAGATGACACTTCTTCCACACCAATTTCAAAGGTGAAAGGAGAAAAAAGAAAAGAAAAAGAGGATAAAAGTGAAGGCCCTAACAATGCTAAGAAGAAGGTGAAAGTGGAAGTTACTCCCATGAGGATTTTCCAACGGCTCAAGAATAAAGAAATTTAGTATCCTGAGAAGGCAAAGGAAGAGGATGTGGATGACCTCAATGACCCTATTGTAACGTATCTACAAAAATTTATTATCAAGACTACGTCTGCTATTATAGATCAATTGGAAACCACCTGGGATTCTATAGGGAGAGCTATCAAATAGTTGAAAGACCAAAGGAATGCACTCAATATGTTGTTCTTTTGTGACACCTTTGATGTGGAGGCCCCTGCTAATTCTGCTGCTACTGGAAAATCCAAGGTGAAAGAGGATGAGGTTGTTGAGATCACCAAGGAAGCATTCAAGGATGTCCCTAAGGATGTGACCAAGGAAGGTGAAAAGGAAACTACTGAGGTGCCTGTCATTGATTGATTGACTTATATGTTGCTGCTATTGGCCCGTTGGGGCTTCTCCATATTATTTTCTTAATCTTGTTTGTCCTTTTGTGTTTTAGTTTGTTCCTCTAGGATGCATTTTTCTAATTCTAGCATCCTTCTTTTTTTAGTCTGGTCCTCTAGGATGCACTTTTGGTAATCCTTGCATCCTTTTCTTTTCTATTGTACTAAGGCATTAGGGTGCCTTTCCAATGCCCTTTTTAAATGAAATTCCTTAACTTACCAAAAAAATAATAATTTATTATAACAATTTTTTTTCTAATATATTCTACTATGACCAATGTTTCATTCTTCAAATTTTTCAAAAAAAATGAAAGAAAATTGCAACAAATCCATCAAATTTCAAATCTTATCATGATAGAAGGATAAAATTCCCCCTATTTTCTCCATCAAAATCTTCCTCACATATATATATATATATATATATATATATATATATATATATATATATATATATATATCTTTACATTATAATGTGATGGAAATATCTAGAAAAATTCTCCTTAATCCTTCTTATTTTATCAATTTTGTGATAAAGTATATCTAAAATAATTGACTACTTCTTTTGTGATCTCTTCTTCTTCCTTGGTGTACCTTCCACGTGAAGTCAATTTTTTTATCTGATGAAAGGAAACATCTATTCTAGTAATAGAATGAAAATTGGTATTTTTATAATTCTTCTTAAGTTAAAATTATTAGAATTTTTAGGTTTGATATGAATATTATTTTGTAATATGTTATGATAATCAATAAGTTTTTTTCTTGAACATAAGTATGCTTGTCCATTATTTTAATTTGAATTAAGTATTGTAAATCCTTGAGATTAATTTAATTTCTCCCTTTCTTTTAAATATGTTACCAAGGTATTTGATAATCTTGATCTTTACCTACCTCTTTATAGTTAAATTTTGAATGAAGTCCTTCAAACTTTACTTAATCCCACTACAATTTAACCATTTGAAAGAAATTTAGATTTTCAAACCACATAGCCTAAAAATTGCTATGATTCTAGATGGAAAATTTTGAGAAGGTTAAATATCAAGATATTTAGCTTTTGATATGATTTTATCTTACAACAAAATATTGAAAAATACTGTATACTTTGTTTCTAACCAACATACAATAATTGTTTTCCTAATATTTCCACTAAATGAGATCTTCTAATGCATCTATTATCTCATCCATATAGAAGACTTGAATTAATAACAATATTAGGAAATTTAGATTAATAAAATAAGAAAAAATATTTTATTGATAAAGACCAAAAAAGAATACCACCCTTCTTATTTAAAGGAGACAAGACTATGTTGAAGTTCTAATAATATGGAGATCATAATCATGAATCGTGACATGAGTAAACTAGTTTCTTCTAATATATATCTTAAAAAGTAAATATATTTGAAGCATATAAATTAATGAATCTATTTCTCATATTTATTTTGTTATAAAAAATACTAATCACTAATTACTTGTCATATTTAACAATTCTCCATATCTACAATTGTCCCAAGTAATTGTAATACCTCCTAAAATTTCCACTATAGAATCACCAACAATCCCTCATACTCTAGATATATTTTAGTTCATCCTTATATTTCATACTATCTATTTTATTTCTTATATTAAAAACTAATCGAGGATTATCATAGATTGTCAATTCCTTTATAATCATTTTTCTACTACATTTATATATGAATACTCCAAGATATCATCTATATCATCATTTTTTAATTCTTATTTATGGGCATAACCCTATATATTTTTATAATTTATGATATTAGTTTTAGATTCCCAAATCAATCACCCTTTGGATTTCATTGTTCTCCATTATCCTACTTTAGGTATTTATCTCGCTTTTTATTCTTTCCACTGATGTTTTCATTTTTCTTGATCTCTTCATTTTTTCTAGACTATTCATTATATCACTTATTCACTATAATCTCATGTTACCTTAGAAAGACTAAAGTGCAAGGAACACCCCCACACTGTTATCTTTTTACACATTATATTGGAAACCCTATAGTACAATGGAAAACCTCAATACTACTATCTTCTTGTATGTTGTGTTGGAAGCCTCAACCTTGAAGTTTCTTTATTTTTAATTGCAAAATTTGAAGAAAAAAATGATTTTCCTAGCTCGTACTCAACATGTCCTACCTTCTTTGCTTTCAAAATTGACTTTGAATCTTAACAACTATAATGACTTTTAGAATTGAACTCATATGTTAAAATTACTTATCCAACATGTCCTTGTTGGTTTTAAACCAAAAATTCAATTATTTTATATATATTATTATTTTTTGATTATGTTGGAGGAAGGGGTTTTTAAAAGGGCCCCAACCCTTTTACACTTTCCATAAAAAACATGATACTATGATACAAAGCTCAATATGTGATATAAAGTGAGTCACCAATTTGTAGTCTAACCTCTTGAATCATATCATTTATGTACCAACTTGAATCTTGATTACCCTTGGTTAGGTTGATAATGTTTAATGAATATCCTTCTATGATGATATATTTAACTCCAATTATATCAGTCAGCCTAATGCCTATGAACAAAGCTCTAGTTTTGTCCAAATTATTAGATTAAATTTCAATATTCTCAGCATACAATAATACCACTTCTCTTTCATTCTAAAAAATACCACCAACACCTGCTATACCTGGATTCCCTTTTGAAGCACCATAAAAATTTAATTTTAACCAACCTTGTGGTGGAGGCTCCCATTTTGTTTGAAGTCTTTTAAGCTTGGAAGAAATTAATGGCTAAAAACTGCAAGAATCCAATTCCCAACTATTTACAATAAAATTTTCACCATCATATTCCTATGATTCCTTGAAATTGATTATCAAAATATTCTCTTTCACAACATTGTAGATCCTGATCACTGTAGACATCACATCTTTCTTGCATCCTTTAAATATTATTTTATTTTGTTCTATCCAAATACCCCACATAAAGTAAGGTAAACAAAAGTTTTATAAAGTACTCAATATTTTGCTCCTATAAGGTGACTGCCAACTTGAGTACAAATCAACAATAGAATTTGGCAAGATCCATGTTGTATAAAATTTTTCAAGGATGTTTTTAAACACGCCATTTAAAAATGAACATCCAAAAAACAAATGTCATACCTCCTCCAAATTCCTTTCACATAATGGGTATATGTTAGTGATCTGGAGACCTCTCTTAAGAAAATTGTCCATTGTGAGAATTTTGATTTGAACTATAAGCCAAGAGAAGAAGACCACTTTTGGAGTTAGATGTCTCAACCAAAATTTACTTACTGATAGCCATCCCGATCCTACATATTCCAAGATAAAGTACCTGGATTTTACAGAGTACTTCCCATATTTCTTGCATTTCCAAATTAGAGAATCCTCTAGTCTATCTTTATTTAGAAAATATACTTACAACATTCTATTCAATTTCTTCACTGATTGTCTTTTCCTGTCATTCATACCCTCAACATATATATATTTCCATAAGTATCTGCAATGATAAAATTGTGAACCTATTGTCCATAATGATAAGAAATTTCTTGTTCTAGTTCTAAAAATTTAGGGTCTTCACACAAAAGGATATTTTTGATCCATCTCTTTCCAAAAGTTTACTTTTCTTCCATATCCAATTTACCATCTTAATCCCTATTGAATAAGAGGTTCAGATTTTTGAAGATTATTCTAGAAGAAATATCCTTTTATTACATTCTCTTCTACCAAAAATTTATTTTAATTTCTTATATACTTTGCTTTCAAGATCTAAATCCATCTTACTTTTTCATCTGTAACTATTTTCCACCCCTACTTTCCCATGAGAGCTTTGTTCATTTGTTTTACTTTCCTAAAACCTAGGACTCCCACCTCCTTTCTAGAATAAACCTTATCCCAATAAATAAGAGCTATTATTTTCTTCTCCTCCATTCCAATCCATAGGAAGTTCCTTTGATTTTGTTTAATTCTTCCCCAAATTTTCCTAGGCATTTAAAAAAGGGACATAAAATATTACATAATTCTTTGGGGAGTAGATTTAACCATTTGAGCCTTACCTGCCAAGCTAAGAAGTGTACCCTTCCAACCTATAATTTTATTAGAAAATATTTAAACTATTGGATTTCATATTTCCTCTTTCATTCTTCCATTGAAAATAGGTATTCCTAGGTAGGTAGCAGGAAAATTACCAATCTCACAACCAAAGATCCTTGCAATATTTTTTTGTCTTAAAATATGAGTATTGATAAAGAAAACCTTACTTTTGAGAAAATTCACCCTTTATCCAACAACATTCTCATAAATATCCAATATCTTCCTTATTACCTTTGCTTGGTAAATGGAGGATTTTGTGATAATAATCGTATCATCTATGAACTGTTGATGTGAAATTAGATTTAAAGTTAAAGCTGACTTAATTCCATCCAATTTACCTTCTCTAGTAGTAGCTAAAATTGCTCTTTCCAAGGCTTCAACCATAACTATAAAAAAATAAGGAGATAGTGGGCCTCTTTATCTTAACCCCTTATACTCTTAAAATAACCATTTGCAACCCCATTAATCATTACGGAGAACATTATTGTTGTGATACACTCCTTGATTAAAACAATCCAATCAACATTAAAACCAAAATTTTCCAAAACTTTGACTAAAAAAGCCCATGACACTTTATTATTATTATTTTTTATATCTAGTTTCAACAACATCCCTGCTTCTTTACTCCTTTCAATAGAATGAATGACTTCATGAATGGTTATAATACCATACAATATTTTTCTGAAAAGGTAAGAAAATCTAATTGTGTTTAATTGATAATTCTTGGGTTTAAATAGGCACCCAAATACCAAATACAAACCATACGCTGAGATCGCATTGGAAAAATAATAGGAAGGCAAGCAAATAACAAATATGCCAACTAATCCTAAAAATAGCTAACAAATTTCCAACTAATCCTAACAAGTAGCTAACCATATGCCCACTAGGGCTACGTGAGAAAAGACTCACGAATTTATTAGCAAATAATAAACTAACCTAGGAATCATAAAAACTAATAATGCCTAGGTAGAATTTGATGCCCTCATCATACCTCCCCACTTAAGAAGCATTAGACTCCAATTATTTATAGTAGGAGTGGAAGAACACTGCAAAGAAGGCTCATAAATGAACGAAATAATATCCTAAAAGCCATGGGATACTGGTGTAGAGATACAATGTTGAGAGGACTCCCTTGCCAAATGAAATGCGATGACAAGGAGTAAGGACCTACTGTTGGACCTGTGAAGGCTGCTAAACATCTAAAACTTGAGAAAATAACATCGAAAGAGGTCATTGTAGTACTCGATGTGGAACAATAGGAGGAGTAGTATGAGCAACAGGAGGAGGCACTAATGCTAGAGGAGGAATGACCTCCTTAGGAACAGAAGGACGAATGTCCTTTGGCCATGAGACTAAAGAAATCCTTGGGGAAGACTCCAAGAATTATGTATGTGGAAGATTACATATAAGAAAGCTCTTACTCTGATGATGCAAAGAATAGATTTTATGATAAGCATCATATGAATCTCGTTTATCATATTGATAATATTGGCCGAGAATCATTCCACACAAGTCCATGGGAGTCACGTCATAGGTGACTCAATCCACATAGTGTGGACCAAGGGCAAATGATAAAGTACAATATTTTGTGATTGCAGAGGCAGTTCCCTCATCCTTCCAACCAAGTGAATATGGAGAAGGATGGGGTTTGACTAGAAATTTGAGATGATCAACCACATCTTGAGAGATGAGATTGGCCGTGGAGCCATTGTTGAAGATGCAACTCACATAAAATTTGGGAAGAAGATGAGCTCTTGTGAGGAATAAACTCTCTCTATGTTTTTGTCAATGTAGGAGGGTCACTTGGTTTAGTTTCCCCTGAATTTATGGATACACCCTCTCCTACATAATCAATGGGTCCATATTGTGGTACCTCCTATTAAGGTTATGCAAGTAAATTTCTCTTCTTTTGAAAGCACTCATCTTCGTAGTGTCCTCATTTATTATAATGATTAAAAAACTTTTTTCTATTATAATAAGGGGAAGAAGAAGAAGAAGTAGAAGAAGAAGAAGAAGAAGAAGAAGAAGTTGTTGAAGCTTTTTTGGACTGCTGCTACGATGGTGGTCCTGGTTTGGGTGCCTTGGATGAGATCCCTAACTTCATAGCAATTTTCTCTTACTCCAGTTGTGCCTTATTATATACCTCATTCAAAGTGGCACAAGGTGCATATTTCAACTCTCAAAAGAGTTGATCTTGCAAACCACTCTTAAACTTGTTGATAAGCTTAGGAGTGGGATCAAGGATGCTATTGAGAATCCTAAATTTGTTGAACTTCCCAATGTAATATTGAACACTCATGTTGTGTCCTTACCTCAAACAAAGCCAATGGAAATTGGAAGAATAGAATGTATCCTTCAATGCTTGGACAAAATCATCCTGAGTGTCTATAGGATCTTGGGTGCTTTGATGATCCTATACCAAAAATTTAGCAATGCTAGAAAGTTTTAGTTTTACAAAAGCAACTTGGTCATATTTTTTAATTTTGTTGTAGTCAAACCATGTATCCATGTTGAGAATCCAGCTATTGAGAATGTCTGGATCCCAAGAGCCATTATAAATATTAACCTCACATTTGATTTGAGGTAAAGGTTCATGAGTTGGACTACGTGGACTAGGTCTAACCATGTTTTGAACCTTATCAGCCAAGAGACTGATAACTTCAGCTATGGCAACCACTTGTTCCTCCAAATTAGCAGCCATCTAAATTTTGGTGTAAACCAAAAGGGCTACAAAAAATATTCTAAAAAGAATTACAAAATTTACCTCACAGGGCAATTACAAAAGTGCTATGAGTTCTAAGAACAATAAGCCATAAGATAACTTTATAATTTTTTGCCTCTTAGGTAATTTTAAAAAACACTTTTCTCCAATGTGTGGGTGATTACAAAATGTTGCACAATTTAAAAAAGGTTTGAGCAGAGGCTTTTAAAATGTTTTTTGAAGGTGGAAATGCAATTTTTGAATGAAATATTGAATGTTTAATTAAAACAATGAATAATTATCATTAATTAATTTAATTAATTAAAATAATTAATTTAATTTAATTTAATTAATAAAACAAAAATATAGAAATACTTTTGTTTGAAATCTTTGGTAAAAGGTTTATATCGTTGTATGACAGGCCCACCAGTGGCAAGTGCATGCTATTAATCACCACAGGCTCAACAAAGTGAATCTCTAGCAAGGCACGCTAGGTGTCACTGTAAGAATGACCATGAAACATGTCACTCGAGTGATGACCACTTCACAGGTGCTGGACCACCCATGGTCATCGAAGAAAAATAAGGGTGTTAGCTTTGTTATCCCGTGTGAGAACCACTATCCTATAAATGTGATATTTTTTGTGACAAACACAAGAATAATGCACCTTCATTCCATGTGTTCGACTTCGATGCCAATGCTATTTCACCTGTGTCAATGAGGATCATGAAACTCTGACTACATCAATGATGAATTTCACCTTTGAATAGACTCCTAGTTGCTAGTTAGGCCTAAAAGTGGTGAACATGTGCATGAGGGTTTTAGATGGAAAACTGTTCGATCAGTGTTTGAAAAACTAAGGAATGCTAATTAACAATAGATCTAGGTTGCACCAATGGATCCTAAAATAAATGCTTATTGAATAATATCCATGTAAGAGTTCATAATTGTCAATATGCCACACATAACAACTATGGAGTTTCGACACACGTAAAATTGACTACACCCAGTTTAGGACTGTGTTGCACATAGTTCAGTCTTGCACTGTGGCGAAGAAGATGATGTCACCACTACAAACTGAATCGATCATGTCAACAACTGTAAGTGATTAGTCGAGGAACATTGGGTTAGTAATACACATCTAAGAGTTGTGAATTCCAAGACTGCAACACATGTAGTTTTTAAATAGTAGTAATGGCCACGTCCATTAATCCCACATTTGAGATGTTGGGAATGGTCTAACAATATAAAACAAAAAATATACACTATGTTTTATGACCACCTGATGGTGGTTATTCACTCGCTTCGCTTTGCTATCGACCCATTGACCCACACCATGCTTCTATCTAACATATTACCATGTGTTATCGCCTAGCCCACTCTTACTTTACCCATATTTAATTTGACCACCTATTGTCACTGCTTCTATTCATTGGGTTTGCTAATGGTTGATTGGACTGTTGTCCACCTTTCTAACAGTGGATTTGATCATTGTCTTTCTGCTAAGACCTTAATGACTAGTTTAGCCACTGGATGCTAGACCTACACCTTCTTCAAGGTGAAGGAGGTGAAGTTTACCACCTACTACTGTGAGGCAAAGGTGGTGATATTGGCCACCTAGAATTGATTGATTGTGATAAAAAATTGTTGAAACAAATTTTATGGTGCAAGAAAGTTTGCCCAAAAAAATTTCTTAACAAATTTGATAATCCAAATTTTCTTAACAAATTCGATAATCAAAATTTTCTTAACAAATTTGATAATCGAAATTGCCAAAATTCGACACTTTCCAACCAATTGGACCTTGCCAAATGGAGCGAAGAAATTCCAATGAATTGTCAATCATCAAATGAGATCCCAGATCGATCGACTTTGATACCAATGAAAAGGTAAGAAAACCTAATTATGTTTAATTGAAATTCTTGGGTTTAAATAGGCACCAAGATGACTTTGATATGTTGAGATCGCGTTGGTAAAATAATAGGACAACAAGAAAATAAAAAATATGCCAAATAATCCTAATAATAGCTAACGAATTGCCAAATAATCCAAACAAATAGGTAACCATATTTCCACTAGGGTTACGTGAGAAAAAAATCACGAATTTATTAGCAAATAATAATTTAACCTAGGAATCATAGAATCTAATAATGCCTAGGTATAATTTGATGCCCTCATCATTGTATACCCATCACAAAACCCCCTTGTTGTATATCAACTATAAAGGACAACACATACTTGAGTATATTAGAAAATAATTTTGTAACAATCTTGTATAATGTATTACAAAGGCTTATTGGTCCATAGTCTTTGAAAAATTTAGCACCTACACTTTTTGGAATTAGAAAAAGAAAATTAGAGTTGACATCCCTTGGTATAAAATTAGATTTTTGAACCTCCATAACTACTCCTATTACATCAGGCCCAAAAATCCTTCAAAATATCTAAAATAATACATCCTAAAAACCATCTAGACCTAGAGCCTTCTCCCCACACATATCAAACATGACTATTTTAATCTCGTCTTATTTAAATGGACTAATCAAGCAATCATTTTGTTCATCTGTACCAAGATAAGGAATACTTTGGAGTAGTAAATTTATTACTTCTTCATCTATCATCTCCTCTCTTCCAATCATATCTATGAAGAATTTAATTGCCTCATCTCTAACTTCAAGGATATTATCAATAACTCTGTCATCATCTCTAATAATTTCCTTAATCTTGTTACAAATTCTATGCTTAAGAGTTGAAATATGAAAAAACTTTGTGTTTCGGTCACCTTCTTTAAGCCATAGAACTCTAGATTTATGTTCCCAAAAAACCTCCTCACTAGCTAGTATGTTATGATAATCTGATAGCAATTGTTTTTCTTTTTCTTGAATATCAACCAATAAATTCCCATTGTTAAGAGATACATCAATATCCATCAACTAATATTTTAATTCATTCTTCTTAACAAATATATTTCCAAAAACATTCATATTCTAGATTTTGAGGTTCTATTTTATGTACCTTAGTTTCTTTGCAATCTGTGTGATTAGGGCCCCGAAAAGTCTTTTTTCCACCATTCTTCAATTCTCTTTTCTAGATCATCATGTCTCAGCCACATCAATTCAAACCTAAATGAACTTTTAAAAATTCTTGTTCCTGTTTCTATTTCCCAAACTAAAGAATTATGATCGAATCCAATATTTGGTAGAGCTAAAAGTATAGAATCCCCAAATGTAAGAAACCTTTCCTTTGAAGTCAAAAAATGATCCAACCTTATTTGGATAAATTTATCACCAATTCTTCATCATAATCATGATTTTTCCTAGGCAAGTCCAATACCTCTTGAACTTTCCATTGCAAAAATCAGTATCAATCCCTCATCTTCTAGATATATTTGAATGCATCCTTATTTTTATCACTATCTATATCTATATTCTATAATAAAATAACTTTAGGACTATACCATATTATTAATGCTTGAATAAACCTTTAAATTTTGGGATACATTTATACATTTAATATTTCCAAGATACGATCTTCATTATAATTTTTGTCTTATTTAGGGGTTTAACCCTATTTTTGTTAATATCTACGATATTAATTTATGGATTTCCAATCAATATCCATTTATATTTCATTTTTTATTTGATATTATTTTAGGATTCTTCCTCTATTTTCATTATTCCCACCAATATTTTCCTCTTCCTTAATTTCTTTCATTTTTATAGACTATTCTTGATGCAACTATCATCTATTGCCTTGGAGAACCTAAAGTTCAAGGGACAATATATGTACTACTATATTTTTGTACGTTGTGTTAAAAATCCTAGAGTACAAGGGTCAACATCCATTTTTCTATTTATTAATTACAAAATAGATGATTTGTTACTATATGAAGAAAATAAAGATGATTTACCTTGTTCAAACTCAACCTCTTCCACCTTCTTCACTTTAATCTTCATAACTTTAGTGCCTTTTATATTTACTCATCCAACACATCTTTCTTATATTCTTCTATGTTTACTCTAAATGAACCATGATGACCTTCATAATATGATAAGACTAGAGTATTTATTTACTACTTTATAAGAAGTAAACATTTCTTAATATAATCCTTGTTCTATTATAATTCAATCACCTTTAATATTGGGCTTATCACATGACCAAAACACTAACCTCTTTCTCAAAAAATTTAAATTTTATATTTTGTGCCATGTGCTCAATCTCATGATATATAAGACACTAGAATTTAGTATTCTCTTAGTCTACTTATCAAACAAATTTCCTTGTTTTAGACAATTAAAATGAATTTTAAAAAATACTTTCAAATACCAATTGTGACATATATCCATGTGTACATAACTATTTTGCTCTACATAAGGAAATACCACTTATATAATATATCCATAGGGCATTAATAATATATTCAAAACCTTTTCATTGATAATTTAAAATGTGAAACAAAAAATATCAAATAATAATAAATCACCTATGATATTTTTCATATGTATAGAAATAATTATATTTAATGTCTTAAATACAAGCCTATGTTTCCCATAAACCATGAGTCAACACCTTTTACTTTATCCTTGACTAAACTATAGATGATTATTAGAAAAAGAATAATAAAAAAACCATTAACAATAAAACTTTAGCCTCCATTTTGTCTTAATCCACTTTCAAATTGTTGACACCCTTACCTAGTACATGTCAAAATAGCACATTAATCCTCTAATTTTAAGAACCTATTAAAAGAGGGAATTAGCCGACATCTAATTATGAAGCAAAAATACGACACTAAAGCAATATAGAAATAAATAACTCAGATGAACAAGAGATTGCACAAAATATGATTTTATTCAATAAATGGGGGGAGCTGAGAAACTCCTTTTGTTACAATTGATCCGTTCAACGGAATTATTTTGATACAGTAAATACAGATGCTAGGGTTCTCCAAAACCCTAGCTACAACAATAAGTAGTGTCTCCAATGTATCTTGCTTCCAACAGGGTGAGTGGGCTTCTGGTTATCCGTAATTGGGCCACTCTAGCTTCAGCAGCTACTCAACAATCCTTGATTGATGCTACCCGATCCTGCACACACATCAAACATAAAATAGTTAGCCAAAAAATGAGGGTTCCATGATGTGAAACCTCAGAAATGCAAACCAAATATCCTAGATCTGAATGAATAAAATGTGCAGAATCAAATAACAACAAATAAAATGCATACAAATACTTACTTTGCTGTTTTGTTGCTCCATTGCAGATTTTGATGGCAGGGTGCCCCGATGGCACTTGGTGATCTTATGTGGCAGATTCTGGTGTGTGGCTGAGGGAACAATAGGTATTGGGCTGTGCCTACAGAATGTGACAGGTGTGTTGCTACGCATGTGGGCTACGACAGGTGCTCGACTGCACCTGTAGATTAGGGTAAAATCTGCAGAAGCAGATCGGGGGGATGTGAAGGGCTCGATGGATGGATGACAATGGCGGTGATGGAAATGGGATGCGAAGGGGCTGGAATCCAAAAATCCTAGGGCAAGCTAGGGTTTTGGGGAAGGATAAGCTAGGGCACAACCTACTCACAAGAAACTATCTCTCAGCAAGGTTAGATCTCACAAGCAAATTAGAGCTCCAACGTTCAAGTCTTCCAGGTTTTTCCAGGGGTTGAGCATTGAGAATGCTCCTATTTATTACCAGACCTAGGGTTTACTTTAGGGTTTTACCAAATCGTGTGGCTAGGATAAAAGCAAATCCAAGGGCTGATATTAAACTTTAAGTGTGACACAGATTAAGGGAGATGGATGGTTGTGATTAGACTAGATCGGACGGTTGAGGTTGATTGGGCTTATAAATACATATTTTATAATAAATATATTAAAATATAATATAAAATATTATATTTAAATATAAATAATATAAAATAAATATAAATGGGTTAAATGGGGGTCAAAAAATGGTGGGAAAGGGTTAAAGTGGGCCATTGGATGGCGGGAAAGGCATGGAATGGCCAATTGAATGGTGGGAAAGGGGGATGGTGGACAAGTGGCTAGGATTTGGTGTCTACAGATGCCCCTTTTTGTACCATGTTGCGTGAAACACAATATGGTGCAAAAATACGAGACACCTGGTTGGGCCTTTGGGTGCAGAAGCAACTTCTCTCTCTTGTTGGATTTTTGAGCAATAATGTTGAAGACAAAAGAATAAAGAATTTTGGAATTTGCGTAGCTTACCCCCTCAATTGGTGAATGAGATTACGGATGAATCACATGAGCCAATTGAAAAATTTGTGCAAATGATGAATAATGTGGTACCATTTTTGCCCCAATGGTGCGAAGGGGGTTGGTGTAAAATGTGATATGATGTGTCTGCGTGTACCCTAATGGATGAAGGGTTTTGTGCAAATGTGATGTGATGTGGATGATATGAATGATGTAAAATGTGATACCATTTTTGCCCCAATGGTGGGAAGGGGGTTGTGTCAAATGTAGATGTCATGATCATGTAAGGTGTATCCCATCATGGGAAAATCATAATCAAATTTGGTTGCCCCAAATTTGGGGTGATCCGATGCTGTTGAAACATTTTGCCTTTTTGGTGTCATTGATATGCAAAATGATGATGCAAAGAAAAAGGAATCAACCTTGGATGTACTGCTAGTGACTGTTGAAATAATTCCCACGATTGGAACCAATCATCCTAGCTAGTGCGTATCTCGAAGGTGTTAAGGAGATTGTGAATGATGAAATTTGAGTTGTGTCCATGTTTTAAGCCCCACGAACTAGGCCATCAATGACAACGGTTGTGCAAATTGTTCTTGGCAATGTTTCACTCAAAATGTGAAGTACCAAATGTGATTGTGATCTCGAACAAGGAGATAAGTGATGATGATGATGACCAAGTGTTCTTATGGTAATTCATTCATCTTACCGAATTGCATGGATGCGAATCGCTGCAATCACCAAGTATATAGAATAAACCACTATATACGAGATTCACTTGTAGTTTTGACACTTGTTGGAAGAAGTGATGGTAGATTATGATATTGGAAGATTGTTGATGGAAGAATGTGATGATATCGCCAAGGTTGGAGTCGATTTGTAAATGTTAGATCTTTTATTGGTGTCAGATGAAAACACTTGATTTGATGGTGAAATCAACTCCAATTTTTGCAAAAAATTGTAGAATAATGAAGAAAATAGAATGGAGGAGATGAGTGTCGGTTTTATGAAAATTTGAATTTGTTTGATGTGTTTTGTAAGTTGATTTGTGAATTTTACAAATGTGCATTGTATTCAAAAAATGTGTGCACAAAATGATTCATATTTTCACAAAACCTGATTTTATGATGTGCATGATGTGTGGATGAAATTTGGTGAGATTTTGAGAGGGGAAGCTACTATTTTGGCCCCTTTTGTCTTTATGGTATTTTTGCCCTAGGTGCCCAACTGCACCTACGGTATCCTGTAGGCGCTCGACTACACCTGGGTGCACTTGTAGGTGCCCATGCACACCTATGGATTGTAGGTGCCAGACTACACCTGAGTGCGCTAGTTACAACTATAAGTAGCTTGTAGGGTGGATTTTGTGGCTCATTCCTACGTTTGAGAGTTTCTGCATCTGCGCTTGAGGAGTGGAGTGAATTGGTGAGGGAAGTGAGGTTGGTGAAAATTTATATGGGAGCTATGGCGGTGGAGGGAGTGAATGCTACTGGTGGAGTGGAGGCACGATTTGCCCCGATAATGTTTTAATTTTTTTTTTAAATAATATTAATGAAAAATGTTTTGTTGTTGTAGTTGAGGGAGATAGAGCCTCAACATCGCTTCTCTCCTCTCATTCTCGGGATGAGGAAGAAGCTCACAGAGGGTTATTGGGAGCTTTTGGGGAAGGTGGGTTTGGAGGGAGTGGCACAGTTGGATGTGGTGAGGGTGGATGATGGGTATCTCTCATCATTGATAGAGAGATGGGACTCAGATAGGGGGACATTCTAGCTACCAACTAGGGAGGCTACTATCACCCTTGAGGATGTATACCACATCCTCAAGGTGCTAGTAGAGGGGGAGAAGGTGATGGTTGGGCATGATAAGAAGGTGGAGATGGAGAAGATGTTTGGTGAGCGATGGTGGGAGGTGAGGATGGGAGATGGGGGGATATGCTACTTGAGCATGTACAAGGCTAAGGAGTTGGATGCACTCCCAACCTTGATCATGTTCATGTTGGTGAACATAGTGCTCCCCAATAGCATGGGGTGTAGGTTCCCTTGGAACCTATTGGGATTGGTGAGTGACCTACTCACCGACCCAAGGGGATATGCATGGGCTCCTACATTATTGGTGCAGCTATACCGAGAGCTATATGAGGTGACACAGAGAGGGAGGAAGGGGATTGGGTGCAACTTCCTCCTATAGTGTTGGGCTTGGGAGCATTTTAGGGTGGCTCGACCGGAGGGGTTACCTTGCCAGGCATGGCAGATGGGTGAGCCCTATGCTAGGAGATGGGTGGTGGTGGAGGAGGTGCAACCGAGTCAGGAGGTGCATACCAACCAGTGGTATAGGGATATGTGGTCGGGGTTGACTCGGGCATAGGTGATATGGAGGCCATGGTGGGAGGCCATGTGGGAGGATGATGAGGAGCAACTATGGTGAGTGAGGCAAGCATGATGGTTGGTTGGGAGGAGGGATGAGGAGGTGGAGTACTTTCAGTACTCATGGGTGTTGAGGCAATTTGGCTTACCTCAGGATGTGTCGGATGAGCCAGTGTTGTACCGACATCGATGGGATGAGGTGGCTCTTCCATGTGTAGAGCCATGGAGGGTTCATATTGGATGATGATGAGTAGGTAGAGGTCCCTAATTTAGATGATGTCAAGGTGACTCTGGAGTATGCAGTATGGTTTTGTGCCCAACCAGTATGGGTGCCAAAGGTGGTGACTAGTGGGGATGCAATAGCTATGGGGTCAAGGGTGACTCCGAAGAGGATGAGGCCTCAATGACTATCTCAGAGGTGATCGAGAGGAGCAGCCCAGTAGACTCCTGAGGTGGAGGTGGTGGATGATGAGGGGGAGGATGATGAGGATATGGGGGAGATATCTGAGGTGGCGAGGCTACGGGCGGAGGTGGAGCAGCTCCATGAGGAGTGAGAGACTACACTAGAGTCTCATAGGGAGGCTCTAGTGGGGTGATATGGGGTCATAGCTGGGTTGTGAGCTACTATAGCTTGGATGGAGGTAGACTAGTAGATAGGGCTGGTGATCAGGAGACGGTCATGAGGCTTCAAGTAGAGATTTTTGTGAGAGAGCATCGACATCAGATTGACTTATGATGACTACATGCTAGCGAGACATATGCACACTCCTTGGAGGATTTATGCATGGCTAATCACATTCCTTTGCTAGATCCTCCTTCATCCTCTAGGACCGAGTCATCGAGGCATACAACATATAGTTCTAGGTCTAGGGCTCCTACTAGGTCTTAAGGGTCCTCTCATAGACATTAGCTTAGTGCTTAGATGCACTTTTGTATATGAGCCTTGGTGCTCCATTGTAGCCTTTTTGGCATTCATTGTACATATGATATTTTTGATATATATATATATATATACATGGCTTTTATATTTGTGTTATATTTTGTGTGAATGCTTTTAATGTTTTATGCAATGCATGTTTTATGAAAATGTTTTTATGCATGTCTTATGGATGTTTTATGGATGATTAATGCAAGCTAACCATGATGTGTATGCATAGTGTTATGGATGATTAATGCAAGTGAAATGGCATGTATATGAACTAATGAATGCAAACTATATGAGAGGAATGCATGATGTTCGAATGATCATTTTTAGTTCAAAATTTTGTTGGCCATTTTTGTTCATTGTTTTGCAATCGGGGGCACCAAACTTGGTGGCATTATGCGGGTTGATCCATGATGAAGACATGGATGTTGATATGGAAGAAGATATGGATGTTGATATGGAAGAAGATATGGATGTTGATATGGAATACTAAAATATTTTCAAAGACTCAAACAGACTAGTGCTATCAACCAAACTCACTAAAGGTTGTCTAACTTTCTTTAGGACCAAGGTGTGTGCAAGTGAAGTTCATGTACCAAATCTTGAGCATGACAATGACCCTAGGCAATCAAGAACCAGTGTGTGTGCATGTGAAGTTCATTAACCCATTATGAGTAAATTGGGCATGACCTATTATGGAATGGACCAAGAAGCTAGCTTGCCTATATGTGCGGTCAAAGGTCTCCCTTTTTGGAAGAGAGACATGTCGCCCCGCATGAGCTTACTCCACTACCAGTCAAGCATCTATAGCCCCGGTGGAGACTCACTCCATAGTCCAATGATCTGATATTTAGGCCTTGGGGATGACTACATAACTTTTTAAGGGAAATGTAGTATGATCCTTACAACTTTAGGGATCTGTGGTGTGTGAATAGAATTTGTTAACTTTGGATAGAGCTTTGGGGAATCAGATTCTCAACCGAAGTGTGATGAGAATGTGACCCTATCCTTACTACTCTATATTTTGTGTTTATATTTGGAGAGCAATTGTGATAGTGGTGAAAACCACTATTTTTTATTTTTGGACTATGTTGCATGATAGGACAAGCGAGGAATACCCTTTTCACTTCAAGGTGCTACCCAAGTATGGTGTTATCCCTCTTTGACTCAAAATGTTTTTAAGATGTGAAGAAGTGTGGTTGGTGCAAGATTGTTTTTGGAATCAATTGACAATACTCAAGATTTTCTTAATGTGAGAAAAGTGTTTTTGGTCCTAAAGAAAATTGGACATCTTTTTGGAGGTTGCTAGACACACTAGTAGTGGCTGAGTGAATGAAAATTTGGGCTTTATGACTTTTGACAAATGGGATTGTTGGCTTATGATATTGGATAAAATTGCATAAATACCAAAAATAGGTACCCCCAATTATGGAAACTTGACTTTTTGTATTTGGCCATATCATCACTACTATAAAATATCATTGAACATGGGATGGGATGAATGCAATTTGTGAAATGCAGGAGTGTAGTGGAATGCATGTGGGATGTAAAATGCAGTGGAATGCATGTGGAATGAATGCAAATGAAATATGTATGCAATATGTATAAATGTGAAAATGTATGGAAATATGCCTATATGTAAATACAATATGTATGCAATGGGAACATGCCTATGTGAATGATTTGTTTTTGTTTGTTTTGTTTTTTTTTTTTTAGCCATGTATATATAATAATCAAATCATGTATAGAAGAGGACCCCCATACAAGGAAGAGCTAAGACCGATCTTGAAAATCAATGCAAATGCGTATCACCCCATTAAGCTTATGAATGGGTACCAGGCCTAAGAGCCAGTCGGGATAGTCTATGATGTCATCTAATTCTTCCTGCTTATCATCATCTAACTCTACCTAAAATACCTCGAGATTCTTGGTAGAAGATGGAGGTGAAGGTGGAGGGGAAGGAGGAATGTAGTTGGTAGAAGCCCTTAACAATTCCTCGGATAGGATGAACTCCGAAAAGGAGGGTGGGGAAGAAATCTGATCCATGTCAACAAGGCTTATGTCAATTGGAATTGGCTTAGCCAGATTGTATGGATTACGGAGTGGGGTGAATAAGTCAATAGGATTCATACTGACTTAATAGGAGAGGATGGATTGGAAGAATGGATGGGAACCGATGTTAAATCTTGTTAACCCTGGATAGCAGCAACAAACATGAAATTAAATGCTATGTACATGCAAAGAAACATTTTGTTTTTGTTTTTGAATGTTTTTAATTTTTTTTTATATACATATGTTACAAATTTTGGCTTGGCTGAATGGCTCAATGGAACTCAAGTGGGGGGTGGTTCACCAGGTGGGTCAACTTGTTCTTGTGGAAGAAGCAAGTGAAATATGGGTTGATGGATGGGAAATAGTCTGAGGTAAAACTCATCCTGTTGGGTAAGGGGAACAATGGGCTGAAATTCCTCTTCAGAATCATCAGAAGCATTGGACATAAGTTCATACTCTTCATAACTTTCATCATCGAAATCTGGGAGTGGGTAGGAAAAATTTAGGGGATCATCTTCTTCATTGAAGCTAAGCTCTTGAAGAGCTTGTTCAAGAGAAGTGGTTGAGGAAGATGGAAGGGGGGCTTTATCTTCATCCTTGAGGCTAAGCCTTTGGAAAGCTTGCTCAAGAGAAGAGGTTGTGGAAAGTGGGGTATACCCTAAGCCTGAATGATCATGTGCTCCACGATATGGGAAATCAATTATGTCATGTATCCCTTGTTCATGGGAACCTAGACCCTGACCTTGCCAATTGACTATATGAAAGTAACGAGATGGAAATCCCATCATATTTTGTATGTTGGCACGTCTTGGCTCTTTTGGTTCTTTGGGTGGTTTCTCCATAATTGAGGAATCCAACCCTCCATAAACAAAGTTGATACTATTTGGAGTAGAACTCATGTCGTAGACAACACCTATGGTTAAAGGAGGGTCACGTGGGTGACCAAAATCCTTGGTTGTAGGGATGGCAAGTGGGGTAATGGTAACATCGTGGACCATGTATTCACCAATACCAGGACTAGTGATGTGGACCTCGACTTGGGATGATGTGGTGGATGATGTGGAAATGGATGGCTCAGGATTGGTGGAAGGTTGTGGGGAGTTGAATATTTCACAATCCAAAAGTTTGACTTGTGAAACATCAGCTGATGGAGAGGGATTGGGTGATGGCTTAGAAGAAGGTGGATGAGGTAATGATGATGAAGAAGGAATGGTTGTAGAAGGAGTGGTTGAGGTTGATGATGTGGTGAAAGTGGATTGACCTTGACCACATGTACAAGAAGAAATGGATGATTGAGGGGGTTTTGTGATGGGTAACTCCTCAATAATAGGAGCTTTGGAAGAAAATGTGAATGGATTAAAAGATGAAGTGGATGGAGTTGAAGATGAAGTGGATGGATTCAAAGATGAAGAGGATGGATTCAAAGATGATGGGGATAAGAATAGATGAGTGGAAGGCAACATGGATTCATAGGGATTTGAAATGAAATTGCAATACTTGAAAGGTTCTACATCCACGGGGATACAATGGACTTGACCATCATGAACATATTTCAAGCATTGGTGGAGAATTTATGGAACACATTTCATTTCCCTCATCCAAGGTCTACCAAGGAGTACATTGTACACCATGGCCCCTTCCAAGATGTGGAACATAGTGTGCAACATTTTAACCCCTACTTCAATGGGCAAAACAATAGTGCCAACTATGGTACACAAAGCATCATTAAATGCTTTGAGGGTGAATGATGACTTGGAAATGTGGGAAGGTGGAAGTTTGAGGTTGCTAAGGGTAGTAGTAGTGATAATGTTGATGGATGAGCTGGTATCAATTAAGACCCTTTTAAATGGCTTCTTGTCTATTAAGGCCATGATATGCAATGGAGGATCTATGGATTTTGATGTCATTGAATTTATTTCAAAGTCATAGAAGGTGATGGATGGCTCCATGCATGTTCTAATGCTCCCTACAAAGTTGTTAAAGGCATTAGGATCTTGGGCTTCAAACTCAATGGATTTTAGAATTTCCATTAAGGCTTCTCTATGCCTAGGAGATTGTTGGATAAGCTCATATAGGGACAACTTGGCTGAAGCCATCTTCAAACTTGTAGTCAACCGGCTACTTAAGGATACTATTGGCCTTAGAGGATGATGGATTGGTTGATTTGGTGGACTAGAAATATGGATTGGTGGGGATGGATTTGGGGAAGTTTGAATAGGTGGTAGATTGGAAGGTTGTGACACATTTGGTTGTTGAGCATTTTGTTGACTTTGCCTTTGACCTCTTGTGACCACATGGACTGCTCCCACAAAATTTTGATAAGTTTGAACATGGTTAACTTGGTTAGGAGGTGTAAGATGATTATTACCTCCTACATTGGTTTGGGCCTCTTCATGGTTAGGAAGAGGTGTTTGAAATATTCCCAAGTTTTGATTTTGTGGAGCTAGGGGGTTATCAGCCTTAAGAACCCCCAAGTCTATGAGATCTTGGATGATGTTCTTAAAAATATTGCATGTGTTGAGGTCATGACCATTTTGCCTATGGTATGGGAAAAATAGATGTTCTCTATAACTTCTGCCATGTTTGGTAGGGTCATCAGGCCTAATTTATGGTAAAGTCAACTTATTTATTTCATACAAATTTTGGAATATGGAAGAGTACGACTCCGTTAGAGGAGTGTATTGGCATTGTGGTTGAGCATATTATCGATGGGTGGGGTTTTCCATAGTTGGTGTTGTGTTTTGTATCATGAGTGCTTGAGTTACCGAGGGAACCGCATGATAAGCAATTTGTTGTGGTTGTTGCATGGGTTGTTGAGCCATTACGGGTTGGCTCATCACCACTTGATTGACTTGATTGGATGTACTAGCCGAAGAGGCTTGAGATGACTTGTTTTGGCTGGATTGGTTGTTTTTAAATTGGCCCTTGTTTTGCCATTCTTTCTTCTTAGGCTTAATCATGCCCTCTTGGATTTTTATTTCCTCAATGATGCTAGCCTTGTGCCAAAGCTTCTTCAAATGAATGATACGTATGAAGTTGAAGCATCCAAGAGATGGGTTTTAAGCAACTCTTGGTAAATAATTTAATGATTTCATCCATTGGGAGGGAGAATGGCAATTTGGTAATGACTGCCCTCCAATGGTTTCCAAAGTTATAGATAGTTTCATCTTCCCATTGTCTTAGTTCATACACATCTGATAATGAAACTTTATTTTTAATGTTTAGGATGAAACGCTCAAGGAATAGATCAATCAATTGAGAAAAAGTATAGATACTATGAGTTGGTAACTGATTGAACCACTCTATGGCATCTCCTCCTAATGTTTGAGGAAATGTTTGGAGCATGAGAGCATTTTCGGTTTGAATCCGAAAGCATGCATGAACAAATGAGCTAACATGCTCCTTAGGGTCCTCGGTTCCCCTAAATTTATCAAACTTTGGTAATGTAAAGTCTGTCGGATATGGTGGTGATGGTACCGAAGGATGGATTGGTTGATGGATCAGTTGGCTTAGAGTTGGTTTTTGGCTTGACATGCCAGGAATATTTAGCATCAACTGATCTATTTGCTTTTGCATGGCCTGAATCCTAAGATCTTCCCCAGGAATGTGGAAGCCTTGGATAACCTGATGACTTGGCGATGGACTAGAAGAAAGATGTTGTGGAGTGATGAGATGATTTTGATGGAATGGATTAGCTTGAAATTTATGGGGGGAAGATTGATGATTGAAAGAAGGAGAAGATTGATGAAGAAGAATATTTTGGAGGAGTTGGTTGGGTTGACCGGAAGAAATAGTGATTGGAGGGGTTGAATTTTGGATTGGAGGTGGCTTGGGGATGGATATCACCGATGATTGGGGTATCCAGGTGGAATTTTGGTTGGCTATGGTTGGTTGGGCTGGAGCTACAGGATGCGTAGGATCTACTTGAACTTGTTGTCTAGCATTTTGATGCTCTAGAAGCACTTTGTTCACAAGACCCAATATATCCTGAAGATCTTGATCAGTCATAGAAGAAATTGATAGGGCTGTGGATGGATTAGAAGATGATGGTATGGATGTGGGTGGATTAGAGGAAAGGGGTATGGTGCAAGTTGCACTTGATGTGGCAACTTGGGAGGTTGGTACCTGTGAGGCAGCATTGACATACTCCTCATACAAAGGATTGGAATGGGTTTGGGTATAGCCAGATGGGTGATGAGTGTTAAAAACACTCAGGTTTTGTTGGGCTGGACTAGGAGAGGAGGGCATACCATATTCATAAGCTGAATTGGGATATCCTCGGGTGGGGTTAGATGGATAGGATGTAGCCAATTCTATTTTTTCAACATAATCTTGGCTAAGGGGTTCAAGGACATAGTTAGAAGACTTGTAGATAGCATCCAACTTGTCCATGTCAATTTGGAGGGATGACTATTCATTGTTTTGGGGAATGGATCCCTCTTGTGAGAGAGATTGGTGAATGAGCCTAGATGGACTAGGTTGGGTGGAATTGGAAAGGTTAGCTACTGAAGTAGCAAGTATTCTATTTTTATTTTCCATTAATTTATTCTGATTTAATATTCTTGTTTGATGTCGAGTTAAAACCATAAAATGATTAAATCAAAATACAATTTTAGGATAATTAACTTTCAAAACTGAAAATAAAGCTAAGGAATTTAGAAGAAAAGAAAACAATCAATCCTAAGTTTCACCTTGTGTGGCTTACCTCATTCATTTATTATCTCTTTTTAATGTGAATTCCTTTTAGATATGATAGTTTTGTGTATTTTGTGTATCCTAATCTTGTTTAATGAAAAATAAAAGGTAAAAGACTATGGTTGGATGGGGCAATGAGATTCTTGTTGGTGATGAAATCCAACAAGTTTTCTTAGGGGTAGTCCTAAGGTGTCTAGGGGTAGATATTTGGTGGATGGAGATGAAAGCCACCATCACCAAACCTCAAGCAACAACCGGTGATGAAATCCAGTTACTACTATTTAAAGTGCAACATGTTGTGTGTGATTAATTTTAAGTTTTTATGTTCTCTATTGTGGTCAAACAATGTTAAAAGTAACATATTTTACACATCTAAATTAGAATCCAACACATGAATGCAAATTTCCTCTAAAGAGTGTGAAGTACACCGCTTAAAACCCCCTACCTAGATAGCAATCGGAGGGTTCATCCACCTCTCTACCAAAGGTGCCACCCAAGGGCAGGAATAATTTTTGCATTCAAGTCTTGTTCTGACTTAGATAAGTAAAATAAGAAACCTTTAACTCCTAAGATGCAAATTCTAATTGATGCTTTTCACTTTCAAATGCAAACAGAAAGATGTAGGAATTATTTGAATTTGCAATTCTTCTTGAAATAGAAAACCCAAAATATGTGAATGAAATGAATGCACAGATGCCCTAGATGCAATCTAACATGAATTTATTCCCATATTCCTTAATGTGTGTTCATTTTAAACTCAAAATCTAAAAAACACAATAGAATATTGAAATACATAAAAGCAGGAATTTAAAACAGAATGGTGATAGATCTTACTTGAAAGCCTAAGCTCTGCTCCAAATTACTACTAGGTGCTAGTGAAGCGCCTCTATAGGCATGGCTGGGAACATGTGTAGGTGCATTTAGGCACCTATGGGGATCAGTAGGTTCTACAAAGCACCTACGCACCTATCTGCAACTTTCACAGGACTTTCTAGAAACCCTAACCAACGACTTCGGCTAGTTTTTCACTCCAGAAAACCCTACAAAATGGAACAACAGAATGGAAGTTAGCAAAGTAAATCAAAAAATAGAACCCTTGTGGGGTCCCACCATGATCGCCATTTGTGAAGAGAAAATATGACACTAAAACAATATAGAAATAAATAACTCAGATGAACAAGAGATTGCACAAAATATGATTTTATTCAATAAATGGGGGGAGCTGAGAAACTCCTTTTGTTACAATCGATCCATTCAATGAAATTATTTTGATACAATAAATACAAATGCTAGGGTTCTCTAAAACCCTAGCTACAACAAGTAGTGTCTCCAATGTATCTTGCTTCCAACAGGGTGAGTGGGCTTTTGGTTATCCATAATCGGGCCACTCTAGCTTCAATAGCTACTCAACAATCCTTGATTGATGCTACCCAATCCTGCACACACATCAAACATAAAATAGTTAGCCAACAAATGAGGGTTCCACGATGTGAACCCTCAGAAATGCAAACCAAATATCCTAGATCTAAATGAATAAAATGTGCAGAATCAAATAACAACAAATAAAATGCATACAAATACTTACTTTGTTGTTTTGTTGCTCCATTGCAGATTTGATGGCAGGGTGCCCCAGCGGCACTTGGTGATCTTATGCGGTAGATTCTGGTGTGTGGTTGAGGGAACAATAGGCACTGGGCTGCACCTGCAGAATGTGGCAGGCGCATGGATGCGCCTGTGGGATACGATAGGCGCTCGGCTGCGCCTATGGATTAGGGTAAAATCTACAGAAGTAGATCAGGGGGATGCGAAGGGCTCGATGGATGGACGACAATGGCAATGGTGGAAATGGGATGCGAAGGTGGCTGGAATCCAAAAATCCTAGGGCAAGCTAGGGTTTTGGGGAAGGATAAGCTAGGGCACAACCTACTCACAAGAACTATCTCTCAACAAGGTCAGATCTCACAAGCAAATTAGAGCTCCAGCGTTCAAGTCTTCCAGGTTTTTCTAGGGGTTGAGCATTGAGAATGCTCCTATTTATTACCAGACCTAGGGTTTACTTTAGGGTTTTACCAAATCATGTGGCTAGGATAAAAGCAAATCCAAGGGCTGATATTAAACTTTAAGTGTGACATGGATTAAGGGAGATGGATGGTTGTGATTAGACTAGATCAGACGGTTGAGGTTGATTGGGCTTATAAATACATATTTTATAATAAATATATTAAAATATAATATAAAATATTATATTTAAATATAAATAATATAAAATAAATATAAATGGGTTAAATGGGGGTCAGAAAATGGTGGGAAAGGGTTAAAGTGGGCCATTGGATGGCGGGGAAGGCATGGAATGGCCAATTGAATGGCGGGAAAGGGGAATGGTGGACAAGTGGCTAGGATTTGGTGTCTACACTAATTTAATGATTTAACCCAAATCTAGTTTCAATAAAGTTGGAAGGAAGGGCCAATGGATCCTTCCAACCTATGAATTAAGGTTACCTCCCCACTATCCTTGTTGAATTCTCCTATGCTAACCTACACTAATTGCCTTTGTGAAAAGTGCAAAAATAAAAATACATGAAAATTTTAAGGGTGTGAGGGATTATAATAAATTATAACTATAAAAATAATAAGGAAGTGTGCAATCAATCAACACATGCGAATATGAATAAAATCAAAATTTCCACATTTATTAAGTATAAAATTGCTAAGTGAATGGCTAGATGGGAAAAATGGCTATGCCTTAATCAATGTACACTTATAAATCCAAGAGGTTAATGCCATTAATGTAATGCAAATGATTTTCCAATTTCTCACCAATTTTATAAGATATAAAGCACAATGCAGGTTTCACAAAGTGTAGCTCTAAATTTTTATGGTCAAAAGATGTTTACAATAGAGCCCATGACTCCTATTTATGGTAGGAGTTTACCCTTGAGTTACTTAGGGTGAGAAACTATTTTTTAGTTGGTTATATGGGATTGAAATGGGTCCCAACCATATTACATCATCACCATGTAGTGGTATTACAACAAATCTTGGATATTATCCATATATCACTTGGCAAGATTTGAACCTTGGTCTCCTCCTTAAATATTAAGGAATCTAACCGATTGAGATAATGCCACTTGATTTGGAGTAAGAAACTATTATTCATATTAAAAGTAAATATTTAGGGGTATCTCTAATAAAATGATGCACCTCAAAATGTTACATGCCTCTAAATAGGCTCTAATAGGCTTAGACAACTTTTGAAATGATTTAGTGTGCCACTACATGATAAAATATTGGTCTTAAAAGTTTCTCCTTAGGATTAGCACCTATATTTTTATCCCTCCTTTAGTGGTAAAGTGATTCACTCTAGGAAGCAAGCAAATATTTTGAATTTGCTAGCAAATCACTAGTTAACTCTGAGCTTTTATCCCATGATCCAATTGAGCCACTTTAAAAATGGATCAGTAGTTGACTTTGCTTGATTAGTTGTTTTATATGCTTCCAAAATGTTGAATCACAAGGTAGTACAAGGTATTATATTTATGATGATTTCATAAGATTCCAAGCATAATTTATAAGAGATCCCAGGTCTAGAATTTATCCATATAAAATTAGCATTCTTTTTGCAAAATAATAAAAATTGTGGTTCTTCTCTTTCACTCTCTATGGATATATTCCCAATAGCTTTTCCCAGTCCTCATCATCTAGTAATTGGACAGAGCTAAGTATTTTACTCCTCCCTTAAGATCTTTATAATTTTTTTTTTGATAACTTATGTTATTTCCCCTAGAGATATTGAAGTTTGAAATATGTAGGCTCCAACTTATTGTACATTTCAACTACCCCCCATTATTTACGTGACCCTTATCCTCCTCAAGCATGTCATAAAAAATATCATCATAAATAATCTTCATCTATGGGTTAAATGTATTTGGAAACCCAACAACTAACCCATATATCTCCTTAATAATTTTATATACTAGGGTTTTAGACATGCTAAAGTGTCCTTGAATGTTTGTAGGTCTCTTTGGGCATCTAGGACCTTCTTAAGTTTTTTGACTAAATTATTTTTATCTATCCTTGGTTGATGTGCTTGTGATATCTATATAGTGGATATATACTTCCTAGTATATTTCCTTAGTAGCCAACTATTCTTCAACCAAGTCAATGATTTTTGTTACTTTATTCAAGCTATGTTGTACATAGGATACAAAAAGGAAGTATTATTGTGTATATATTATTTCTATTGTGATCTTGTTCCAAGGAAACTTGACCTATTAGACATAAAAATATTTCATGGGTTCTATAATTACTTTTTTTTTGCTCAGAAGCTATAAGTACTCCTTGGAGATGATCAAATTTTTGATCTGTCTACTCCAAGGGATTTTGGAGTTGTTCAATTTAGTTTTGTCCATGTTCCAATTTTTTCAAGAGATCCTCAAACTATTTATGTTTTATCAGCATTGGTAAGTTGGGATTTGAGGTCTTTAATCTACTTCTTCAATTGGTATTTTTATAGGATTTTTTTTTTTCAATACCTCATCTTCTTGTTAGAGTTTCTCCTTTTGTGCCTTGAGTTGCACTACCATTGATTTGAGCTCTTGGTTAATTTTCATAGATGCTTCATCCTCAACTAAAAAATGATCAAATTTCATGGCTACACCAATTGAAAATTGGTTCACAACTTGGATAATTTGATATGGATATATGCTTGACTCAAATACAAATTGAAAACTCTAGAAGTCAAGTCAATATGGGAAGTTTTTACCCTAGATGGGTTGGATTCTCTTACCTCCATAAAGTAGATATGATATCCTTTTGTGCTAGTTTCTACTATGTCAAAATGGAAGCCTTGGAGGTGTTTTCCTTTAATAAGTTTTACTATTTTATTCCACTTCTTCTCTTTGATGAAAAGGAAGTCAAATTCCTTTTCATTGTCTATTTATTCCAATTCATAGAAAATTTTCTATATGAAAGCTTGAATCATACCTATAGTGGAATTATATTTGAGGTTCTTTGTAAGACTCAATCACCACTACTAAGGTGGGTTACATATTATTTAGGAGTTGCCTTTACGAGGAAGGTGGTTAGCATGGATATGTCAATACGATTTGTGGAATAAATTGGGTGGAAATGAAAGCAAATTTGGTAGCTATAGAAGGGGTTAGTTAAGATAAGGATTCTACTAGCAAATACATAATGGTTTAATGAGGTGAATTATGGTGAAAGTGATAGTGCATATGGAACTAATGGTTATATTATATAAACTTGGATAGATGGAGATAGTAACAAGGTGATGGGGTGGTGACAAGCATGATTGTGATCCCTCTATAAGAACCATGGGTTACACTAAAAAAGGGTGAGATAAATATAGAAAAAATGGATGGGAATCGAATAAGAATGAATATCAAAAGAAGGGATAATAGAAGAGGGTGGAATGTGAGTGGGCATATATAGTAATGGCCATAGTAAGTAGCCATTACCAACTTGAGAGGGGATGTTCCTTAAGGTATTCCCATTATTTGATTTGAGTTTTCTATCCTTGTTGTTCTTGAGATATTTCCACATTGCAAAATAGAGATTCATGGCATTCAAACCCCTTCTATCCTTAAATGGATATTTGTTGCACTATTGAGATAACCATTTCCAATGTAGTCGGCATTGTAGAGATCCTAATTTCTAGTGCTAGTGCTTGCCCTAGTATTTCTAGGCTTGATGGCCCTATTGAAGCTTTTCCAATTATCTTATACCTCTTGGAACTTTTAGGATGTTTGCAATCCTATTTTATAGAAAATTTATCATCATATAGGCCATATTTGGTTGGCCTCACCAATGTATTGGTCTCATAATGGATCGTTTTTCATGATTTCATCTTCTTGTCCATATATATCAACTTTCTAAAGAACCCTAGTTTATAATTTTTATTTTGATATCTAGGTTGAAATTATCCTTAACTTGATGTACAATGAGTTTGTTTAGGTGGGTTATTTTACCACTCCTAGATTTTATCTTCATACTCATATGTGCCTACTAGGGTGGCAAGGAATAAATTTTTACTCAAATTGACCTCCTTTTAAATGTTAAATTGTTATTATGCATGAAGAAGGTATTTCAAGTTTTTGTATTTAGGATGATTTTAAAGACCCTTTTTGGGTCGTAGGACCATCGATATTTGAGTTTTTTAACCCTATGTACCTAATTTTTGCATCTAGTACTTGGTGGAACCCACATAACTTTGGTTTCATATTCATTATTTGGCACTTGATAGAATAGAAAGTTGTCTTCTTCTACCCCATTAAGTACATGAGGTCCACATAGTCAAGTTTTTGTATATATTCAAGATTGAACATGTTGTCTAGGACAAATGTGGGTAATTCAAAGAGCATGGTTGAGAAGCGATGGAAGCATATGAATAACCTAGTCCCCCCCATATAGGACTCTTTATTTAGATGTTATTGTAAATTTAATATTAGTCATACCTCATATGACAATATTGACATTTTTCCTATAAATTTATCAATTATAAATTTTTACACCTCATCATAGAGGCAGTAGGGTGTCTTGTTTGTTTCTTGATAGGGTACATCCATGCACTCTATAATTGAAATGGATTATCCATATGCCTCCACTTGGTTTTATTATAGAGTAGGAAACTAATGTTTCTTCTAGTAAAGGATGAGGTAAACTAGGTAGGAATTATATGTGAACTTCCTCTTTTCCTTAAATTCCCTTAGTTGATTGTCCATTTGATTAGCAATGTACATGACACAATAAATAATTTAGGAGTGACTTGAGTAGGTATGTATTGCATGTTGTAGGGCTATGTGCTTATATACCTTAATATTTACCTTTTCTTTGAGAAATGTGGTAATACCAAATAATATCATCTACACATCTTCCTTAAAAAGTTCTAACTCTAATGGCGTAAGGAACCAATAAGTCCCTCTAATATTTATTGGTACCTAGGTAGTAAAATTATTTTTGTATCTTTGGGTTGTAAGACACCTACATGGTAGGGTCATCTATCACCTTCAATATTTTTCTAATTTCCCCTCATTGATGTATCAATACTCTTCACTCTATTATTGGGGTATAAAGTGTTCCCCAAAGGGTTCATATATTTTAAAACAAATTTCTACTAGATTTGGGTAAACTTTATATCTCAATAGGCGCTTTCATATCACTCAAATAATTTTTCTTAAGAGGGAGATCTCATCTCAAGCTCATCCATAGAGACCTCAACCCTTCAAATGTATCAATACCTTAGGGTAAACTTACTATTTATTCCTCATTATTAGCTATTAGACCGACTCAATCATATATTTTAAGTGGATGAAGCATAGTTAGAGGAAAAAATTCTAGCTGAGGACATCATGAAGTAATATTTATCACCAACTTGTATCAACCCTATTGACATTAGACCATATATCATTTTGTTTATCTCCCTTTTGTTGTTGCAATAGTCTTTTGCACTTTAAAAAGAGAGATAAGATGAAGAGAATGAATAACCTTACTCTAATATATCTAATTGGTCTTGGGTTGGAGAAACTATTGGGTATAGAAAGACTCAACCCATGATGTTGAATGAATTTTATTGTTATTAATCGACCTATTATTAAACCAAAAAATTCCATCCCAAACAAATTAGAGTTGGGTAAGTTGTGCTAACACTATTGCCCTTTTTGATCGAACCCAATAACTCAAATAAAACATATTTATGGCACAATTTTTTTTTCCAATGTTGATATATAGATCTATATTATGCTCAAGGAGTTAATTTGGGGGTCTAGGTTGAATCTTCTCAAAGTTTCCTTTCTCACCTAGCCAATGAAGTGTTTGTACTTCTCTTGCTTAATCCTCCTACACTTCCTCTTTTCTTATTTTATTTGACCTTTGATGAATCATCCTCCTAGAATAAGAAAAAAATAGGTGAACGTAGAGAAGATGTGGGTAACACAATGTAATGAACCTCTCTTCTCATTCCATAAATCATTCAAAAATATATCAAAATATTCAACATGCATCCACAAATAAAGTACTTGCACAACAAATTACTCAATAAAATAGATATTGATTATACCCTTGAGGTAGAGCAACACCATACAATGCTCCTTTTGAAAGGAATCCACTCCACAATATCTCTAGCTCCACAAGCCAAGACTTCTCCAAGAATACATCATAGATTATGGATACCTTTTACAATGGGGGTGCATCTCTCTTTATACAAGAGTGTGATGGTTCACCTTCCATGAGTTACAAAGTGCATAATAATATGATAATATTCCTTGCGGTTACATATGACAATATTCCCCCAATGGTTACAAATATGATTCTATGACATACCTATTTCTATTTTGACATGTGGCCTTCCTTACTCAATAATTAATTTATGGCTCATACCATTATACAATACAATATTAAATTATTAAATATTAAGTACCTATCTTGGTACCTAACATTCCATCCCCCTTACAAATGTTTCATCCTTGAAATATTATAAGAGGCTAAATAATATGATCTTCTGAGCCATGCTAAATAATGGTACCAATCTCGATCATCCATCCATCCAAGTGGAACTATGATTGGTGGTGGTCTTATTTGATACCAATGCCATGTGTTGAAAGCATAAATTTCATATTTTTTCATCCATACCTGCTTGCATTTAAGACTTGCAGCATACCCAAAGTTTTGGCTCCTTGGGTTCCTTATATGTCCCTCATTGATCTTATGTGGCCTCAAGCCCTGTCGCCATGATTGTTGCCTCTCATGGTGGTGTGGATGGTGATATACTCCAACCTTAGCCTGATGTTCAACCTGTTTTTGCTCTTCTTTCTTACTCTCTTCTATTGATTCTTCCTTTACTTTTGTTTCCTTGATTTATGCTATTGTCTTTGTTTGCTCTTCACTTTGTTCCTTTGTAATAGCTACCTGTTTGTCCTTACATTGAGAAATATCCTGTAATGTTATCTTCTTCTTTCAGTACCATAATTTCATGAATTTATTTTACACATTAATGTTAATAGTACCCAAAGAATGCAACCAAGGATAACCAAGAACAATATCTACATAATTCATCTCAATAGCATGAAAATTTGAATGTAAAACATATTTATCCATGGTGAGCTTTAAATATTCAAAAATTTGAATATTGTCTCCTTCAATTTGTATGTCTTTGATTTTCTTTGCTTGAACTTGCAACCTTTTAGTCAAAGACATGTTGATAAAATTATATTTGCTGCTAGGGTTAATGGAAACAATAATTTTTTGATTTTGAATGCACCCATGAACTTGCAAAATAGAATTTTGACATTCAAATAAATCTCTTTTACCATTGTTTGGCCCTAACACAAAAGATGTAGTTTCTTTAGCTTGCACATTATGATCCTTTTCCTTTAATCCCCATTTGCTTAAAAATGCAACTTCAAATTCTTTTTGTGTAAATGTATCATTATGAGCAAAGTCCTCCTCATACCAAGAGCGAGCTTTCCCTTGCAAGGAAATCAAAATCTTAAATCTCCAAAAATATTGAGAAGAATATAAAGATTTAAAATTTTCCCACCATTCCCTAGCATCAATATCATCTTCTCCAAAAAATTTTGGCAACTCCATATTTTTTTTTAAATAGCTAGGGTTTGAATAATTGGAACTCAAAAATTAAAATTTTTGAAATCTCATCTATTTCCTTATTCAATAATTAAATATGAAAATTTCCTTCAAATAAAAAAAAATGGAAACTGATTTGCTTACTTGGATTAAAAGTTATGAATTTTTGGTGGAGGAAGCGAAGGAAGTGGAGGAGGAGCAAAAATGACAAGCAAGAATTTTGAACCAATGGAAGGAGAAGATCTAGAGGCTGGGCAAAATGCTATATCTATAAAGGAAAAGGATTCCCTATCAGCTCAGTTTGAAAAGGCTAAAGGTACAGATCCTCTAGATAAACCCTCAGACAAAGGGTCCCACTAGGGTTCGAGAGCTGGCAACAAGGGCCCAACATTTTTGGAAATGCTAAAAGGGAAAAAGAAGGAGCCAGTCAGTGAACTACCACCCCTAATACCAAACAATAATAGGTTAACTACACCGGTGGAGATTATGGAAAGATTCTTGGATATGGAGGCATCATCCTTAGTTGGCAAGTTTTTTGGAGGAAGGCCGGACATTGAGACTATTCGCTCATGGGCCGCGACAAAGTGGAAAAATTTAGGAATCTTAGAAATCATAGCCATGTCAAGAGGTTTTTTTATGATAATACTCAACAACAAAGATTATGCAGAGCACATCTTGACAGGAGGACCCTGGTTTCTAGGAAGGCATAACCTCTTTCTGAGGAAGTGGGGGGAGGTTTTCAACCCTAAGAAATAGAACATTAATATAGCACCCATTTGGGTCCGCTTACCAAAACTCCCAGACCAGTTTTTTAATGAGTATTGGCTTAGTGGCATAACAAAGATGATAGGAGAGCTCATGGCAATAGACCATTCAACCCGGGTAAGGACTAGACTGACGCATGCCAGGATCTATGTAAATGCAAACTTGGATTCTGATCTACCTTCTCAGGTGGAACTAGCATATGGAGAGTTTCTAAGGATTCAAATTGTGGAGTATGAGAACAAGCCGACATTTTGTAGCGTGTGCAAAACCTAGGGCCACCTTCAAGCCCAATGTCTGACAATAACTGCAAACAAGGAAGCCACGAGCAAAGGTTTTCTGGGGAAAGCTAATGGGAGAAGGATCCCAAAGTTTCAAGGATCACATCTTAACTTGGAAAGATACAGACAAGTTAAGAATAACCAGGCTGACCAAGCTAACACAAAACTGGCAAAAATCTAGGAGAAAGGAAAGAAACATAATGAGGGAGGCAAAAATCATAAGGTATGTAATAAAGATCCCAGCTTGAACATGTTTGATATCATAGCAAATCTAGAAGTTGAAAAAGAAAAAAGTAAGGATGATACCATCAGTGTCAAGTTTCCTGAAACCCTAGACTCCCCATTCAAATCAAGACCATCCAAAGCTATGACAAAAATCCCCAAAAGCTATGCTCAAAATGAAGAAAAATTGCTAGGTCATTTCAGTTTAAACATGGAAAAAATAGAGTCAAGAGTCGAAGTTGTGGAAACAAGAGACAAGAATGTAGCTCCTAATCCTATAGTGGAGCAAATTATCCCTTATCAGATGAGCCCAACGGTAAAATGTTCCTTGAAGGAAAGCCCCCTATTTAGGAACCAGATAGGAGAGGTGAACCAAAACAAGGCTGAGGATGAAGAGGGAATTGAAAACCCCCAAAATGAGGAAGAAGGTTCAAGCCCTAGATTATCATAGTATATGCCCCCTCATTTCAGTCTAAAATAGACTAGAAGCACTACCAAGCCTCCGATAGATTATGGAAGTGAAAGAAAGAAAGGGAGAATATCTACATCAGAGCACTATAGAATGAGAATCAATGAAAAAATTGCAAACAGAAAGCAAAGAACATTGTTACAGCAAGCTATTCCTGGCCAAGATAATAGCAAAATTGACAAACCCCCTTTGGATCAGGGAAGGGGGCGGGGAAAAAATATCAAACAGTCTAAATGAAGGTTCTTTCATGGAATGTGAGAGGCCTAAACGGCCCACCAAAACAAAGGATGGTGAAGTCTTTAAGGAAGGATTGGAATCCTACTATTATTTTTCTTCAAGAAACCAATACGGATGCGACACAATCAACACTTATAGCTAGAAGGATTTGGAAGCAAGGAGAATTGGCCTTTCAACAGGCGAGAGGAGCATCTGGGGGCCTCATGATCTTATGGGATCCTATTAAAATAGAAGGAAGTATTATTCAGGCAAATGAAAGAGTCTTAAGCATTTTATTTCATGATTTTGATACTAATAAGAATTGGATTATGTCAAATGTTTATGCCCCCACCTCTATCCAAGGGCGGTATGAACTGTGGGAGTTTTTCAAGCATTTGAGCCAAGCTTTTAAAGACATTCCTTGGGTGATTGGGGGAGATTTAAATACCCCCCTTTACCCATCTGATAAGAAGGGAGGATCTGGGTTACCCTTAAGCAACATGGAGGACTTCAATGAATTCATTAACACAAATGAATTGATGGATGTAAGACTAAAAGGAGCCAAATTTACATGGAGTAACAAGAGGATAGGAAGTCAGCTGATTCAAGAAAGGTTGGACAGGTTTTTTTATCCAAGGAAGCTACAACAATGTTTGGTGATTTAGCGTTACAAGCCCTTCCTAAATGCGCTTCAGATCATATTCTTATTCTATGGGAGGAATTTCAGGCTAAATCCTTTAAAAATCCATTCAAATTTCTATCAATGTGGGTTAAACATCCGGACTTCAAGAAACAAATAGAGGAATGGTGGCAGCAGCCTATCCAGGGAAGTGCTTCCTTCAAACTATCTCAAAAACTTAAGATGGTGAAAAACAACCTTAGAATATGGAATAAATAAGTCTTTGGAAATATTTTTGAGAATAAGAGAGTAGTGGGGGAAAAACTAAGAATAATAGAAAGCAAAATCCAAAATGGAACCTATGATGAGGTGACAAGGACTGAAGAGAAGGAAACCCTTTGTGAGTTTTATAATATTTTAGCTTGTGAAGAGATGTATTGGAGGCAGAAATCAAGGGTATTATGGCTAAAGGAAGGGGACTCTAACTCAAAATTTTCCATGTTACCACATTGAGCAATAGAAGCAACAATAATATTAGAAATTTAACTAAGGTGGATGGATCCTCAACTCAAAACATTCAGGAGATCAGGGACGAGGCTATTAATTTTTTCAGTTCATTATTGGGTGAAGAACGGGCCTGTAATGCCCAAGCAAAGGAATCTCTCCTTCAATTAATTCCACAACTCATTGATGAAATGATTAACGAGTCTCTTACATCAGCTTTTTTAGACGAAGAGATCAAGGAGGCTTTGTTTAACATGGATCCTAAAAAAGCTCCTGGGCCGGATGGGTTTTCATCGCGGTTTTTCCAAGTTTGTTGGGATATTGTTGGAGCAAAAGTTATTGCTGCAATCAAGGAGTTCCAAAGTTCAAATCATATTCCAAGGGGTTTCAATTCAACTTTCATTGCTTTGATCCCTAAAGGCCCCAACCCCAAGACTATGGCTGACTTTAGGTCGGTTAGCCTGTGTAATATATCCTATAAAATTCTGTCCAAAGTTTTAGCCAACCGTTTGAAGAAAGTTCTACCGGTTATCATTGATCCAAGTCAAGGAAGTTCTATACAAGGAAGATCAATATTAGATGGATTTATTATTGTTCATGAGGCTCTTCATACAGCCACTCAGACCAAAAAAAGTAGTCATGGCTTTAAAGTTAGACATGAACAAAGCTTATGACAGGATAAATTGGGAATTCCTAGAGGCACTTTTATTAAAATTTGGCTTCAACATGAAATGGATCAAGTTAATAAGAGAGTGTATTTCTAAGCCTTGTTTTTTAGTTTTGGTTAATGGATCTACTAAAGGTTTTTTCAAAGCAAATGTGGTCTAAGACAAGGAAATCCCATAAGTCCTATACTGTTCATCATTGTAGCTGAGGCCTTGGGAAGAACCATTAAGGCAACAGCGGTTGCTGGACTCATATCAGGTATCAAGGCCACGTCGCTAACTACTTCAATGACACATCAACAATTTTTTGATGATACATTGCTACTGACTTTGGCTTCTGTGGTTGAGGCAAGAAGGATTAAAAATATTCTCATAATGTATGAAGAAGCGGCTGGACAGAAAATGAATTTTGATAAGAGTAAACTTTATTTCATCAATACCCCCATTTCTAGGAAAAACAAAATAGCAAGGATCATGGAATGTCAGATTGCATCCCTTCCCACATCCTATTTAGGTCTTCCCCTATTTGCAAGGAAACCTGAAGGATCAATGTGGAACATAGTTCCAGAGAGGATCCAAAAAAAGCTAGCAGGTTGGAAAGGACATCTGTTATCTCAAGCAGGCAAAGCAGTTTTAAAATTGGCTTCACTTCAAAGTATACCCGTTTACTTCCTATCAGTATTTAGAGCTCCCAGCAAGGTGTATCACAAAATTGAGAAGCTTCAAAAAAAATTTCTCTGGTCAAGGACTGAGGATAAGAAAAGGATCCATTTAGTAGGTTGGAACAAGGTTTGCAAACCTAAAGCTGATGGGGGGTTAGGATTGAGGAGAATTGCTCATCTCAATACAACTCTGTTAGCCAAACAAGCGTGGTGATTATTGATTAAGGTCGATGATGAATGGACAGCCATAATTAGGAGGAAATACCTCCAAGGTGTGAAATTCCTCAATGATAACTTAGCAAGCAGGGGGTCTGCTTTTTGTAAGGCAATCCTCACGAGCAGGGATCTTGTCAAGAAAGGTCTTAGATGGATTCTAGGAAATGGGCAAACAATAGAATTTTGGAAGGATCGATGGGTAAGAGCTGAGGAGTTATCCCATAATCCTCGTTTGGCTAGGATTCAAGAGCATATGGAGCAATATATTGGGAAGAAGGTTGCAAATTATATGTGGTAGGATATAAATATCAACATGTGGAAACACATCAGAGTACAAGGTTTTGAAGCAGAGTCTGAAGAGCTTTATAACATTTTAACTCAACAAATTATTCCCTCTAGAGAGGATGAAGATCACATTGTTTGGTCTGAGACTGAAAGTGGTGACTTCTCAATTAAGTCTGCCTATAATTTACTTCTCAATGTGGAAGGTCAACAATTTCAACCGAGTTTGGTTTGGATCAAAGGCTTAATTCCTAAAATATCCTTTTTTTCATGGTTGGTGATTCAAGGAAAAATCCTCACTATGGACAATATGTTATCCAAAGGTATGGTTATTGCTAACCGTTGCTACATGTGCAAGGCAGGATGGGAGACAACCCAAAACTTGTTTCTGGAGTGTCCGATAGCAGAGTCCATCCTGGATGAACTTTTCCAAGCCTTTAGGATCTCGTGGGTTAAGCCTGCTCTTATATCCAAAGTGTTCCATCAATGGCCTCAACCCTTTGTTAGCCTAAAACTTAAGTACCTATGGAAAATCTATTGGCATCATTTTCTTTGGTAGATTTTGCTAGAAAGGAACCATAGAGCCTTTAAGGATACCATTCACAATCCAAAAACCATACTCAACAGGATTATTATCTTTGCGAAAGAAAACCTTAACACCTTAGTGGATGAGAACCACTCAATTATTCCCCAAGAAAAATGATTAGCTCGGGCCTTAGGTATTGAGGACATACCTTCCATTCCTTTACCCAATCCTAGAAATGGGATTTCTTGGGATCCACCCCCCCAGGGTTGGTTTAAACTAAATTTTGATGGTGCAACCAAGGAGAACCCGGGAAGAGCTGGAGATGGAGGAATAATCAAGGATCATCAAGGAAATCTGGTCAAGGCCTTTGCTGAACCATTGGGGATTAGAACTAATAACTAAGCAGAAGCTAGAGCCCTTTGGAGAGGGTTGCAAGTAGCCCAAGCAACTCAAGGTAACTTGATGATTGAAGGTGATTCTATGAACATCATCAACCTATTAACCAATGGCAAAAAACCTCCATGGAGAATCAAGGGAGTCATCCATGAAGTGAGGATCATTTTTGTGGCAAGACAGAACAGGAGGGCTCGTCACGTGTACCGTGAGGCCAACAGGTCAGCTAACAAATTAGCCAACATAGGTGTTGATGTTAGTATTTTGGTGACATGGACACAAGGTGTGCCACGTGAAGTGGAAAAAATTATTAGTCATGAAAAGAAACCTTCCTGTTAGAGGAGAAATATGAATGGGTGTTCTTTCCCCATGGAGCTGGTAATAACTATGGGGTTTCCCTCTAAATCATACCAAATTGGAAATGAAGGTAACATGGTGTAAGCCTTGGAAGATTCCGATAGAGAATAGGAAATGGGCAAGAAACAGGTTTCACAAGTGAAAAGTTCCAAACTTCAATTCTTGTCAATGTAAGTAATGTTTACAGTTATGTTTAGGTATGGGTGTGCTTTGTTAGTAAGGTGTTGTAGGGGATTCAACATAATTTATGGTAAGAAAGTTTCAAGGATGACTAGGATCTACAATTTCAACAGAAGGCTGGATATTGTAATAGGTTTTGGGTTAACCTGCAAAACTTGGTAATTAATGAAGACTTTTATTTACAAAAAAAAAAGTTATGAATTTTTCCCTTTTTTGTTGGCAACCCCAAAAAACAACACCAAATGCCCAACTTGCAACAGCTATAACTCCCTCATTACTTATCAGAATTTAACAAGTAAGTAGTCATTGTTGTAGTACTCAAAATAACTTGCATGCTGATACAAAAATATTTTGAAAATGATTGCTAAAGAATTTAATACAATTTTTTTCTTTTTGAAAAAAAAATTCGTGCAGCCAAAAAACAGCTTAAACAACCCAACTTCAAACAACTGTAACTCTCTCAAAACTTATCAGAAATCCACAAATGAGCAGTCATTTTTATAGTACTCAAAATAATATATATTTTTGTGCCAAAATATTCTGCAAATGACTGCTGAAAAATTTAATACGAATTTTTTATTTTGTAAAAAAATTTGTGCGGCCAAAAATAACAAAAATAACTCAACTTCAAACAACCATAACTTTCTCAATACATATCAGAATTTGAAAAATGAGCAGTATTTTTTGTAGTACTCAAAAATATCTACACAATGGAGTAAAAAAATTCTAAAAAATGATTGCTGAAATAAAAAATATGGCCCCCACAAAATGTGATATTTTTTTTGAAAAACGTGCCCTAGCTCTGCAAAAACAAACCCACTTTTCCCAAATTGTGGCTCTGATATAAAATGTAATTAACCTCTCTTCTCATTCCATAAATAATTCAACAATATATCAAAATATTCAACATGCATCCACAAATAAAGTACTTGCACAACAAATTGATCAATAAAATAGAGATTGATTATACCCTCGAGGTAAAGCAACACCATACAATTCTCCTTTTGGAAGGAAGCCACTCCACAAGATCTCTAGCTCCACGAGCCAAGAATTCTCCAAGAATACATCATAGATATATTTTACAATGGGGGTGCATCTCTCTTTATACAAGAGTGTGATGGTTCACCTTCCATGAGTTACAAAGTGCATAATAATATGATAATATTCCTTGCGGTTACATATGACAATATTCCCCCAATGGTTACAAATATGATTCTATGACATACCTATTTCTATTTTGACATGTGGCCTTCCTTACTCAATAATTAATTTATGGCTCATACCATTATACAATACAATATTAAATTATTAAATATTAAGTACCTATCTTGGTACCTAACACACAACAGTAGTGGAAGGTGTTTATGTGGGTCAACCCTTGGTATAAAGGGACCCTTAGAGGTAAATTAGATATCCATGATGGATTGGAATAGGAATAGATTAAACTTTGAAGTGTAGATAAAAAATTGCCAAGTCAAAATTTTGGAGCAATTTGCTTGGTTTTTTGAATAAATTGCTTGCAAAATGGAGTGATTTAACTTTGGTAATTTAGCTTTTGGAGTAGCTTGCTTGGGGATGCAAGCAATTTTATTTTTTATGCAAGTGAATAACTTGCTTCAAGAGGAGTGTTCAAGTAATTTGCTTGTTATTTCACTCCTTTTGAAGGATGACTTGCTAGGATGAAAAAGAATGGGCTAAGATTGAGTAGCTCATTCAAAGTTTAATTTGAAATGGAGGGTTTTTCTTTAGTATTTTACTAGAAATTGTTTAGGTGAATAGCCCAAAGTCCCTTGGCTTGATTTAATTCAAATTTATGAGGTTCTTAAGGATTGATTGGTTCATAATTCCTGATAGATTTGACCCCTTTCCAATCTATAGTTGCATAACAATTTTAGGCTAGCTGGCCATATCTTACTTGCATGAGTGGTTGTAGATACCTAGGTATGTCATGCATGTATTACAATGTGAGCATAATGTATGTGTGATAAGGCATGGAAAATATCTTGAGTGTAGTGTGGAAGAAAAATGAAGAGGTATTAGAATACACATGGGAAGTTTATAGCCCCAATTTCATGTGGACCCCTAGCCATACCTACAATATTATTTGTGTAGGTTGAGTGGCCCATGCAAGGTTGATTGGCTCACTTGGTTGGTTTACTATGGTGGTATGTCATAACAAGTGCTTCACTCATCAAATTAAGTAGTTTTATTGCTAAGATGATCAAATCATTCATCATGTGGTACCTTTACATTTTTGAATAACAATAAGATTTTATTGTCAAACTCATTTCCCTATAATATCGATTATAATTCATCATAGGAAGATGTAAGAAGAGGAATATAAGATAGCAAGATTTTTTTGGATGAAAATAAAATACCAAGTGAGATTTGATAACAAGAAAATTAAGGGATAAGTACTATTTAGAAAATAATAGTTAAGAAAAGAATGAAAATATATGTACATATTTACATCTCTCTTAGCTAGATATTCTTTCTAGATAGGACAAAGATGTTGCTTTTTAACTTAAAATAAATATAGTTCTTCCATTCATGGTGGAAATAATATAAGAATTTGGATCCACAATTATAAAATTTAATAGAGACCACTCCAAAGGGAGTCAAAATTTAGATGTTATCCTAGTTTTGCTTTGTCTCCCTCCCATTTGAATATGTTTCTTCTTCTTGCAATCCATCTCATTGGACTATTTGTCAAACCATCTTTTGACCATCTCTTAATGTTGCACCATTCTCTTGAATCTCTTTCTTCCCCTAAGGCCAATAGATCATTCCACCTTACTTGCATTGGATTGACATTAGTATCTTTGAGCTCCACTTGATATGACATTTAAAGGTAAGGTAAAGTAATAGAACCTTCTTCAGCTCATAAGGAGATGATATGCTAGATGTCTTGAGTGTCACTCAATTGACACATATTATATTTCATATATTAGTATACTAGTCCCTTTGTGATTCAATAATGGTTTATTTAGAATCCTTGTTATATTCTTGTTTATTGATTCTACTAGCCTTTTACCTTGGGATTAGTAGTTTAAGGAAGATTTGAGTAGGAATTGTTAGATTGTTACATTATTTGGCATTATGACTAGAGAAATAATTATCATATGAAAAATATAAAAATAGAAACTTGAGAATACATATATCCTATGAGAATGAAAATGAAGATGAAAAGAAAAAGGAAAATTTAGATTTTCATGAATACAAAGAGACTCCATCTCCATTATCTATAAAGCCATAGCTGGAGAGAAATAATGTACTCTATGTATGAGGAAACTTTGTATCATATGTGACTTTAATGCAAAATTGTATTGTTATCCATGTGTTAATGTCTTGCTGGTTTTTTTTTTTGTATGAGAATATTATCAATGATTTTGTTGAGGAATTTAACCTGAGTTCTTGTATGAATATTATGGATCCTGCATTAAAAATTTTTGATTGAACTTGGGGATTTGCTAAAAGTGGTATAAGAGCAAGGTTGCATCCTTTAGATGAGTATAGAAATGGATAATCATTGCCATCCAATAATAATAATAATTAATTTATGGTTTGATATGTGCAAGTCTTGAATATTATATGAAATGGTCAATAGCTAGAAATGCTTGTGGAGAACATATGCTGCAATAACGGGCAAAATAAATAGTGAGAATACTTCACCACTTTTTTTGTAGGCAAGTATTTATTTAAGTATTTATAAATCTACCTTAGTATTCTATTTTAAGTGCCTCCAAATTCTTATATATATTTTTTGGAAATTTTGAGTAATTATGTTGTCATTGATGTCAAAAGTTAGTTCATCTCAGTGCAAGGGAATTGATAAAAAGAGGGTTAAAATATTTATATTTTAAGCCCAAGATATTTGGTATAAAGCTCCACATGGTTGGTCAAAATATTGTCTAAATATCCCGAAGGAAGGAAATACCTAGGCCCAAAGGAAATAATATTATATTTATTATTATAATAAAGTTTAAGTAAGCCGGTGACAGAAAAAATATTTTATTATAATATTAAAGTTGTTAAGAGAAAGCCTAAGGTTAATTATAAAATAATTATAATATTTATATTATAATATTTTATAACCCTAAGTGGGTTTGGCGCCAAGAATAAATTTTAAATTATTAAACTCCATGATGTCCGAGCATGGAGAAAAATTGGTATTTATATGATAAATTTTGAAGGCCAAAATTAAGTCTCTCGATGCATGTTGTGAATGATTAATTTAATTGTTGATGCAAATTTCATGAGCAAGGTGGATAAAATTTTTAGTTTTGAAAACAAAGAGGAAAACATGGATGAATAAAGAGATAAGGTTGTATGCCCCTATCACCAACCACGCAATTGGCCTAGCGGTAGGCTTGGTAGTATTAAGACACTGGCGGATGATAGATCCTATATTTGATTCCCGATGGCAACAGTTTATTTGTTTTGTTAGCGAGAAGGGTGAGAAGTGGTTAGATAGTGCATTGTGGTAATTGGTCCTTGTGTGGATGGTTGGTCTAGCGGCAGCCCATAGGGTGCTAAGGCATGGCGGATGATAGATCCTACATTCGAATCTTGATGGCAACATTTTTATTTTTCTAGTAAGAAGGGTGAGTAGTGGTTAAAGAGGGCATCGTGGTATTAGGTCCTTGTGTGGGTGGTTGGCCTAGCGATAGCCCAAGGGGAGCTAGTGTGCTGGAAGGTGGTAGGCATTGTGTTTGAATCTTCACGATAATATTTTGGTAAGTGCAAATTAATTTTGGTAATTGCTAAGGTTGAGGTTAGGTGCATGTGGTTTAATTGATTATTGTGAGCATTGTTGGCCTTGGGAGATATAAGGGAATTATTTTTATTATTTCATGCATTTATTTTTGAAGAAAATTATAATGAATTATTTTGAAAGTGAACTATTGGAGTAATAAGAATCCTTGTTGATTTTGTTATGAATGTGTTTAGAAGTTAAGAGGGAGTTAAAAGGTGTATGAGGTATTTTAATTGTTTGGATTCTTGCTTCTTTTTGAAGGGTTTGATTATATGAGTTGATGCTATAGTTTGAGAAACCAAGAGAGTGGTTTGGAATTTAATTGGGCACACATATTGAAGGATTGCTAACTCATAAAGAAGTGTTGTGCTAACCTTTTATAGTTGCAAAAGATATTGTGTGTGAGATATATTTTTGAAGATATATCTCCATAAGAGCAAGCAAAAAGGTATGGGCATATCATTCCTTATTTAAGGTGTTTGGTTGAATGAATATTTCTAAACATAAGGTGGAGTGAAAAGGATTGTTTGATAAGCATTGTTGGAAATATTTGAGTTAAGTGTTGAGACCTACATTGTGCTCTTTGTTGAAAGAAGTTGGAAGAACACTTGTTTAGGGTTTGTGAGACAATTATGCTTCATTGGTTGAATGTATGTGTGAAGTTTTTGAGCATTGGTCTTGAGTGATATTGAAAGTGAATGTGCAAACATTAGAAATCAGATTTGTGAAAGCGACAGACTTAATGATTGAGTAGAACATATTGAGCTATTTGCAAGTGCATATTATTCTCTATATGTTCCAGAGGTTAAATGAATTTTGGATAGAATATGTCTAAACTGCTTCAAGTTAAAGGAATTACTTTGAATATTAGACAAAGTATTTGATAGCATTGTGTGCAAGATTTGAGATTATTTGAGCATATCTTGTGAGCTATTTTGAGCATGTGTTAGAGTAGGTTTGAGCATTTTTGGTTATTGAATAATTTGAGCAAGGCTTTGGAAGATTAATTTGAGCAAGTCTTTGTGAAGACTTAATTTAAAAGTTAATTTATTTAGTTTGAAGACTTAAGTTTTTAGTGATTTGTTCAAGCTTTGTGTTAAGGCTTGGGGTAGATCTAAGCAGAGTTGATTTGTTCAAGCTTTGTGTTAAGGCTTGGGAGAGATCTAAGTATGAGTTGATTTTGATTGTTCAAGATTTGTGTTAAGGTCTTGGGGAGATCTAAGAGAGTAGTTATTTGATCAAGCTTTGTGTTAAGGCTTGGGATAGAGTTTAGAGATAAAATTATGCTAGACTTGGGATAGAGTTTGGTGTAGATTTAAGATAGAGTTGAGAGTAATCTTTGGAGGTGATAGAGTAAAGAGGATAGAAGTATCTAGTGGATAGAGATCCATTAGCTAGTGTAGTGGGGATAGAGGTCTCCTATGGAGAGAGATCCACAAGCCAGAGTAGTGGGGGTAAAAGTCTTCTAGAATATCACCAACAGAGAAGAGGTTGAAAGAGTCGGATCCACATAAAACCTAGAATAGAGTGGAGTGGTGTCCACAGAACCAGAGCAAGGGGAAAGAGTTCTCCTATGGAGTGTGATCCATGAACCAGTTGGGAAGATAGAGTTCTTCTATGGAGAGAGATCCACAAACCAGTTGAGGAGATAGAGTTCTCCTAGATCAAGTTCCATGAACCAGAGAAAAGGGGAAAGAGTTCTCCTATGGAGAGAGATCCACAAATCAGAGCATAGGGGATTGGTGTCTCCTTTGGATAGAGGTCCATAAACATTGTAATAGGGAATTGATTCCCAAGAGATTTGTTGAGAAAATTTAGTGGAAATATTTTCTTCATGGAGTAGCCCACATTGGGTGAACCACATTAAATTGGTGTCTCTCTTGTGTGTGATGATTTGTGCATTACTTTGATTACTGCTATTGATATTGCCATTGATAATATTGGATAATATTATTTGAGAAAGAAAAGTAAAAGTTGATCTTATATTATTCACCCCCCTCTCAGTATAAGCCTATGTTCTTCAATTGGTATCAGAGTGGGTTCCTTCAAAAGAGTTTAACAGCTTGAAGGAAGAGGTTACAGGAACACAGATGGCATCTCAGAGTGGATCTTCATCAAACAAGGCACCATTGTTTGATGGGAACAATTATGCTTTCTAGAGCATAAGAATGAGGACTTACTTGATGTCACAAGGGTATGAGACATGGCAAGCAGTTGAGGATGGATTCACACCTACAACTAATCCTCCCATAGATAAATATGGTAAGATCTTACATGTAAATAATGCCAAGGCTATGCATGCAATCCTAAGTGGATTACGTGAAGTAGAATTTGTGAAAGTTATGCATTGCAAATCAGCAAAAGAGATTTGGGAGAAATTGAAGCAAGCCTATGAGGGAAATAAAAAGGTCAAGATGGCAAAACTACAAAATCACAAGAAAATATTTGAGGATTTGAATATGGAAGAAGAGGAAGACATTGCTACATACTTACTTCATGTGGATGAGATTGTTAATACCATGCATGGACTTGGATTTGAAGTTGAAGAATCTGATGTTGCTCAGAAAGTTTTAAGGTCACTTCCTACAAGGTATGATGGAAAAGTTTTAGCTATAGAAGAGATAAAGGATATTGAGAAGTTGACTATGGATGAGCTACATGGAATTATCATAACTTATGAGATGAGAATAGTAAAGGATCCTAACTCCAAGAAAGAGGTAGCCTTCAAAGCATCAAAGAAGACAAAGGATAAGAAACCAGAATCAAGTGGTGAATCAACCAGTGATGAAGAAGCTAACTATGGCAGAAGAAACAAGGACTCAAGAAAGAACAAAGGTATGAAAATAGTGAAATGTTTCAATTGTGGAAATTTTGGTCATTATGCATCTAATTGTCCAGAAGCTGGAAGCAGTAGCAGTGAAGAGAAACAAGATCATAAGAAAAAGGAAGCAGGAAAATCTAGGTATGAAAAGAAAAATAGGTATGGTCAAAACAAGCATGAAAATAAATTCTTTCAAAGGCACAAGAAGAGTTTCTATGTTGATAAGGGAAGCAAGGCTTCAAGTGATAGTGATGGAAGATCCTCAGATAGTGAAGAAGAAGAAATTCTATTTTTGGAAATAGAAGAGGAAGGAAGTACTCATGTTGAAGATAAATATGAAAAGTATGAAGATGCTCTTGAAGACCAAGAAGTAGAAAAGGATTCAAAAAATGAAGAGGAAGGTGTAGTAGATCTAGAAGTAGAACTTATTATTGCTCTCAAAGAATTGAAAAAGGTTAGAAAGCAGAATTCAAAATTCAAGGCTCAAGTTCAAGAATGTGATGAAGAAAAAGGAAAGCTTATACAAGATCTGACAAACTCAATAGCTAAGACAAGGAGATTTAAAGAAAATTTAGAGGTAAAAGTATTAGAATGTGAAATATTAGAACATGAGGTAGCTTCACTAAGGATGGAAGTAAAAGAGTCTAAAGACAAGCTACATAGGTATGGGAAAAGTTCAAAGACCTTGGATAAGATTATCAATGCACAAAGACCTTCATCTATCAAAACAGGACTTGGTTTTGAAGAAGGACAAGGGAAACAAGAAAAAGGGTCAAGCTCAAGTTCACAAGAGGAAGAAGTTTCAAAGGAAGAGAGTGAAGGAGAAAGTGAGACTTATGTGAATAGAAGCTTCACCAAGGAAGGAAACAAAAGGAACAGGGATCATCACAGAGAAGAAAGGACTAAGAGACCAATGGGTTCAAGGCAAGATTTCTTCAAAGGACGTTGCTTTTCATGTAACAGATTTGGTCACAGGGCTATGCATTATAGGACACATGGAAAGGAGTATGGTGTTACCAAGAGGAACTTCAAATATGGACATTTCTTTCAAGGGTATTGCTACTCTTGTAATCGATTTGGGCATAAAGCAATTCAATGTAGGGTTCATGACAAAAAGGAGTATGGATTCACCAGGAGGAACTTCAAGATATTTGCACCTTCTATGAACTACAACATTAAGTGTTACAAGTGTAATAATGTTGGACATAAGGCCAAGTGGTGTAGAACAGAGTTTCCAGAGACAAGAAGAAATAGGGACACTCAAAAGGATCAAAAGGGCATGTTGAGAAAGAAGGTTGACAAAGGAAAGGAGCATTGTATGTTGGGAGTAGTTTTACTCCCACCCCAAAATTAATCACCTCAAGGAGAGGAGGTGGGGAGGGGGCTGAGCTAAGAGTCTTATATTTAGCCCCAAAGGAGTCCCTTTGCCATTGATGTCAAAGGGGGAGAGATTTGAGTAAGGGGGAGAGCATTCAGTTAGGGAGAGCAGTTTCTCAGGGGAGCATATTTGGAGTCAAATGGTTTGAAAAAGGAAGTTTTAGAAAAGGGTTGCCATCAATGACAAAGGGGGAGATTGTTGGAAATTTTGAGTAATTATGTTGTCATTGATGTCAAAAGTTAGTTCATCTCAGTGCAAGGGAATTGATAAAAAGAGGGTTAAAATATTTATATTTTAAGCCCAAGAGATTTGGTATAAAGCTCCACATGGTTGGTCAAAATATTGTCTAAATATCCCGAAGGAAGGAAATACCTAGGCCCAAAGGAAATAATATTATAATATTTATTATTATAATATTAAATTGTTATAAAAAATTTATAATATTAAAGTTGTTAAGAGAAAGCCTAAGGTTAATTATAAAATAATTATAATATTTATATTATAATATTTTATAACCCTAAGTGGGTTTGGCACCAAGAATAAAGTTTAAATTATTAAACTCCATCGACATCCTAGCATGGAGAAAAATTGGTATTTATATGATAAAGTTTGGAGGCCAAAAGATAAGTCTCTCGATGCATGTTGCGAATGATTAATTAATTGTTGATGTGAATTTCATGAGCAAGGTGGAAGAAAGTTTTAGTTTTGAAAACAAAGAGGAAAACGTGGATGAATAAAGAGACAAGGTTGTATGCCCCTATCACCAACCAAGTGGTTGGCCTAGTGGTAGGCTTGGCAATGTTAAGATATTGGTGGATGATAGATCCTGCATTTGATTCATGGTAGTAATTTGTTTGTTTTGTTAGTGAGAAGGGTGAGCAGTGGTTAGATAGTGCATGGTGGTAATTGGTCCTTGTGTGGATGATTGGTCTAGCGGTAGCCCATAGGTGCTAAGGCACTAGTGGATGATAGATCCTACATTCGAAACCCGATGATAACAATTTTTATTTTTCTGGTAAGAAGGGTGAGCAGTGGTTAAAGAGTGCATCATGGTATTAGGTCCTTGTGTGGGTGGTTGGCCTAGTAGTGGCCCAAGGGAAGCTAGTGCACTAGTAGGTGGTAGGCGTTATGTTCGAATCTTCATGATAGTATTTTGGTAAGTGCAAATTAATTTTGGTAATTTCTAAGGTTGAGGGTAGGTGCATGTGGTTTAATTGATTATTGTGAGTGTTATTGGCCTTGGGAGATATAAGGGAATTATTTTTATTATTATTTCATGCATTTATTTTTGAAGGAAATTATAATGAATTATTTTGAAAGTGAACTATTGGAGTAATAAGAATCCTTTTTATTATGAATGTGTTTAGAAGTTAAGAGGGAGTTAAAAGGTGTATGAGGTATTTTAATTGTTTGTATTATTGCTATATTTTGAAGGGTTTGATTATATGAGTTGATGCTATAGTTTGAGAAACCAAGAGAGTGGTTTGGAATTTAATTGGGCACACATATTGAAGGATTGCTAACTCATAAAGAAGTGTTGTGCTAACCTTTTATAGTTGCAAAAGATATTGTGTGTGAGATAGATTTTTGAAGACATATCTCCATAAGAGCAAGCAAAAAGGTATGGGCATATCATTCCTTATTTAAGGTGTTTGGTTGAATGAATATTTATGAAACATAAGGTGGAGTGAAAAGGATTGTTTGATAAGCATTGTTGGAAATATTTGAATTAAGTGTTGAGACCTATTTTGTGCTCTTTGTTGAAAGAAGTTGGAAGAACATTTGTTTAGGGTTTGTGAGACAATTATGCTTCATTGGTTGAATGTATGTGTGAAGTTTTTGAGCATTGGTCTTGAGTGATATTGAAAGTGAATGTGCAAACATTAGAAATCAGATTTGTGAAAGTGATAGACTTAATGATTGAGTAGAACATATTGAGCTATTTGCAAGTGCATATTATTCTCTATATGTTCTAGAGGTTAAACGAATTCTGGATAGAATATGTCTAAACTACTTCAAGTTAAAGGAATTACTTTGAAGATTAGACAAAGCATTTGATAGCATTGTGTGCAAGATTTGAGATTATTTGAGCATATTTTGAGCATATGTTAGTTTGAGCATGTGTAGAGATATTTGAGCAAGTTTTGAGAAGACTTAAGGATTTGAGCAAGTTTGAAGATTAGAATTTGAGAATTGAATTAAGAATTTAGTCTTGAAGACTTGAAGAGATTTGAGCAAGTCTTGGAAGACTTGAAGGAGATTTGAGCAAGTCTTTGAAGACTTGAAGGTAGATTTAAAGTCTTAAGATAAGTAATGATTTTTAAGCTTTGTGTTAAGGCTTGGGAGATCTAAGAAGTTATTTGTTCAAGCTTTGTGTTAAGGCTTGGGGTAGATCTAAGCAGAGTTGATTGGTGATTTGTTCAAGATTTGTGTTAAGGCTTGGGGTAGATCTAAGAAGAGTTGATTGATTTGATCAAGATTTGTGTTAAGGCTTGGGGATAGATTTTAGTGCAGATTTATGTGTAGAGTTAGAGCAAATTTATGCTAGACTTGGGATAGATTTTGGTGTAGATTTGAGATAGAGTTGAGAGCAATCTTTGGAGGTGATAGAGTAAAGAGGACAATAGTCTCTAGTGGATAGAGATCCATTAGCTAGTGCAATGGGGATAGAGGTCTCCTATGGAGAGAGATCCACAAGCCAGAGTAGTGGGGGTAGAAGTCTTCTAGAAGATCACCAACCAAAGAGGGAAAGAGTTCTCCTATGGATAGAGATCCACAAAACTAGAATAGAGTGGAGTGGTGTCCATAGAACCAGAGCAAGGGGAAAGAGTTCTCCTATGGAGTGTGATCCATGAACCAGCTAGGAAGATAGAGTTATTTTATGGAGAGAGATCCACAAACTAGTTGAGGAGATAGAGTTCTCCTGGATCAAGTTCCACGAACCAGAGAAAAGGGGAAAGAGTTCTCCTATGGAGAGAGATCCACAAATCAGAGCATAGGGGATTGGTGTCTCCTTTGGACAGAGGTCCATAAACATTGTAATAGGGAATTGATTCCCAAGAGATTTGTTGAGAAAATTTAGTGGAAATATTTTCTCCGTGGAGTAGCCCACATTGGGTGAACCACGTTAAATTGGTGTCTCTCTTGTGTGTGATGATTTGTGCATTGCTTTGATTACTGCTATTGATATTGCCATTGATAATATTGGATAATATTGTTTGAGAAAGAAAAGTAAAAGTTGATCTTATATTGTTCACCCCCCTCTCAGTATAAGCATGTGTTCTTCAATACTAATCCTACACATTCAATTTTTTCTTCCTACAAGCTCAATCATTCTTCTTGCATAAACTAATTTGTCCTCCGTATGTATTTTAGAGTTTTTTTCAATCATATACAATTCTATGTGAGAAGTATTGACTATATTTCACAATATCTATATTTTATGTCTCTTTGTATAATATCCATCTATAATGTTTATGGTCTGCTAAAGCCTCTTGTCTATTCTTGCATTATTTTCTTCTATGTTATTTTCATGAGAGCTCCTAAAATTTGAAGAAACCCTGCTTGTGGGGTCTTTCTTATGCGGTTTTAGATATTAGAATATATCCATGCATATCAAATTTTCTTTCCTCATTATATTCATGATTTTATTTTGGTGCCTAAAGGAAATAAGATGTGACATTTTCTCTACATTACGTGTTATTCTATTCAAAATATGAAGTGGCAGTTATAATTTTTGAAGTCTAGAAAAACATTAAATAAGTTGTAGTTGCAAGAAAAAATAGAAGACTAAACTAGTGAAGACATTATTATTCCCAGATCATGTCAAAAATGTTTATGCATATGAAAGATTCATGCAAAATTATGAATATTTTTTTAAATTGGATAGCAATTTTGAATATGCAGTAAAGTGAGTTATATAATATTTACCTTTAAATGCAAGTGTCTCTTTTAAATTTTCTTTTGAAATTAGTATGGTGGAGACTTGGCATTAGAAGGTAAAGTTAAATTTTTTAAGAGGAGGTTGTAGGGTTGATTCTCATCGGGGACATACATTAGAGGAAATATTGCAAATTTAATTTATTTTTCTATTAGAGGAAAGCAAATTTTACATTAACTATAGAAAAATAAAAAAATATGTATGTGTAGACACCAAAATCTAGCCAATTATCATCCATCCATAGTTTCCCGCTACATTTACCCATTATATATATATTTATATATATTTGTTTAATATATATTCAAATAATAATATTTTATATATTTTATTTATATATATTTAATAAATATATGTATATTTATATGAATTAATCCTAGCCATCCATCATGATTTAATCCCAACTATTCACCCACCTTAAATTATGTCACCTACCCAGATTTAATATCCACCCTCCATCACATTTTAATCTTGACCACACAAATTATGTCATTGAAACCCTAATGTGCCCTAGAAGAGATTATAAAGAGGAGTCATTTTGACGACTCAACCCCTAAGTTTTATGAGTCCTGAGTTCTCTAAGTTTTTGAAATTCCCAAGTCCTCAAGCATCCATGCATCCTCACTTTCACTCTCGCTTATCGTCGCTTCCACATCCATCACCACCTACCTTGCACAAACCAAATCTACTTTTGTATATCCTACTTTGATCCCTTGAGCACCTTTGGGCATATCCTGTTCATCCCCAAACATATCTGAGTGCCTTACACAATTTTCAAGCACCTCTAGGTACATTCATTTCATCACCGAGTACCTCTAGGTACCTCCTACCATCATCAAGCACCCATGGGCATTCACAACCTTAGTTCTACAATCTAGCAAATCCCTCGAGTGTCACTAGGGCATTTGCACACTAAATCCTGCAACAACAACAAAGAACAGAGAACAATGAGTTAATGTGAAAAGTTAAATTATTTACTGTGTTTATTTTTTATTCTTTAGATTATAGCTTCATTTTTGCAACTAGGGTTAGTAGTTTTCTTATTAAGGGTCTCACAGAGTAGAGCTCTCACAAATATTATTGATCTTCTTTTGTTGTTTTTTGTTTGTAGGCTTAGGGATAAATTTCATTGGAAGATACTGAAGCACTTGAGTGGTCTAGCCTATGGATATCTAAAGCCAAATCACCTTAATTTTGAGATCAAGTCGAGCGTGAAGACACTGCCCTTTGTTTGTTAGCTAGGGTTTCAGAGAACCCTGACATATTGAAATAATTGTATTGAATAGTAAAGCATTATAAACCCTTATTTGGGGTACACTTGGTTGTAATATCAGAGATCCATATGATAATAAGAATAAAATTTTATTTTTGTGCAATCATTTGTGTTTATTCTGCTTTATTTGTTCATTTATTTAAGTTTATTGTTTGGTGTTGTTCAATTTTGCATCTACAATATGATATATATATAGCTAAAAAATGATGAATATTTAAGAAGTGCATATAGGAGATATAAGGTATTATTTTATGACATTTACATAAAAGAAATTTTCTTGAGAGCATTACAAATTAAAGGGAGGTAAAAGGAAATATTGGCTTGCTATTTGAGAAGGAAAATTCATTCAATGAATTAAAAAAAATAAGGAAAGGAGAATTTATTTAAATATTGATGTCCATTTTATTTTATAAAGTGCAAAGGCTAATGGGGCCTTGGTTCAATGGTTGAGAAATATGAGTTATGTACCCCACATCAAGGTTCAAATATCAAAAACACCGAATGGGTTATATAACTCGATGTAACTAGTTGATATAGTGACACCCAATATGGGAGATATTGTAACTGGTTTGAGGATCCAATCAAAAGCATATTATGACAAAGGGTGGGGGGCTCAAGTATAACCCTTTTTTATATAACAAAAAAAAAGTGCAAAGGATATTTTAAATAAAAATATGAAAGGTATTTTTTAGGTAAATTAGAAAAGCAGAGGTGCTTAAGATATATTTGAGAAAAATATGGACAAATTATGCTCCATAAGGTATGAAATTTTTTTATACCTCACCTTATATTTTTCAAATTTAATTAGAATATTAAAAGAAACATAATTAGGGAGGCAAAAGGTTTTCTATTAAATATTTGAGAGCAAATTTAAAATTTTCAAAAGTGAAAAAGTTAGAAAGAATTTTTTTGATACTAAACAAAAATATTACAAGGGAATATTTGAATAAGATAATTTTTAAAATGGAATTTTTTTTGAAAAAAAATGAAGACAAAATTAGAAGAGTTAAGCTTATTCTTTGAAAAAGAGAAATATTATTTTGGGAGCTTTTTTTTTTTTTGGTAGGTAATAGAATGTATTATATTTATATGTCGGGTTGAAGGGACCCAATACCTATTACATAAGGTGGTCAGAATGCCAATGATACAAAAATTGAACAATCCCAGAACCAAAGGGATGAATTGGATGAAAGACAACAACCCTACTTAAGCAAAAAGGAAACTAACCCAGTCTAGAATCTGGTCAAAATGGACTGAAACATACATATAGACCAAGGTAAATACATTACATGTTGGTACATACTACAAGAAGAGAAAGAGATTACAAAGCAATCCCAGTAGGACCAAAAGGACATGAACAACCATCCTCCCAAGATCCCACTCTCGAAATTACTGGGAGTCAGCTCCATCCTCATGGTTTTCAATATTTTCTTGGATCTTTGCAAGAAGAGTGTTGAGGGAAGCTAGGAGTTCTTGAATTTCCTTTATGATGTATGAGAAAATGATGCAAGCCTCCTTGATCATATTGGATGCCGTCGTAAGTTTCTCAACAACACCAAAAATATGGTTGATAGTTTTGGTTCATAAAGCAAAAATAGTATCAAACCTGTCGTTATCCTCCTCATCCAAGATAACCTCCAACATAGATTGGGTCCCGTAAACAACTTTCCCTTTGAGACATCTCAAAATTTTATGAGTTGGGCTACAAACGACCTTTTTCTTGCTTCTTAGGGTTTTGCTCCTAACTTCAAACCAGAGGTAGGGGAATCCATGGGGACTAATTCATTGGGCTTTGAAGGGGTAGCATGCTCTTCATCATTGCTGGGCTGATTAGGGTTGATGAAAGAAGCTCCTAGGAAATCAGTGATAGGGATATCAGACTGGAAAGGCTTAGGCACTTCAGTAGATGGTCCAAAAAAATATGGACCAATAAAAGAAGGATCAACAATAGGACCAACTAAAATATTGGTATCAAGGGACTCAGTAACAGATACCACCTCAAGGGTGAGTGCAAGGGCCTATGGAGGAGGAGGGGGCCCAAAAACTAGTTGAGCATTAAGGGCATGTTTATAAATAACTAGAAAGAGCCCTTGGTGCGATGGGTGCTTACTGGTTTTCTTATCCCTAAAATTTTCAATGGTTAGGCTTATAGACCGAAATAGGAAATCAGGTATGCTTATGGGCTTAATATCTCATAGGTGGTTAACAAAAGTAAGGTGAAAGGATCAAAGGGGACAATTGACATTATCCACTATAATGTATTGCATGATTGGAACAATTACCGAATCCTAGGGGTGAGGGAGAGAGGAACAGATGACTCCACCCTTAACCCAGGCCAGATTTTTTTCCTTTTTTAGGGAAATTATCAGTTTCTTACACTTTTTAAGTGGGAATTTCTTCAAAGGAAAAGTTGACATTTGAAAATTTAGATGAGTATTTAAAAATTTAAAAGGAAAGATTGTATTTTTTTATAATAAGATGCATTTTTGGTAGCAATCAACACCTTAATATTTTAAATAATATTTGCATATTATACACACAAAAAAAAGAAAAGCATAAGGAACCCTAGTAAATTTTACCTCAAAAAAATTCCTTAGAGAATATCAGTTACTCAAGGGTCCAAACTTTACCCCATGGAAAATAAAAATGAGAACAATACTTGTATTAGAAAAACTCTAGGATATTGTTATTGGTGATGAAACATGTCCTAAAAAAATTACAACCAAGCAAAAAATATAAAGGGGATGAAAAAGCACTTATGTTAATCATTTTTGGGGTGTCAAATGAAATACAAGAACATATAAGAGAGGTAAAAAATTCAAAATATGCTTGGGATACACTTTGTACAATATTTGAGGGAAGAAATGAAGCCACAATCCTTCATCTACAATCACAATTATATTCACTAAAAGTCCAAGATGATGAAAATATAGAACACTTTCTTAGAAGGATAGCCAACTTAAAATAAAAATTACACACCATGGGATAAAAGGTTGAAGATAGGCTTCTATTTTTAGTTGTACTTAGAGCACTTCCTGAATCATTCAAAATATTGGTCACATCTCTCCAAGTATCAAATAGAAAGGTGTCATTTAAAGAATTAGTTAATATTATCCAAAAATATGAAGTAGAAAATCAATTAAGAGATGAGATATCTAACAATGCCCTTATATCAACAAAGAAATCACAAAGTAGCACAAAAATTCCTTCCACTTTATCTTCATCACAAAATCAGCTAGAATGGAGAAAAATGTATTGTTATATATGTGAAAAAGGACATGTCACCAAATTTTGTAGATTTAATCAAAGGCAATATCAAAAAACACAAGGACAATCTCAATATCAAGGGAAAAATAAAAAGGACACATTGTTCAAGAAGCACAAAAATTAGAAGTAGGATGTGAAGTTGCACACAAGACTCTTATGGCAAGGAAAAATCAAAATTGTATGTCATCAAATAATAAATAATTCATAAAACTAAGATTTTGTTTGCAATCAATCCTAAATAAATATAATGAAGGATAATTCAAAGAAGGTGTAACATTATCTACAAATAATATAATTAAAATATGTATGACCCTATCTAGTCTTGATGATCTAAAAAAATCAATGTCAAAAGCAAATTAAATTTATCAAGGAATCAAATAAGAAGCTCAAGATGACAAATAGTAATCGTAGACATGGAAAATTGACCCATTAAAATGAGTCATTTATTCATGGAATCCCTAGGAAAGTTTAAACCTTATTTTTCCTTGTTTTACTTTGTTTTTCTTGACCTTGACCAAATCCATACCTGATAAATTATGGGGCACAAATTCTAAAATTTGGAATTTTTTATTTAAAAAAGTTTAAACGTTGGGGCCAACCTTTGTGGTGTTAGCTTGGCCAAGTTTGCTTTTTGTTTTTCTACATTTCTTCTCTTCAAACCTCCTTATAAATAGAATGATTGGATCCTCTTTTTTTTGCTAGAAGTTCTAAGGGATCTAAGTAGGTTTTTCATGTAATTTTGATCTTGTTTCCATCTGGTTCTCTTGTTTTGGGAATACTTTTGTGCTTTGCTCTTGTTGTGTTTTGATAATTTCACTCTTGAAGATAAGAAATTGGAGAAGCCTTGATGACAAATTGTCTTCTAGAAGGAGGAGAGGTCTTCCACCTTTGCTCTTGCTTCCTCTACAGGCTTATCAAGTTGTCTCTTTGCATTCATTAGCTCTTAAATCATTCAATTTAGTGTTAAAATTACATTTTGCATCTTAATTTTTAGTTTTAGGTCCTCTTGTATGAATCTGTGCCCTACCCATTACAAATTCTATCTTTTTTATCAATATTTCTTCTTGTTACCAAATCTATGACCAATAATTTACAGGGCATGGATTTGATCATAATAGTTTGGGGGTAAACTTCTATCCCCAAAACCCTAGATTTGCAATTGCATACTTGCTTGTCATTGCATTCATTCTATTAACATTCTTGTTTACTATTTCATGTTGTCATATCTTGTTGTATCTGCTTCCAAAGATCAAAATTCATTTTTATTTTGAATGGTTAGCTAAAATGACCAAGGGATCTTGACTGTTGTGCCTCCAAGCTCAGTCACATAGCAACCTATGTAGACCCCCAAACACTAATAATTTTTTCTAAGGTTTTGGAGTTGTTTTACAATATTTGAAGCTTTGGAGTATATTTAGATGCAAGTTAAAATCTAGGATCAACCACTGGATCAAGTAAGTACCCTAAGTAGAATTATTAGGCTAATTGTTTTTTATTTTATATCAATTTCTATTTTAGATTCAATTCATGATAAAATACAATAAAAAGAAAAAGAAAAATATTTTATTTTATTTCTAGGTATTAATAAAGAGAAAAACATATAGTATACATCTAGGTTAAATTTTTTTGTGCATTATTTTGGTCCCTTTCTTTAAAATAAAAAGATCTAGTTTTATTTCAAACTAGGGTTGGTCCTCATTAAAACTAAGAATCATTTTAGGAATAGCTTCTTGTTTGCTTGCATCATTGTTTGTCCTACATTGTTCTTTAATTCCTTTTATATTAGATTTTAGAAATGCCAAACATAGGTGCTTGCTCAATATACACATCAAAAATTCCATCCTTGGACTTGAAGTGAGTCCTAAAATAATTCTTGGTGAACCCTTTTGATCCCCTAGCCCCCGAGTGTAGAGGCTCAACATACCCCCATGGTCACCTTGGCTCCTAGTGGATCTAGTTGAGAATCATATGTGGTAGGGTAGTTTTCTCCACTCTACATCTTTGGTGAACTTGATGTGAATAACATGTCTTTAGTGGTAAAATTAGGAAGCCTCTTTCTTTAAGAAAGACCATTAAATTTATTTTCTTAGAATAAAAAAACATTAAAAACATCTTAAAAATTTCTTTTGCATGTATTTTACTAGTTTTTAGATCCTCCCTTTCTCCTTTATCCTATGTCTCTTGTCCTTAAGAGTAAGTGAAGGCTTTTAGAATATGGTGAGATCCTTCAATAAGATGACCAGATTGATAGGGAGAATCTTAATCTATAAGAGGAATAAAATGTAGAAATTGGTAATGACCTTGATCCTATTGAGCGGTCTAATGGATATCTCATCTTCAAATCACTTGATCATATCTATAATTTCTTCAACCATCACAGATAAGGTTTGAATAAGGCTATGTATGAAGAATCCCAACTCGAAGAGGCTAGGATATCTCATCATCAAACTATTTATCCTTAAAATATTCACATCAATCCTTTTTTTAAGCTACTCTTAATGTTTATCCATATCATAAATCAACATATGCTACTACTACAACCATTAACATTGGAGGAATTCCACTAGATCCTCCAACAAGTAATGCATCTCAAAATCATGTTCAATTTCCTCTTGATAGTGCTTCTTCTATTCCACTAAATGTGAATTATTTATTGTAGCAAGATACCATGTAAAACATCCCCTTCCATAACCCATATCATAAAAATATTAATGCCTCCAATATTAGCCAAGTTACCTTTCAAAAACCTACCTATAACCCTCCCTTATGGAATCTAGGGGCATTGCACAACAACAATATTGATATGCAAAGCTTGAAAAATATGGTGAAACAATTGGCTTTAAGAATGGATTCTCTTCAACCTCTAAGTTTCACCTATAACTATAAGGGAAAGTTCAATCAAACCTTAGACCCTATCGTCACCTTTAGGCCCTACCCTAAGTATTTTCCAATTCCGGTTTTACCTATTTATAGGAAAAAAGAGGATCCAATTGAACATTTAATGATGTTTAGAACAACATGCCATGATATTATATATGATGATATGTTGTTGCTAAAGATATTCCCTAAGAGCCTTGGTGGTATGGCATTAGAATGGTATTATCAACTGCCTAATATTTCTTTGAGAAATTTTGAGGAGACATCAGAGTTGTGTGTTCAACAATTTGAAGCTTATGTTGAGAAAAGTGTGATTATGAAAGATGTTTATCTATTGAAGTAATGTAAAGACAAAAGTTTTTTGAAATTCTTGTCTCATTGGAGAAGTTTAGTTGGATGATTAAGATACACCATACCTCGTTGATATATGCTAGAGATATTTATTGGAAATTTATAAGAGCAAATATCATATGAATTGGAAACAACAACTATTACCTTTTTTGAACAAGAAATATATCTAGAAATAAGGGTATAGCAAGCCCTTATTTGAAGAGGTCAATTTAAACCAAGGAAATAATATGAGATTGTGCAAACCCAATATAAGAATAAGCATGTAGTTGATGATGGGGTAGCAAATAGTAGACATGCCAACAATGTTGCTAATACTTTGCAAAATATGGTGCTTGGTAAACCTCAAAGACTCCCACCAAGAAACTTCATAAGACTCAACCAAACTATTTCATTGGTTCTAACACAAATCTTGGAGGCTAAGATGATTGATTTGCTGCCTATAAGACCACCTAATACCATGATTGATTGGTATAAGCCTAGTCAACATTATGAGTATCATAAAGTGGAGGGGCACATGACACATTCATGTAAGAGGTTGAAAGATGTGGTTCAAGACTTAATCAATGCAGGTCATCTTGTTACAAGCGATTCTCAAACTACTCCTAACCACAATCCTCCAACAAAAAATCAACATCATACACAACAAACACCTACAACTAATCAAGACATGGGGATCTTACAAAATCCCCTACCTAATCATAGGCAACAAGTAGTCAATCAAGTGTCATATCATAAAATGCCACCTTCCTATAATAATATGGTTGGTATAATAGCAACAACTACAAGGCAATAAGCTCAAGCTCAATTGACTAAAAAAATTTAGTAGGAGATTATCCTACCTCCAACCAACCTTCTAGACCACCCTTAGTTTTGAAGAGTAACCAAAAAAGGAGAACAAAAGTAAAAATCCCATCCTTAGTGTTGAAGCCACAACAAAAATCCTCCTTCAATATTCAACAATAGTTAGCTAGTACCCTAGCCAATATTTCCCTCTTAGAGCTTTTGCAAAATTTCCCTATTCATAGGGAAGCCTTGTTTAAGTTTCTAAGTCAACAATCTATTCCTTAAAAAGTTTACTCTAGTATTATAGTTGATGTTGTAGTTTCTCTTGGGATACATCATATAACATTTTTGAATGATGATATTCCTTCATAAAATTTGCAAGGGGATTCTTCCATCTACATCATTGCATATATTGGGAAAATATTTATCAAAGTGAATTTTGATAGATAATGGATCCTCCCTCAATATGTGCACCTATCAATCTCTTTAAAATTTTGGTTTCAAAGAGGAAGATTTAATTAAATATGATGTTATAATTAAATATTTCAACAATGAGCCCCAAGAGATCTATGAAATTATATCCCTCCCCTTGAGGGTTGGACCTAAGATATCAGATACCTTGTTTTATGTGGTATATTGCCTAGCATATTTTAATCTCCTTCTTATATGCCCTTGGATTCATGCGATGAGGGTTGTCCCTTATACTCTTCATCAATGTTTAAAGTTTGAATTCAAGAATGAATTGGTCACCATTTTGGGTGACCCTCATCCATTCCAATATTATTCGATGGTTGAGAAAGATAGATCTAGTATCAATTTATATCCTTCAATTTCCTCATTTCACATCACTAAGAAACTTGAAAATTTGAAAATAAGTGAGGAACCACTAATTAATGTTTCATCACAAGATCAAGTCAATAATTTTATCCAAGAGCCTCTTCTATATTTAGTGAATCTGCCACCTTCACCTTGGACTATGAGTTTACCTCATTAGAAGGGTGAAGTAGTACACATTGGCATCGAGCTATGATATCTCATATTTAATTTGTCAATATGGGTTATATTTAAAAAATAAAAATCCCATATAGATTATTCCCCAATTCTTAATATTTGACTTGATTCTATTTTCTAAGTTTTGTTTACAGGAAATAAAGGTTTACAATAAAATAAATTGAAATGAAATGATGCTTAAATTAAAGATGCAATTTATGACTAAGTCTATGTGTATGTGTGGATCCACGTATGATCTAATAATGCAACAATTATTAATAGATTTTATAAATCTATCTTATGCAATTTTAATTAATTTTATGCTCTAAGACTTATTCTATATTTTAACTAATCCTACTATAATTTAGGAGGAAGAGAGCAAGGGACTGACTATTCGAAATGGACCCTACCTCATAGAGGTCAGTGTAATTCTCTTCTCCTTTCTACTCTATTTTATTTTAGCAGTTAATATTTCATTAAACTAACTTAATGCTATTCAATTCACATATGTAGGAAAAAAGCTAAAAGTTACATAAACGAATAAATCATGTAGAAATACAAGATACAGTTACCAAATCCATGGAAGTAAATATTGATATTTAATTGCTTGACTTCAATTCTTCATTTGTACAATGCAATTGATAGAATATGCGAACAACAAACTATTCAGAAGGTATATAAATAGACAATAGATGATAGATCATAGACATTTTCAAAGGTATTTATATTGTAAATTATAATGTCAGTTTGGACATTTTAAATGGAAGTCTTCATTACCTTTTTGTTACATCTCGAACACTAAGACATCCTGCCAATTTTAAATAACAAAAATAATCTAAAATGAAGACATCCTGCTAATTACTTTGGAATTATTACAAATGAAGTTGTCCAAGTGGCATAATGTCAAACACACAACAAATACCTATAACTGACTTAACAAAATACTAACAAATTCAGATTACATTTAGATTATGTAATCTCAAGCAACTAACGAATTAAAAAATTACATAATAATCATCAGATTATATTCCAAATATTAATGCAACACAACAACGACCATGTTGACTATGTATGACACATTTCATTTGCTGAGTTGTCAACACATGTGGGATTTCTAATGCATCAAATAGGTTCACGTGGCAAATACTTTTCATAATGCCTTTTTGCAATACCTTGTTATAACATCTTTTCATAGGTGATATCTATAGACCTACCTTCAATGCACTTCCTCACCAACTAGTTCATTTTTGTTTGGCATGTATTCAACTGTAACATCTCCTTGAATACTCCTGCAATATACACTCCCTAAAAATACAACAATCTTGCATAGTTTTGCATAAAATAATAGGCATATTTCACTTAATATCTTATGAATCATATTCATCATAAATCTTGTAAATAAGGTATAACAGTCATCAAAACACATCCATATTTGTCAAATTTTGCATCTAAAAATTAGATTAAAATTACATAAATAATCATAATCTATCAGTCATCATTTCCCTCCAAAATGAAGGGAATGCATGTCCCCATGCATACAAAATTAGAGCTATAGAACATAATTAATAATAAATATGTAAGTCTATGATAAAAATAAGAAAACATTTAAAGTTTAAGCTTGTTTGGATATGATCCAAGCTAAAACGTGGGTTGGAATGGAAGGATCTATTGCTATCATTTTCTCATGTTTCACCTTTTGCACCTGCACTCTGGCCTTCTCAAGATTTGGTAGCTATTCAATAGCCATGATATTCAAGTAGAAAAATTCTTCAAGTTATCCTCCCATGTCTTTCCTGCCAAGTGGTGACCCTTGTTGGGCTAGTGGGAACAACTGTCCTGTAGATGTGGTGACCTTGTTGATCACCCCTTCCACCTTAAGGGACATCTCTATCTCAATTGATAGCTTTAGCTTTTGAGTGTTACATGTAGGGCACTTCTAAAATCAAAATTTGGATAAATCAAGCAAGTTGTCCTCAATAAGCATATTCATCATATCAAATTATTTACCAAAATTTACTGATTTCTTCATTTTCTTCCCTAATGTAGAAATTTTATTTGGAGATGCACCAACAATCACCATTTGAGACACTGGTTCAACAGTTTGGTCACCATTTATATCACTATCTATTTTAGGAGATCAAACTAGGCAGTAAAGGCCCTCTATACCAAAGTTATGTGCTGTAAAAATTCTCTCTTAAGGCCATCGAAGTTGATTTGCAGTAAAATTTGTTAGGTTTGGATTTGGGCTAATATTTCAACAAAAATATTTGAGGCAGGTGGGTTTATTTGAGGGTTGGAAATTTTTTTTTTCCTCATTCCTTGGGTTATATTCCTCATATCTGGTTTTTTCTTGTAGGTGAAGGAGACTTGGAGGTTTTAGTGGATTTAGTATGGGTAGGCCTTTTATGCACAAGAGACTCCTCTTCATATTATTTTTGACTATCAGACTCGGGGTTCCCTTAAAATACAATATCGTCATTAGATTTAGACTTACTCAATTCAGACCGAACTAATAGGTTTACCTCCTCCACAAGATTTTTCCCATGTAATCTCGATTTCAAATGCTTTATGTAGGACAAGCAGTTTTATGAGTTCATGATGGGAAATAAAATGTATCTTGGATTCATATTTGGACTTCCTAGGTTGAATTTTGACAACTATGGATTTTAAATATTTATAGAGAAAATAGGGAAGGTTTATGACACAATCCTCCCATTTGGAATATTTTAGGTTAAGCATCATTTTCAAATGGTATCCCCCACATATAGATAGTCTTCCTTCCATTGTGAATAATTTCATTAATATGGTGGTAGCCTCTTACCACTTTAGGGAAAGGGAAGAGGTTGCTACCCCCTTAATATAACCTTCTCGATCTCTAACAACAACACACTTATCAACTAACCTATCAACCATATGACTGACTCCTTTGTAGGTGGACTTATAGTATCTCTGGTTGACTTTAGACAACTGCAAGACCTTAGAAATCAAGCTAGGGGTGACTTCAATTTTTACCCCGCACACATGGGTGACCATGGTTGCGGGGTCATAGTTCAAGAATAACTACTTAGACATACCATGATCATGCCCTTGAAGTTGTGTCAGGGCTTCCCACCATCTCACCTCTTGGAATAATTTCTTGATGAAATCACTCAGGTTTTGGGTATTTATAGAAGACAATTCACTTTATTTATAAAAATATGGATTTCAGTATAGTGATAGGGGTTTAATGGATAGAGAGGTAGGGAAATTTTAGAGGATAAGGGGTTTGGATTTGGTTTCTCAAGTTTTTACTGTGAATCAAAGACCTGTACAAGGATTACACATGCATGCACTCATTGATTACATAAAAAATAATAGATTTATGTAGAGAAATCATGCTTTAAATTTGCACATGGAAAACATAACATTTCATTATATTTTTCTATGTTTTTTTGTAAATTTTTAACACTCCATGTATATAGTAAAATTTTCATTGTGTCACTGAAGATTTAAGAATTTAGTGAATTTGCCATACAGAAATAAAAATTCAATGCATTTATTCTACAAAAATTCATTAAAATTTTGTTTTAAATTTTTTGAAGAAAATACTTACAATCTGGTTTCTATCACAATCCTAGTTTCTACTGTTGATTTATCCTTGCTACATTCTCTTCAATGTTCAGCTATGATTCACCATTTACTCGAATCAGAACCATCGGTTTTAGCTTTGTCCCCTACACGGTATCTCCATATGTTATTTTGGTAGAGTTTACACAAATATTCGATTGTCGAATCACACCCTAATCATCTTGTAGAAGGGATAATTATTATTTCACATGAAATTAGGCTCTTACCTATATCCCCCATCATGTTTTTTGAAGAAAATAACATGGTCATCAATCATAGATTTAATCGATGGTCGTTATGTTTGATTTGTGATACTCAACTTCATTGCACTGCATAGCCAGGTTTTGCTAATCACCGTATCTTACGTGAGGTGGTCATCCCATTCTTGGAAATGACCATCTCTTGCTTATATTGGCATTCTTTTATCATGCCATATTTTCCCCAACTCGTGATGATAATTTGTCCACCGAAAAATAACTTAGAGAGAAGTGATAATTTTAAATTTTAAATTTAAATCTGGTAAAAAAACTTAGGTCGATAGTTGCAAGAATATTTTAATAAGAATTTATTAAAGCATGTGATTTATTAAGGTCCTTGAATTATTAAAACAATGTTCATCAAAGCTTCACAATAACTCATATCACATTACTCTTCGTATATCTATGCATCGTTAGCTCCCAATTAGCATTGTTTCCTTCCTTACGTGTGACCAACCTGAATTACCATATGATGCTATCATATCTAGCCTAGGTATTATTTCACATGTAACCAATCCATTTGGTACTTTGACCCCTTCTTGAATGATGTGTATTTGAGCTCTAGTTGTAGGTACTACGGTTTTACCCATTTTTTTTAGGTAGTAAGTTTGGGGACTCATGTTTTATGCAAAAGAAGGTGTGCATGGCATTTTTAGGAGGCTCACTTTACCCTTTACCACCTATGAGTGTCCATGTAGTTCATCATCTTCATGTCTTCGAATATCCAAACCTGTTATGGTATGTACTTCCATGCTCACCATGTTAGTTGTGCTCCAAGAGATGAATGGTAATCATTTGAATCCACCATGCTCGATTCTTGAGGTTGAACCCATGGCTTGAATTCCATGCTAAGGCTCACGTGATAAGAGTTTGGATGTTCACGCATGAATCTTATTTGAATTTCTTCTTAAGACTCACAATATAAGGACCAATGATAATCACCTTGCAACATTTTATCCTACCTTGACACGTGTCCTTAGCCATGCACGAATCATAGATCAATTATACACTTAGAAAATTTTCATGAAATCTCACCTATGGAAACACACTACAGAAAATGACTACAAAAAGTAACTATAGAAACTAACTACAAAAAATAACTATAGAAAACAACTATAGAAAATAACTACAAAAAACAACTACAGAAAGTAACTACGAAAAACAAACTACAGAAAGCTAGTTATAGAAACATAGGAATACTTTACCTGATTTCCTTCCACTTTTTTTTTTTTTTCTCCCCCAAACTATATTATAGAAATTATTGTATTAATCCTTTGCTTCTCCCCCAAACTGAATTTTTGGCTATATAGCCAAAATAAGACTAAGGAGAGAAATTTTTATTCATGAGGGTCTTTATAATAAAAATGTATATATATTATTTTTATAATTTTTATTATATATATATATATATATATTAGGAATATGGGGGTTTTTACTTATTTATCAATCATTTATTTTTAAGCTAAGCCATCAAATAAGATTGTAAGCTAATAAATCTTCTTTAGAATGGAATTGTTTGTTCCCAATAGCAAAGATGTTATGCAAAATTATTGATGTCTTCCTTGAATTTTTAATAAAATATTCCATGGATTTCATAATAAATCTTTCTAATGTTCCAGAGAGATCAATTTCTTTGTTCTACTTCCCTTGGCATCATTGAGGAGTCCTTTGTGAGAGAAAAATTATAATGAGCTTAAACAGATATCAATCAACAATACTTTGGTTTGCAGAAATAGGTCTCATCAATGGTTGGACATACTTAAACCTATTTTGGAAGAAGAAAGTAAGATAGTCATTCTGGTATCATTTTTGTTTCATCATTTTATTGCCCATTTCTTCTCACATACATATAGATATAATTTTAAGTTTTAAGGGTGCAGAGCTTTGGGGAGTTAGACTATATAACCATCTGGATGGAAATGTAATCCTATCCTTACTACTTTATCCCTTTAAGTAAGAAGAGTTAAGGTTTTGGGGAATTGGACTACATAACCATCTAGATGGAAATGTAATCCTATCCTTACTACCCTCTCTTTTATTTGGGGAAGAAATTAGAACTTTGGGGATTCAGACTACATAACCATCTGGATGGAAATGTAATCCTATCCTTACTATCCTTTCCTTCCTTTTATTGCTTGTGGGCTCATATGAAACAAGGTCTTTTACTTCCTTGCTTTATTAATTTTGTGATACCATCATGACTATATAACCTCCTTTTCATGGGGTGAAAATATGTCTTCCCACACCGAATCTGACTTCTTCCCTAAACCTGATATTGTGACAGAAAGGTGATGAATGATAAGATGAATAAAACATTGTATGATAGAACTCCATCATGAAATAAAGGAAGCATATTTTAAAGAACATTGAGTGATCTTCTCTAGTTTATTTTCAAGAAATATTATTAGTCCATAATAACCTTCTTTCATTGGTCAAGTAGTGTAAATATTTTTGCCATCCATCTTATTTATTGGTACTTATACATCCAAACAAGAGGACTGATTAGACTACATTATTTTTAATGACTGCACTTATTTGTTTAATATATATTAGATTATAGAGCAACAAATTATTTAGTAGATAGTGTTTTGTTGCTTAAGATATAAAAGAGAAGTTCTTATTTAATAGAAGTTGATTGCATTTCAGAAATGCATTGCAAATCAACTTGTTGCTTAAGATGGTTTATAAATTCTTCTTTAGATAATGGCTTCCTATAGATCTTAAGCCTATGTCCATTAACTAATAATCTTCTTGTTGAATCATCAATAGGCTTAAGTTTAACTATACCATTCCCAAATATTTCTTCAATCTCATAGGGTCCAAGCCATCACATCCTTAGCTTTCCTTGGAAATCTTGGTAGTGGGAGTCAAATAGCAAGGCCCAATATCCTGGTTGAAATGTTCATGGTACAATATGTTTATCATACCATTTTTTCCTTTGTACTTGTGTTAGTTCAGTCTTGTGTAATACCTCTAGTCTTCTTTCATCTAGAATGTTTAATTGTTCCAATCTAGATTTTTGTGCTTGATCCAAATCCATATCAAGTTGTACCATTATGCGAAGAGTTTCTATTTCAAATTCAATAGGCATGATAGCTTGCTTCCCATAGACCATCTCATAAGGTGATAGTCCTATGGTAGTTTTCCAAGTTGTATTATATGCCCATGTAGCTTCTTTTAGTCTTTCTACCCAATCAACCCTATTAACAACTATAATTTTTGTTATAATCTTTTCAAGTTCTCTATTTGTAACTTCTACTTATCCATTAGCTTGAGGATGATATGGTGATGTTTTCCTATATTTTATTTGATATATTTTAACAAAATGCTCAATCACTTTGGAGAGAAATTGAGATCCATGGTCTAAAACCAATTCTCTAGGTGCTCCAAAGCATTGCATGATATGTGTGTAAAGAAAATTAGCTACAGGCTCATCTTGTGCTCATGGTAAGGCTTTCACTTCAGCCCACTTGGTGACATAATCTATGCACACAAGTATATGTTTATTACCTTTACTTGGAGGATCTATTGGTCCAACAAAATCAATTCCCCATTTCTCAAATGGTTCAAACATTATTTGTGGTACCAAAGGCATCTCCATGGTAGGTGTAGGTTTACTAGCCCTTTGACAAGCATCACATCTATCAACAAACATATGGGCATCCTTACGTATGGTAGGCCAAAAATAACCTATTTGAAATATTTTACTAACTGTTCTTTGGGTGGCATAATGACCTCCACAAGGTTCTTCATGTGCTGCCCGAATGATGTCATATACATCATCTTCTTGCACACATCTCCTAATTATATGGTCAGGGCAAGACTTAAACAAAACTCCATTAATCCATGTATAAGGGGCACTTTGATGAACTAACTTTCTATGCTCATACGGTGTGAAATTTTATGGCATTTTTTCTGTTACCAAATAGTTTACAATATCAACATACCAAGGAGTAAAAATAGAAAGAGCAAACAAATGTTCATCTAGAAAATTATCAAGAATTAACTCATCATCATCAAATATATGCATACGAGACAAATGATCTGCAATGACATTATCTTTACCTACTTTATCTACAATTGTGACATTAAATTCTTGCAATAAGAGAAGTCATCTAACCACTCTTCCTCCTACTATAGCTTTGTTCATTAAATATTTAATGGTAGAGTGATCAATGTGAACAAATACTTCATACCCTATTATATAATGTTTGAACTTATTAATGGCATGAACTACAACTAAGAATTCTTTTTCAGTAACTGTATAGTTAAGTTCTACCCCATGCAAATTTTTGCTCACATAATAGATAGCATAAGGTATTTTGTTCTCAATTTGCTGAAGTACTGCTCCTATTGCATAACCTGAAGCATCACAATGTATATGAAAGGGCAATTCCCAATTTGGCCCCCTTAAAATGGGAGTGGTAGTCAATTTATATTTTATAATTTCAAAGGCTTTTTGACATCCTTCTATCCAATTAAATTCACTTTCCTTTGTTAAGAGCTTAAGCATAGGAGAGGTAACTTTACTAAAATCCTTAATGAATCTATGATAATATCCTGCATGTCCCAAAAATCTTCTTACCTCAGTTTGTGTCTTTGGAGGTTGAAGGGATTGAATAACTTGGATCTTTGCAGGATCTACTTTAACACCTTCCTCAGATATATAATGCCCTAAGACAATTCCTCCTCTCATCATCATGAAACACTTTTCATGACTCAAGGAAATATTTTGCTCTTGGCATCTAACAAGAACTTTTTGTAAGCTCAACAAGGTTTCTTCAAAGGTGTTACCATAAACTGTGAAGTCATCCATATAGACTTCTACACATTCATTAATTAAATCAACAAAAATAGCTAAAATAACCCTTTGAAAAGTAGTAGGTGCATTGCATAATCCAAAAGGTAAAACTTTGTAAGCATAGGTACCTATAGGACATGTGAAAGTTATCTTCTCTTGATCTTCTTCTACTATTGAGACCTGATTGTACCCGCTAAAACCATCCAAAAAGCAAAAATATTTCTTTCTAGCCAAGGTATCAAGAACTTGATCAATAAAGGGTAAAGGAAAATAATCCTTCTTTGTTACCTTGTTTAGTTCCCTATAATCTACACAAATTCTCCATTTTCCATTCTTTTTGGGAACTATCACAAGTGGTGACACCCATTGGCTATCAGAAATTGGATATATAAATCTTGCATTCAATAGCTTAATAATATCATCTTGAACTATGTCTTTCATAGTTGGATTTAGTCTTCTTTGAGGTTGTCTTACTGGATGACAACCTTCTTGGATGAATATATTGTGGGTACAAATGTTTGGATGTATTCCTTTCATATCCTCATAGTTCCATGCAAATGTTGTTTGATGTTTCCTAAGTACATCTATCAATTGTGATTCTTGTATACTTGTGAGTGCATTATTAATGTTTAAAGTTTTTCTAGGTGTGATATCTATCTATTTGCAATTTTTAGTATTTGCATCTATTCCCATTATTTCATGTTCAAGAACATTTAATTGATAGTTATAAGGTACTAATTGATGAGATTGACTTGTACTTGCTTCATCATTAGACATGGAAAATTCAAGTGGACAACTAGTGTTTTGATCTTCCTCTTGATCATATAATAGTAGTGATAGTGGTCCTTCAATATCTTGTTGTAAATGTTCACTTAATACATTGATTGATATAGTCTGAATATCATCCAAGTCATTAGGAAAATCATACCAAAGTTGCTTTGAAAAACCTTCATCTAATGTTGACTCAGGAAATAAGCTAAGATCTTTAGTGTGCTTACCATTAGAAATAGTCATATTTCTAGATCTACAACTAATGTAGGCATCAATTATTGCAAGCCATGGGTATCCTAGAATCAAGGGATGTCCCCCTAACTTCTTCTTTGGTTGTAAGACTACAAAGTCTATAGGATATTCCCATGAACTTACAAAAACTATAATATCCTCTAACTTTCCTTCTAGTTTAATGGTAGATCTATCTACAAGTTGAAGCACTATAGAGGTTGGTTGTAATTTATGTACCCCTAAATACTCTATTATTTCCTTAGTCATAACATTGATGGCAGCCCCTAAATCTACTAAGACATTATGCAAGGTTGTATTACCAATATGAACTATGAGTATAGGTATTCCAGGATCTATATATTTTGGTAGTACCTTTCCTCCAGTCATTATCTCAGATAATTATCCAATAACTTGGATGGTTTGAGATTCATTCTTATTTTTCCTTCTTAAATTTTTTGTGCACATACTCTTTATTAATTTAGAGTAAATAGGAATATCCTTGATAGCTTGCAAAAGAGGAATTTTAATGGTAACATTTTCTAATTCTTGAAGGAAATTGAAAGTTGGCTTGGAAAGTTCTTTAAGTATTACCAATATTTCAGGAAATGGGATTTCCATTTCTTTCCTTTGAGGGATTTGGATCTCTTTTTGCTTTTCTAGAACATTTTCTAGTGAGGTTTCTACCTCATCTTCAGGTTTTTCATCTTTGTCTACTTTTTCAAACAAATTTTGGGTGGGTTCCTCAATTTCTGTGAAAGTCACTCTACTATTATCCAACACCTTTCCAAACCTTAGATGGATATGTTGGCAAGGTACCATAGATATTGAACATGTTTCATTAGTTTCATAGACTTGTTGAACTATTTTGTTATTATTAGGATTAGGTACTGGTTGAGCTGGTAAAGGTGGTTGCTTAGGAGGGTTGTTCATATTATTTGGAGGTGGGAGAAGTCTATTTTGAGGTTGATTTTGAGGGGCTTGTCCCCTAAATTGATTTTGAAAGTTTTGTTGTTGGGGTGGTCCTTGAGACTAGCTAGGTCCTCCTTGATTATATTGGCCATTCATATTCCAATTAGACATGTTTTGACCTGACATTCCTTGAGTCCATGGAGGTGGACTCCCATATGAGTTGGCCATAAATTGAGCCCATGGAGGTATATTCCATTCTTGATTATTTGGGTATGGGTTCCAATTTATCCAATTTGATGCATTTGTGACCTCACTGCTAGTTGGAATAACTAGAATTTGACCAATTAGATGGACCATTGAATGGGCCACTTCTTCTTTGGGCTACAAAATAAATATCTTCTACCTCCTCAACTTTAGGTTCTTTTATAGCAGATTTCATAGCTGAAATATACTTGCAATTTTTAGTACTATGATTCTTGTCACAAATTTTACAACTAGCAGAAATGTTGGAGATATTTGTGATGTTAAGGGGGCATTCTCTTAGATTGTGTATTTTCCTACATCTATGACAATATATCTCCTCAATATCTTGCTCTTTTGGTTTCTTATCCATGAGATCAAGAGATGTAGTTAATGTACTCAACAAATCAGTCTTTAGACTCTCCAACATATTACCAATTTTTGCTCTTGTCACTCCTCCTATGGATGAGTATTTGTTGTTCCTAAGAGGCTTATTCCTTGAATAGTTTCTGCAAAGATTCACAATCTCTTCAAATGCCATTAGATGAATATCTCCCTTAGCCATAAGGTTTAGTACATCAAGGACATATTCTTTTAATCCTTTTAGAAAAAGTTCTTTTAAGATTTCTTCATCTAGATCAATATTCACTCTAGATCCCACAAACTAAAATATTTCAAGATAGTCTTCAAGGGATTCTTCTTCTCGTTGGTTCATACAAAATAGCTCAGCTTTCTTGTCCCTAAATCTATAGTAATCTTGATATCTTTCAAGGAATATATCCTTCAATCCATTATCTCCATCCCATCGGTTACAAACACTTTCACCTAGACCCATGAACCACCTTAAAGTTGCATCCTTAAGTGTAGAGGGAAATAGTCTTAGCTTTTTTTCATCAGTGGTGTAGAAATAGGCTTGGCATACCACTTCAAACTCAAAAATAAAAGCATCAGGGTCCTCATGTGGTTTCCCATGGAATGTAGGTAAAATAGCAATAGAGACCGATTTTGGTTCTCTTGTTAGCCTATCTTCTGGAGAAGGAATGGGAAAGGCAAAAGTTTTTCTTTGCCTACTTCTTCTCTGGTTTTCTTCTACTTCTCCATGATCACTATTCCTTTGCCTACTCCCCCTTTGGTTTCCATCTACTTCCCCATGTTCACTAATATGGTCATCCATGACTGATTGAAGGAATTCTAAGATTGGACCTGGTATGGGTTCAGAAAAGATAGTTGATGGATCTATATGATTATCAAATTCAGGTTCTGGCAATAAAAATGTTTCAGGATTTTGATCTAGTAGAGTTAATGGTAGTTCAATTTGCTCTTTTGGAGAATCCTCAGTTACTAAAATCTCAATCTCTTTTAATCTAGAAATATCAAGCTTTTCACTAGAGTTTTCCTCTTGTTTTTCTTTGTAGACTTTGATGAATCTTCCTTTTGAATCTCTAGGTCTACTCATAAATTTACAAAGATCTTAATTTTTGCAACAAAAATCATTCATTCCTCCTTAAACAATTTATGGATATCATTGATTGGTTCTAACTATTCAGGGGTCATGTAATGTTCTTCTTCAAATGTAAAGTCTTGTTTTACAAGATGAATCAGTTGAACAATAAAGGCTTGTCCTTGAATTGTGATAGGATTTTCAAACTGTAAATCATGACACAACTCTCTAAAGTATATAATTCTAGGTGCTTTGTGGTATATTTTGTTATATTCTAGACTCACTTCTCTATTTTCTATATCTACTAAGAAATTATGGATAGCAAGGGAATCCTCAAAGTAATGCTCCCAAGGATATGTAGTTGAGTTTACACTTGCTCTCCTATCCCCTAGCCAACGTTCACAACTCCTCACGAGGTCAAGATATGGTGAATGATAATCTGGCCCTAGAGCCTTAGCTATATCAATCCTCTTAATTTTATCCAACTCTTTTGACCTTTCCCTAATAATATCAAGGTGTTCCCACATATGGTTCCACTCTTTCCAAGATGACCTATGTCTTTGTTCAAAAAGTAGGTTGATTTATATTGGGCATTTTGAGGAGTGTTTGTTGTCATTCATGTCAAAAGTATTCTTGTGCTATGTTCGTCATCTTTGAGGACATTAAGTGTTTCTTCCAAAATCAAGGTGGTCTTGAAAAACAATAGGTCATAATATTTATTTTTAAATATTATATACCTAGGAGGGCTCAAAGAATAAAAATCCAAGGAAGGAGAAGCAAAGTTTAAATTAAATAATAATATTTTATTATTATTATTTCAGATCAAAAATCGAGTTTAAGAAGATCAAGGATCAAGTTGGAAAAGAACCATAAGCATATTTAATTTAAATTAAAATATTTTAATATTTGATTAAATTTTAATTTAAATAATGATGGGTGGTAAGGTTTAATTTAAAATATTTATTTAATATTTTAATATTCGAATTCAAATTAAAATTTGAATACTCATCGAAATTGGAGTATGATATAGTTTGCATATAAATAATGCCAAAGTTTGGCATTTGAAAAATCATCCATGCGATTGTTTATTGGCTCGTGCAAAGGAAAGACTTGCATTTTTTGCATGTGTGTTTGAGCGCAGAAGAGGACAAGAGTGAGTGGCCTCCGAAATCTACTCAAAGCCCCTCATAGCTGATTTGGTAGCCAAGGACTGCGTTAGACGCATTCGGGATGCCTGGTGTGGGTTCAAATCTCGTGCACACCATTTTACTAAAGGGAAGTTTGTGTTGTGTTTGCACCGTTCGAGGGAGAAGGAAGTCAAAGGTACATTTGTACCTTTTGGCTCTTGTGGAGCCACGTAGCCCAGTTGGTGGGCACGAGCACTATGGAAGCACTTGGAGGAGAACCATCGACGGTTTGAATCCTGCCAAGGCCTTTTGGGCAACTTAATAGAGATATCCACATTGTTTGGGTTGACTTCGCTTGTGAAAAATAAAAAAGAAAAAAATACTTTTTTGTTTCCAAAGATTTATGTTAATTAAAGTTTTTGCATAATTAATTTGCATTATAAGTTGTTTAGGGGAGTTAAAATGGGTATGCAAAATTTTGATTTTATAAGGTAGTAAGGAAGTTTATTTTTGAGATTGAAGGTTGTTGAATATTATTTTAAGTTGGAGATCATATGGTGTATTTGAGTATTATTTATTTTGAAGAAGTGTTAGAGTGATAATTATTGTCATCTAACCTTTGTGCTTGGCAAGGAAAGTGGTTATAATTGAGACAAGTTTTGAAGTCTACTCTTCATCAAGTAAAAGGTATGGGCACATTCTTATTTGGTTGAAATAATTGATTGGTTGAGATTTTTTGAAAATAATATTGGAGTGAAAAGGACTTGGTTAAGTTTTCCTTTGTGGGTTTATTGAGTGATGAGTTTTTTGAAATGGAAATAAATGCTATAAACCTTGTTTGATAAGCATTGTTGGAGATTTTGAGTGAGTGAATGCATATTTCATTGTTGGGTGATTGAGATCCCTTGTTGTTGAGTTTGAATATTGGATTAGGGTTTGAAATAACATGAGTATCATTGTTATGTGAAGTTGTGAACTATCTTGAACTAGGGTTTGTGCAAGAACATGAGTATCATTGTTATGTGAAATGGTGAACTATCTTGAACTAGGGTTTGCAATATTATGAGTATCATTATTATGTGTTGAGTGGTAATTTCATCCACTTGTGAAAGTACACTCTCCCTTAGGATTTGTATTCCAAATCCCCTCTTGAAAAAAAGTCAAACAACTTCTCCAAGGTCTCCGCTATATTAGCATTTGCATATGTGTATTAGTAATCTCAAATAAAGATGTATCAATTTAATGCTTGGAACACCTTAGTGATTGCAAGTAACTATAAACAAGGGGTATGTGTTGGTTTATTTTACCATGCTACTTTAATGATTATTTATGAAACCAAAATAAAGTAAATGTGATTTGTTTCTCGTATGACCACGATGTAGTGCCTTAATTCCTTTTATCTTGAGGATTTTAAGGTAGATTTTCTCTTCCTTATTAAGTGGATTTTAATCAAGTTTTATCTTGCGTTAAATATGATTTGAAGCATGAAATTAAAGACTAAATCTATCTATGAATGTGAATCCTCAATGATGAATAGGGTCTTCAAATATAGCTTCTTATCATGGAGTTTAAGATATCCTTTAATGTGATTAAAAAACTATCCCCCTTTAGTGAAATTAATTTTCACGAAGAGATGATTATTCATTGCCTTAAATTAGAGGCTTTAAAATGTCACTTCAAATTTAACCCTCTTAAATGAAATCAAATTTTCACAAAGATGAATAATTTAGTGCTTTGAAATAATGATCTTCAATGTAGTGCAGAAATTACCCCTCTTTCATAAAATCAAAATTTTTATAAAGAGAAGGCAATTTAGGACCCCAAAATGGTAATTTATGAAATGCCATAAAACATAACCCCTTCAATGAAATTGAAGTTTTCATGAGGGAAATGTCATCATAGGCTCATGAATGAGATATAAAGCTAAAAAATTAAATTTGGTCCAAAAATGAAAATTTTGAAATTTTAAAATCTACAATAAAAACAACAACTTCGGATAATTTTTAAAAATACGAAATGACTCCGAAGCAAAAATGTATAAGTGAAAAATGGGAGTACAAAGTATATTCTACGCATCTATACAATTATTTTTGGATTTTGAAATTTTTTTAATTTTTATTTTAATGTTCGAAAAAAAAAAAAAAATTGTAAAATGAAATTTGAAAAACAAAAAAATGAAAATTTGAAGTAAATTAAATGCTGAAAACACAAAAATGCAAAGCTCCATCAGTTTGATAGCACCTCGTCCTGCAAAATTGAATATGTGAGAAGTTCATACATGTAACCTAGCTTATTCAACCCACAAATTTGTGCAACCGAAATAAACTAAGTGCTAGCTCCTAGGGTTCAAAAATAAATTTTCATATTCAGACACTCACATAAAGTAACCAAAAAACAATTGCATAAAATTCATCTACAAATCTAGAATCTGAAAAGGGGAAAAGCGAACATTCATTCTTTCTTGCTATAACCAAAACTACCCATGCCATCTCTGCGTATATTACCGCATGCTTCCAATTGGATTACTCGTCCCATCATCGCCATCTGCGGTGTACATTTGCTATTTTCACCGGTGTTCATCGGACTTCATCTGATCTGCACCGATTAACCACGTCATCCTTGATGCCCACCATTGCACATTACATCCATCGTGCTGACTGTGCGATATTACACCTACTGCCATTCCACCCACGGTATTTTCACCGGTACCACAGCTAATGTGCGTCACAACAAGTCCATCTCAGCTACTGAGTTTTATCTTTGCTAAGTGGGCCTTCCACTATGCTCCTCTCATGAAATTTGAACACGTTGCTATGTATCCCCATTGGTTCAATTGTGCCATGTGGCCAATAAGGTATACCTACTAGTCTTCTGCGTTGAAGCCAAAGATGGGGTCCTCCGCATGCTATCCAGTGAAATTTTTGCTGTATTACCGATGAACATCCTTTCAACTACCGCATCGTCACCTCGGGTGGTCAATTTCCATATTGGTCCGGGTGAGTAAAATATTGGCAAAATCTGTACCCTGGACTTGACTGTACTACACTACAGTTGTACTTATATTCCAACGACTCTCGACCTACATACTCCAATCAAACTGGTGCCTATACACTACTATGTTCCACAATCACCAATCAGTATAAGCCTTGGTGGATGTCTTAAACTTTGGGCCATAAGCTAGTTTCCATCGCAACAATATCCCATTCTGTCTGTCTTTCGATGCCCCAGTTCTCTACATTTTTATCTATCGCTATGGTGTCACGCTGCTCTTGATCCGATGTTACCATCACTATAGACTGATGTAGCTTCTACCCGATTATCTACACTACTCCGAACTCTTCGCCCTCTCTATAGATATTTTGGCAATGCCTAACGCATTCGCAGCAGTCAGCGAAACCCACTGCGTGCACTGTAAGCTTCATCTCGTTGAATCCACATCTTCTCTCCTCTATCACTCATCGATTTGAGGACGTCGTTGCTGTTCAAAACTACGATGTCCTCTTGTGCAAACTAAACTATCATCATCAACATCATTTGTTGTTCGTGGTCTTCCTCCATGTCCTCCGTCGCATGCATCACACTGTGGTGGTCTTTCCTCAAAATGTTCCATTACAACTACGACGGTCTATGTGGTATCATTTGGTGATCAAACCTGCATCCAATACACCATGTATAACCATGTTTTTGTTTTTGGCCATCGAGATAACTCTCGATCCATTGTGCACTCTCGATGTAATTCTCGGTATTATGTTTCCTATGTTTTATGTGTCCAACGAATATTGCCTTGTCCACTGCCTGCGCCTCCTTGGTGCTTTCGACCCAGATATACTGCATGCCTTTAAGTGAAACCAAATAGCTACTGATGTGATCGCTACCTCGTTGTTGGATCTACGTTACTATTCATCGCTATTCATTGCATCGAGTCTTTGCAGTTCTTCCCATCCAATTTTTGCCATGCGTAATCGCTAGCTTAGCGTGGGTCCACGACCTCTGCCAATGTGGTTGTTTCCTTGCCGCATCTCAACCCTATCAAAGCTTTTATCACATGTTCACGTCAAGGTGCACACCCATAATGAATTCGTCCATACCCATCATCGTCATTTCATCGACAATTCTCCTCCAACTGTCACTCATATCTCGTGCACTACCCACATCGCCTCGGTCATCCATCAATGTCTACGTATGCCACTACCACATTTACTGTTCATTCTTCCTTACTGTCGTCTCCTCCTCTGCCATGTCGATCACTCAGAGTGTGACTATCTTGCCGAGCTATCACCACTGACTCCGCCTGCGCCGGTATTCTCTTCATCCAATTTTGGATTTGAGATCTTCATCTCATTCATCATGGTTGGAAGCCAAAACCTGTCCGTAGATGACCATGTCAAACTTGTCGAGCTATCATCGGGATAAATCATGCACAAGGATTTCAATGCCATGTTAGTGCCATGCAAGCCCAACGTATATAATGCCATGTTGACCTTGTTCTAAGGTGTCCCTGTGGGTGGGTGAACCCACGTCGATCACCGACTAGCCCTAGCCCTGCACAGAGAAAGGAATAATACAAAGGTCAATATGAATAAATAACAATTACCTTTTAATAAACTGGACTATGGACAACTTTACCATAAAAAAAATAAAAGGTTGAAAACAACCAAACAAAGCATCACATTTGTTTTTTTTTTAAATATATATTATGATATATGAAATATATCACAATATATATGTATATATATAAAATTATTTATTTTTCAAAACTTTTTCATTCTTGTTTTTTTGTATTGTTTTATTTTATTATTTTTTATATCATGTCAAACATGCACATGAAAGAACACAAATTAGACAGTAAAAACGCTAAGAGCAAACTTTTAACAATAAAATTGCTAACACAACAATGACGATAAAAATCGTCGCAACCAAATAATGAAAAAAATCGTCAACAACAAATTGACGACAAAAAGTCATCGACAACAAATTGACAATAAAAAGTCATCTACAAGAAATTGACGACAAAAAGTCATCGACAAAAAAAAACCATCGACAAGAAAAAATCGTCGACAATAAATTGATGATAAAAACTATCGACAACAACTTGACGAAAACTACAAACCCCAAACCAAGCAAAGCATAAGACACCTACAACAAAATGCAAACACCAAAATACCAAAATAAAAAGGTGGGTCCCCAATTTTGGGGTTGGTTGTGGAGCAACCACAACAAATGGTGACTCTGCTGGGAAATGCTCCAGAGCATTTTGATAAGAACCCAACCTGAAAACACACAAAACCCAAAAATTAGAATTACAAGCATCAACAAGTATCCAGAGAATGAAAGTAGACCAAAAAGATATGAACCATCGAAATCATTCAGCATCAGCTCAGTGTGTGCAAAGTGATTCATTCCTTATCATCTGAAACCATTCAACATTCCATCGTCAGTTTCACATGGATGTTTATGTCTTTATGATTTATGCATATGATATGTTATGGATGATTCATGCAGGATTGGATGTATTGATAGGATGCTATAATATGAACGACCTGTTTTGCAGAGACTCAAACATTCTAGTAACATAAACAAACACACTAAAATTGTCTAACCCTCTTAGGACCAAATGTGTGTGCAGTGAATTCATTTACCAGATCAAGAGCTCAATTATGAACCGCTACAATCCAGAACCAGTGTGTGCAAGTGGACTCAGAGCTTTGGGGAATCAGATTCTCAACCTAAGTATGATGAGAATTTGACCCTATCCTTACTACTCTGATTTTTGAGTTTATTACCTCATTTTGACCAAAATGGTTAAACCTATTATGGATGAAACCACAAGGCTAGCCTGTCCATTTGAGTGATCAGAGGTCTCACTTTTAAATGAGACATGTCACCACGCATGAGCATACTCCACTGCTATTCAAGCGTCTATAGCCCCGGTGGAGGTTAGCCCCATAGTCCATGATTTTGCTTTTGATTTCTTGAATCTTAGGGATGACTACCCATCCTTCTGAGGGGACATGTAGTACGATCCTTACAACCCAATAGTCAATAGTGTGATGGAAGCAAACTCAGAGCTTTGGGGAATCGGATTCTCAACCTAAGTATGATGAGAATTTGACCCTATCCTTACTACTCTGATTTTGAGTTTCAAGTATTGTGGAAGTGGTGAAAACCATTGTTTTATGGACTATGTTGCATTATAGGACCGACAAGAATGACTCTTTTCACCTCACATTTTCTTCCAAGGATGGTTTTGACCATTTTACCCAAGATATTTTTAATATGTGCAAATTGTGTTTGGTTCAAGATAATTTTGGCATCAGTTCCCAATCTCAAGATCTTCTTAGTGTATATTATGCAATGATCCTAAGAGAATTTGACATGTTTTTCGGTGATTGTCTTTGAAATGTAGATGCAAGTGAGATGCAATGTTTATGCAATGTGAAATATACCATGAAATACGGATGAATGCGATGGAGTATACAAAATATTTCACCCTAATTTGCAAAATTGACAACTTCACGCATCCCAAGTTTCAAACGATATTCTTTAATGTGTTTGTGATGCTTGTGGAGCCTTCTGCAATACAATTTTGATGTTTCATATTCTCCTTATCTTAGTTAACATTCATGAGGACATGAGCTGACATCTCACTCTAAAATACTAGAAAACAACCAAAACTTGGAAGCGAATGAATACAAAACACACAAATCAAACTTGCAAACATCAAAACAAAATCCAAACCCAAAACCGAACACGAAAACCAAAATCTATATACAAATGTACAATATGGTACAAAATGATGCAACGTTTGAACTATCACTTCCCTGGATCCCAAACATGATTAGAGCATTTCAAAAGACAAATAACATGATACACATGCCCAATGTTGTAGGAATCCAACAAAAACAAGATCAAGCCAAACAATGCAACAAACTTCAACTTACCTCGCTCACCCCACCAATTTGATTTAGTTCCATTAAAAATCCCATAGGTGAGATTCAAATCATTAAATTGATTAGACAACATTTGATTTTCAATTTTTTCTTGTCTATTCTTTAAGATGTCAATTTCAGGACTCAATTCATGATTTAGAACTAGGCTTTCTTTATCCAAAATGAAATTTTGTAAGCAAGAGCCTATTTCTAAAAATTTTAAAGCCAAATCATTTTTCAAATTTTTAGGCCAATCAAATTTATGCAAAAATTTACAAGCATCTAGGATATTTACTAAATGAGAATCATTATAAGTTTTTATCCTAGATTCTATTATTAATTGTTGATGAATTTGATTTAACAATTCAAGTGCATCAACTTCTTTTTCATTCATCAAAGCAATCTCATTAAAGGTGTAAGTAGAAATTAATCCTTCTTCTTCATTCACCTTCAATGGCATTTCATCATAAACATCATTCAAATTCAATAAATGGTCATACAAATTTTCACCTGAAGCTTGGATGCTTGGACACAAAAGGTTAGATTTTACCTTTTGCACATTTTCATTTACCAAAACTTGGTGAGGATTTGCAATTCTCTCTTACCTCATGGTCTTCATCTTCTTCATTGATTACCTGTTCATCAAACATACCAAAATATGGCACCCAATTGAAAACATGTCCATCCTTTTCAACCCTCAAATCTTGTTGGTCAAAGTGTGTATCAAGTAACCCATCTTGATGATCAATCATTTGAGTTGCTTCCAATAGATCAACCTCTTTGTCATTTGGTTCCAATTCCTTGTTCACTATCCATGGCATCTCTTCATTTGAATCCTCAAAATAATCATGCGAATATGTATCCAAATTTTCAATGAATTTATGTTCCACATGATCAAATTTTGTAATATTCTCAAATATTGTAAATGTGAGATCTTCATATGAAGTAGAAGTTTCAACATCCTGCATATCAAGTGGAATAAAAGTTTCATCAATAGGGGTGTGAGAAAATAACACATCTTCATATCTCCCCCAACCATTGTAAAAATTATCATCCAAATTCATGGGATGAAACTCTATGGTATCCGTGACATGATCTTTTGATTCATCTATCAATTATTTTTCTTCTTTGTCCTTGGTAGTAGGATCATTATCATTCTCCAAAATTTGATGAGATTCCAACCCTTCTTCCAAAACATTCTCAAATTGTACAAGAGTTGAAATATCTTCCTATGAGAAAGCGATTGTGTTATCCTGCATATCAATTGACACAAAGGGTTCATTAGAAGGTTTAGAGTGAGCATATTCATCCAATTTCTTCCAAGGATCATGGTGATCATCTTCCAAAATCAAGTTGTGATGCTCAACTATTTCTTCAACATCTTCTAATTCATCAACGTGTTTCTCATCAAATTCATCCTCACCTTCCTTAGATGGTTCAATTATTTCCAAAAGTGGGTTATTTCTTGAATTCAAATTTGTAAGGCTATCATAGTCCAAATTGGTAACCCATGATTCAATTTCATCACAATTTGGAGGGTGAAGAATTTCTTGATCATTAGTTTCAAGCATCTCATCGAGAGTGTCTTCCAAGAACAAGTGGTGAAATTCTATCATATCTTCAAATTCATTTGTTGATTCTCTTCCAATTTCACTTTCAACCACTTCATTCAATTCTATGGTAGGTTCTATCCTATCACATATCTCAAATATAGTTGAATTTAGGACACCATTATCTGAATACTCATGCATTTCTAGAATTGAAACCATATCTACACAATCCTCATTTGTGGATGTTGGCTTGGCAATTTGCACCTCCTCTTGGACTACATCTAAGGTGGTTATAACATTTGGACATTTAAATTCATCCCCTTGATCATTCACCTTAGGTATCATTGGAGTGGAGGGTGCTATATTATATGGTTGGTGTAGGTTGGCATCACTAACTCCAAAAGAACAATATTTCATGGGAACATGTTGTGCCTCCACTTGCCCTTGTTCTACCATTATTGCAACCTCATAGATTCTAGGAAAATATTGATCATCAATATTTTCTTCAATAAGTGTAGCAAGTGCAAGGGGTATGGCTCCCATGTATACTTTAATAGCTTCTTCTTCTTGTATATCCAAACTTTCCCACATTTGAGAGTACAACTCATAGAATCTCCCATTGAATTGACTCAAGGATTCATTAGGCTCTTTACGAATGGAGGTAAATTGATTTTGCAACATATCTAAGTCAACTTGATTACCAAAATGATAAAGATAGGTTGCTTCTAGTTGGACCCAAGAAGTCCTAACCTCCATGGGTAATTGGCCATACCAAATTAATGATCTATTATCCAAAATGTATGAGAATAACCTACAAGCAATCACCTCATAAAAAAATTGGAATTGAAATGAAACGTTCTTATACTCATGCAATTTCTCCAGATAAGTCAATTTTTGTAGATATCCTGATGTCACCTCTTGATTAAAGAGTCGTAGAAACCCCAAAAACATTTCAGGAATCTGATGGGGTGTTCCAAACATGGGAAAACACTCATAATAATTTCCTAACATAGACACCATTTCTTCTCTTATGGATACCACTTGCTCCTCAATTGTTGCCATTAGTGAAACTCAAAGAATAACTTCAAAACCAAATTTGTTAGTCCAATAAAGATATCTTGCAACTAAGCATGAAATGACTAACAAACTTTGAATGAGTAAATCATAAAGATCATCACGTTAGCATCATTCCAAAATATATGCATCAATTAAACAATGACATGAAATAACATTCTCAAATTTACCAAAAGGTTAGTATTAACACATCATCAAATTGATAATGTTAGAATCAATGAAGGTGATCAAAAAAATTTCATTAGTCAAGACCAATGTCTTAGGATAAATATTTCAAATAACATGAACAATTTAGCATCTAAATAGCAATAGAATAAATCAACTCAAACCCTCTTATATCCCAAAGTGTTGAGTGCTAAAGAGGTTGAAGATGCTAATCAAATGAACTTGAAATATTTAGTGAATCAAAACTCTCAAAGTTACACCAAATCACATCATTCATGTATGAACAATCCAAAAGAATTAGAACAATGAAAACCAATGCATGAATTGCTTAGCATAAATAAAATAAAGTAAACCAATTCATCCCTCCTTCTAGTGCCAAAATGTTGAGTGAATATTTTTCCCTATTGCAAAATGATCACCACAAATAGAGTATTAAGTTGAAAACTCTCTCTTGCAAAGAAATTAGGTGGAATCACCCATTTCTCCAAGGTTTTGGTAAGCAAAAATTTGTGAGTATATATAATCAATGAAAATTGAAATAGAAACAAATGTATACTAGAATGAACTCAAACCTGCAAGTGATAGTTAACAAGGGGCCTTGAATAGTTCAAACAATTCTTAGCAATTATGATATTTAAAACCTTCAAAATACAAAATATTGATTCCTTTTTAGTGCTCTTGATATTAGTATGATCTACTCTGAATCCTAGTCAATAAGCTACTTTTATATTCAAATTAAAAATAAATTCCATATGCAAAAGTGCATGGAATAGTGCACTTCATTTTAAGATACGTGCCTTTAATGTGTGGTTCATTTTAAAGTTAGTGGATTCATTTTATCTTCATTGTAAGTATTCCACTATCCCTATGTTAGAATTTGGTGTTAGTAAAAGTTAGAAAGTTAGCATGTCATGTTCGTTTGCTTTATCTGCCTTAGTGTGAATTTGGCGTTAGTAGCCCCTTCTAAAAAAAAATGTTTTATCTGAAAATTAAATTAATTCCGGTTTTCATTTCAGTTTACAATTTTTTGATTCCGGTAATCTCTAGAATTTCTATTTTTTGTTCTGGTCATCTCCATAATTTATGTTTTTCATTCTGGTCATTTCTAGAATTTCTGTTTTTTTATTTTTATTCTGGTCATTTCTAGAATTTTTGCACTTAACTTTAGCTGTTTATTCTGGTTTATTTTCCAAATTTTCATTTTTGCATTTATTGTTCATTTACTTTTATTTTGGTCCTTATCCAAAATTTTTGCACCTCCAAGTTACATTAATCTTATCTTCAAATAAAATATTTTTTAGGAGGGGCTATTAATGCCAAATTCACACTAAGGAAGATAAAGCAAATGAACATGACATGCTAACTTGCTAACTTTTACTAACACCAAATTCTAAGATAGGGATAGCGGAATACTTACAATGAAGATAAAATGAATCCACTAACTTTAAAATGAACAACACATTAAAGGCATAGATATTAAAATGAAGTGGACTATTCCACGCACTTTTGCATTTGGAATTTCTTTTTAATTTGAAGATAAAAGTAGCTTACTGACTGGAATTCAGGATAGATCATACTAATATCAAGAGCACTAAAAAGAAATCAATCTTTTGTATTTTGAAGGTTTTAAAGATCAAAATTGCTAAGCATTTTTTGAACTATTCAAGGCCCCTTGTTAACTATCACTTGCAGGTTTGAGTTCATTCGGTATACATTTTTTTCTATTTCAATTTTCATTGATTATATATACTCACAAATGTTTGCTTACTAGAACCTTGGAGAAATGGGTGATTTCACCTAATTTATTTGCAAGAGAGAGTTTTCAACTTAATACTCTATTTGTGGTGATCATTTTACAATAGGATAAAATATTCACTCAACATAATGTAAGGATTGTTTGATTAGCATTGTTGTTGAAGTGAATGGTAGAGTGAAGAACTTGAACTAGGGTTTGCAAAGATCATGAGTATCATTATTATGTGAGGATTACTTGATAATCATTATTATTGAAGCGTTTCGTTGAGTAGAAGTGATTGAGCTTAGTTGAGTGGATCTATTGAAGTGATAGTTCAAGTTCTGTGAAACAAATTCTTTCGTATTCTAAATTGATTTGAGAAAGATATTGAGTGTTTGTAAGTGTGAAACATATTGAGTATCTAACAATTCTCTATATTTTTTTGTGATAAAAAGAGAGATTGAAAGTGATTGAGCATTGTAATGAATGTGAAGCATATTGAGTCTCTAACAATTCTCTATATATTTCTATGATATTGAACAAGTTCTAGTGAGGACTTGTTGAGAATATTTGAGGTAAGTCTTAGAGAAGACTTGTGGACAGATTAGTGTGAGCTTTTGTGGAAGCTTACAATACAAAATTGAGGACAAAGATTATTGAGCATATTGGACAAGTTATAGTGAGAACTTGTTGAGCAGATTGGACAAGTTCTAGAGAGGATTTGTAGACAGATTAGTGTGAGCTTTTGTGGAAGCTTACAAGGTAAATTTGAGGTAAGTCTTTGAGAAGACTTGTGAGCAAAGTTTGTTGATTTATTTGTTCAAACCTTGAGTTAATATTTGGGACAAATCTAGAAAAAATTATTTGAGATTAAGTCAAGCTTTGTGTTAAGGCTTGAGGATATATTTGTGCTAGACCGAAGGATTATATTTAGTGCATATTTGTGGATAGAATTTGGTGCATATTTGAGAATAGATTTGTGCTATATCAGAGACAAATATTGAGAATATTTGTGCTAGATCGAAGGATTGTGTTTAGTGTAGATTTGAGATAGAGCTAAGAGCAATCTTTGGAGGTGACAAAGTATAGAGGATGATAGTCTCTAGTGGATAGAGATCCATTATCCAGGGTAGTGAGGATAGGTCTTTTGAGTGAGGATAGGAGTCTTCAGTGGATAGAGATCCATTAGCCAGTGCAGTGGAGGCAACAATTCTTATAGAAGATCACCAACTAGAGCAAGGGAGATTGGTGTCTCCTGTGGATAGATATACATGAACTTGATTAGGGGATTGGTGTCTCCTTTGGATAGAGGTCCATAAATATTGTAATAGGGAAAGGATTCCCAAGATATTGATTGAGAAAATTATAGTGAAATATTTTCTCCGTGGAGTAGCCCACATTGGGTGAACCACGTTAAATTGGTGTCTCTATTGTGTGTGGTGATTTGTGTATTTATTTGATTATTGCTATTTATATTTCTATCTATACATTGCATAATATTGATTGGAAAGAAAAGTAAAAAGTGGTCTCATACTGTTCACCTCCCTCTCAGTATAAGCTTGTGTTCTTCAACTTCTTGTTCTAAATATAGTTTTCTAAGATTAATTAGTGTAGACTATCTAATGTAGTTTTATACCATTTAGCAATGTTTTACTTCTCTTTTGTTTTTGGTTTTCACAAATATTTTTTTTTGAGCAAAATGCAATTTTCAAAAGCATTTTTTTCAAACAGAACAATCTTATTGTTACTAAGACTAGATCTGAAATGTAATATTCAATCTTATCACAACAAGGGAAAGTAAAATTATTCTAAAAAAATATTACTACCACTAAAACTAGGTTTGAAATACAACAACCAATTTTAGCACAAGGGAAAGTAAAGTGTTGTTGTTACTACTTGATTTTAAGGAACACTTCGATATGATTTTTTCACACCTACTCCCTTGTTTTCACAAGTTAAAGAACCTAGACCTAAGTAGGTAACAACCACACAATGCTAAAAAGTAAATTTGCTAAAAATAGAAATACAGAAATAAAGGTTGGATTGTTGCTACTGCTTTATTTTAAGGAACACTTCGGTTTGATTTTATCGCACCTAATCCCTTGTTTTCACAAGTTAAATAACCCAGACCTAATAAGGTAACAATTAATTCCAATTCTTCAAAGCTAATATATTGAAAACAAAAATGTTGAAATAAAATGTTAACTAGAAAAGTAGTAAATTTGAACCTAAAAAAATGGAACTTGGAAGTATTGAGAAGAAGACACTTATTGGAATTCATTGTACCAAATTTGACCTGCATCTACATTGGAAATTCTTGTGCCACTCATGTAGGTAAGCCTCCATCTCAATCCTACAGTCTCTGATCAAAAATTACGGTACTGTTCTCCCTAGCAACAGTACCAAAATGTTGAGTTGTGATGTATCACATTTAATTTGTCAATCCAGGTTAGATTTAAAGAACATAAATCCCATATAGATTATTCCCCAATTCTTAATATTTGACTTTATTCTATTTTCTTAGTTTTATTTGCAGGAAATAAAGGTTTACAATAAAGGAAATTGAAATGAAATGATGCTTAATTTAAAGATGCAATTTATGACTAAGTCTATGTGTATGTGTGGATCCACGTATGATCTAATAATGCAACAATTATTAATATATTTTATAGTTCTATCTTATGTAATTTTAATTAATTATGTGCTTTAAGACTTATTCTATATCCTAACTAATCTTACTGTAATTTAGGAGGAAGAGATCAAGGTACTAACTATTCGGAGTGGGTCCTACCTTGTAGAGGTCATTGTAATTCTCTTCTCCTTTCTACTCTATTTTATTTTAGCAATTAATATTTTATTAAACTAAATTAATGCTATTCAATTCAAATATGTAGGAAAATAGCTGAAAGTTACATAAACAAATAAATCATGCATAAATACAAGATACAGTTACCAAATCCATGGAAGAAAATATTGCTATTTTATAGCTTGAATTTAATTCTTCATTCGTACAATGTAATTGATAGAATATGTAGACAACAAACTATTCAAAAGGTATATTAACATATAATAGATGATAGATCGTAGACCTTTTCAAAGGTCTTTATATTATAATTCATAATGTCACTTTGGATATTTTCAGTGGAATTCTTCAACACCTTTTTGTTACATCTCGAACACTTGAAGATTGAATGCCAATTTTACATAGCAAAAATAATATAAAATTAAGGCATCTCATTAATTACTTTGGAATTATTACAAATGAATTTGTCCAAGTGGCATACTGGAAAACACACATAAAAAATACCTATAGTTGACTTAACAAAATACTAACAAATTTGGAATACATTCATATTACGTAATCTCAAACAACTAACATATTAACAAATCACATATTAATAATAAATTACATAATAATCATTAGATTATATTCCAAATATTATTACAATGCAACAACGACCATGTTGACTGTGTATGACACATTTCACTTGTTGAGTTGTCAACACACACGGGATTTCTAATGCATCAAATAGGTTCACGTGGTCAAATATTTTCTATAATACCTTTTTGTAACACCTTTCTGTAATACCTTTTTGTAATGCCTTTTTTTAGGTGGTATCCATAGACCTCTCTTCAATGTGATCCTTCACCAACTGGTTCATCTATGTTTGGCCTGTATTAAATTGTAACATCTTCTTGAATACTCCTAGAACATGCACTCCCTAAAAACACAACAATATTGCATAGTTTTACATAAAATAATAGGTATATGTTATTTAATAGCTTATGAATTAGATTTATCATAGATCATATAAATAAGGTATAACAATCATTAAAACACATCCATATTTATCATATTTTGGATCTAAAAATTAGATTAAACTGCATAAAATAATCATAATCCATCACTCATCAATCAACATGTACTCCTTTATCTATGAAGGTATATCCATAAAAGGTAAGAGCCATGGTAGTAATCCCTTTATTGTCAAGTGAACCTTTGCCTATTGTTATCTATCCAATGATTACCTACTTTCTAAGAAAAAAATTTCTTGTATGGGATATGTAGGTAGGGGTTTGAGGTCACAAAAAAAAGGCATTCAAGAACCTTTGGAAGTTGATATTTGGCCTAGGATATGTGGCATAGGCTACATTCACAATAAAAAATATCCCTCACCAATTGATGATGATCAAATTGTCACTTATACTAAATTTTTGGATCATCATGGCTTAGAATGGGATAATGAGGATGAGGGACCACCTTCTCCCTTTATAATTCTATTTTACAATGTGATAACTTTGGTGCATCCTAATTTAGTTATGATCCTAGGGGAGTATGCTAAAGAGGATACTCTTTATGACATGGATAATGAGGATATCCTCCAAAATAATTTATTCTTTGATAGGTTAGTCCCTTGTGTTGCACATGTTGATTCTTCTAATTCTTAAGGGGATTCCATCTCTATGTCTCTCAAGAAACTTAAGTAACTAGGAGTGATCCCCAACCCGCTTCCTTATGAGGATGAGTCTTATATTTTCATTGAGAATACAATAGATGTTAATATAGGTTATGAGGAAAGCACTAGAATCCTTAATTTAGGTAAAGCCTTGTCCATGGACAAGTAGGAGCAATTAACCAATTTGTTGAAGGAATTTTATGATATTTTTGTTTGGTCATATGTTGACATGCCAGAGCTTGATCCCTCCATTGTTATGCATCATTTGGTAGTTAATCCTAGTGTTAAGTCTATTAAGAAGAAACTTATGAAGATTCATCCTAAGGTCACCCTTTTGGCCAAGGATGAGCTCCAAAAACTCCTTGATGTCAGTTTTACAATTTGTTGATTTATATTGTATGTATAGTCTAGCCATATTTATTCAAAATTTAATAGATATTTATGATCCCTAAGCCAATATACACCTAAGACAACATCAAAGGCATGTAAAGGAGCTACATATAAGTGCTAGCTTGTTTTCCCTTGAGGTAGAACTATTTGGGGATTGAATAGGCATTGGTTGATCAAATAGGTTTGACTAGACCTGTACTTGACATGCCACCCATATGCCATAATCCCAAGCCTTTCAAAAACATCCCTCATAATACTAGTAGATATGAAACTATATATCGCTTCATTATCAACCAAAATACGGACATCCTTATCTCCTATTTTCCTCTTAAAAGAAATGGTGTAGATGTTAGATTTAGAGTATATTACATTATTTAGGTACATGTCTATGTACCACATTAGGTATAATATTAGAGTAGGAGTTACTTGAGGAAGAAGTAACCTATGCACAAGTGTTAGAATGTGCAAAGGAATAAATGGACAAGTGTCCATATGCAAGTTGTATATGTGCAATAATGTAAAAGGATATGTATTCCTCATACACTTAGGAAGAGTAAGGCCCAAGTAACTTATATTCTCATATATAGGGCTCATTGTATGGAAGTATGCATCCTATATGTATTCACTAATAGAGATCTATATATGTTGTATTCTCCATTTTTGTGAGCCTCCATTAATTGTTTTTATGTGAGCTATTTATGAATTATCTTGTCTTAGTTTCATGCTCGTTTGGTTTCCATTATCGTAGTTATTATATTGCTTGATTATTTCCATTACTTGTGGCTTCATTTACTTTTAGCATATAGCTAAAAAAGCTAACATGGTATTAGAGCACATGGTAGGTCAATAGGAATAGGGAGAGCCACAGGAAAATCTACTGCATCTTTGCAAATTGGATCTATCGTTGTGCACTGCTGCATGTAAACACCACCACAAGAAATATTGAAGAGAAGCTGAAGAAGAAGGCTAGGAAAGACTCATTGAGGAGATTTTAGAAAATGCTTCTAATAGTGAATAATTGTGACAATTATTGCCATCCAAAAACAAGCCCAATGGAGAAGGATTTGGTAAGAAGTTTTCCAAATATTGGAGGAAAGTTAAAGCCACAAAATACCAATTCCAAGCAGCAAGTTACAAGAGTTTCAAGTTTCAAAGCTGCAAATAGGTGGGTTAAAGAGTTGTTTTGGACAACGAGGAAAGAGATGCAAATTCATCCAGTAAGGGGCAGCATTTAGGTAACCCAAATCATCAAGAATTCCATTATAAAATCAAGGTTGAAAAGGTATGTAACTTATGTGCAGAAGGTTTATTAGTTGAATTCATATTCAGGATATTAAGCACCACTTTTTAAGGTTTAGAAGATGCATAGATTATAGTGCATTATTTAAGGTTCATTCAAAGAAACAATAAGGTGAGAATAATAATGTACAAATCAGTACAATATCAAAGTTTCAAAAGACACTATTCAGTGCAGAAAACTTGTAGCATGTTGTTGCATAGAGAAGCCATCTAAAAGGGTAATATAACCTCCAAAGAGTGGAGAAGGAAGTTGCCATTTAAATTTAAAAAAAAAAGAAGCTGTAAGGGAGATTAGGAGAGTCTCAGATTTAGTTGCAATTAAAGAACACATTTCAGATTATTACAGGTCATTTTCAGAGCACCATATTTGTCTTCTATGAAGTCAAAACTTGAGTGTATCAAAGACACCTACATAGCAAATACTTTAGTATATAAGCGGAAACCATTATTGAGGATAGAGCAAAAGCTAAAAGTGCTAAGGAAGAAGAGCTATCTAATGTAATTAGATTTTAAAGGTACCTAGAGACACTAAATTGAGCACCAAAATTCAAGAACATAGTACCATCATTAGTTGAAGATAAAGCTAAAGAATGCTCATCGGGTTTCATCATTTGTGGAGAATGCTCAAGGGTTTTCATCACTAAAGCAACATCATTGAAGATATTTTAGACACTACAAAAGCTACTACCAATTGCCAAATGAATCATTGCTAGAAATCGATGAACCTAATGTGGAAAAATAAAACGTTTCTCAAAAGAACAACACTCACATACATAGGAGAAACATCACCAAAAATTGAGCATTGCTGGAGAAGCAAATTAATTGGAGGTGACAAGGAAGATTTACAAGTGTGCAAAGGAACCCTTAGAGAAGAAGTTACAAGCATATCTGTTACAGCACTAGTGAACTAGTTGTAAAAGGGTTGAATTCATGGATAAACATTAGACTACGCGCACATCAAAGGAGATCATCAAGGTCAAATCCTATGCTAAAGGTGAAGCCATTATATTCACACTACAAGTGAATTATTTTGGATGGTTGATAGTTGTTATATAAGATGAAAGTTACAACATCAAAACAAATAGTGGTGGTAGATACAAAAGAACCATTACATGATAGCACATCATATAGCAATTACAATATCTACTCATGATTTAGGAATTATCAAAAGTCATTACTATAGTTCATGCATGGAAACATAACTTATCTTGGAGGAATCATTACTTAGAAGAGGTAGGTACCAACACATATACAAGGAGAGATAGCTATTTGTAAAACAACCAATGAACATGTATTAATCACTAGGTAATATAATGGTCAAGCATATAGAGGAGTATTACAGCTCACACACACTAGAAGAATACACATTTGAAGGTGGTTTCATTGTTAATTCACCAACAAGGCCAAACAAGGTTAAATGCAACATTCAAAGAGCCGCTAAAGCATAGAAAACCACCAATGAAATCTTAACACCTGTTATTACATAGTTTTTGAAGGAGGAAATATTATGTGGAAATCATATTCAAGTGAAAAATCCACATGTTGAGAGCAACAACATAGCAAGTTAAAATGTTAGGTAGAATTTAGACGTGCACCAATTTGAGAGGAGGTGAAGACAAGGGATATTTTTAGATACAACAATATAAATCATCGAGCATGTAGAGTTCTTAAAAACCAAGGATGAGCTCTCAATACTAGGAGATCAGTTAAATCTCAAAATTGGTGAAGCACAAACAAACTCAAAAGATGTGTTCACACTACCTGATGATATAGGAAAATTAATGTATATGGCATTACTTCCTAATGATGTTTTCAAAGATAAGAATAGAAGAATAAAGGATGTGATAGAAGGTTTTAAGAACATGTATTAATAAATAAAATACTTCGAACAATATTATTGGTGATATTACTAGTGAAGTTAGAAAAAGAGGATTATTATACACTTCAAAAATGCATGCAAAGTATTCTTAATAATGCTGATGATTACTATGAATATTTTTTTACTATACCTACCTACAAAGAATTTGTCACTCTTAATATTTATAAGATAAGAGGACAAGAAAATGTTGAAGAGGTAAAGAACAAGATAGAAATGAAAGATGCTTCTAGTGATACAAATGACTTAAGACCTATGATGGTAGATTCATGTTGCAATACCATAGAATCAAAACCATTGATGATTGATGCATGTTATGATACTAGTGATATTCTTCAAATGGATAAAGATGCAAATCATAATTCTTGTCAAAATGAAAAGGAATATTGTAATGCAAGCATTGACACTAGTGATCTAGAATCCTTGATAAAGGTATAAGAACCTGTTACAAAGATTGATGCTATATGTGATTTAAGTGATTTAGATATAGTTCATAATTGATCAAAAAAGGTTCATGGTGTTAGAATAGAAGAAGGCATAAAACTATATGATGATAGATACAATGATGAACAAGATCATTCTAATTATTGTATTGATCATACTAATGGATTTTGTTCAAAGTTGATAAGACATGAATATATAGTATTAGAAAAACATGAGTAGGGATTGAAAGAACCAATAGCATTAGAAATTAGATCAAATTATGAAGGTATTGAATATACAGGTCAGACTAGTAGCAATAACCAAGGGACAAAATCAGTAATAGAGGTATATAAAAACAATTTTTGTAAAGGATAGAATGGTCAGAGAGATGTGGCTATAGAAAATAGGTGCAGTCATTGTAACAGATATGGGCATAAGGTAGAGAGATTCTGGAATCTCCATAGCTATAAAATTTTTGGAGGTACCAATAATTCTCAAAGACATTGTTGGTACAAAGAGAATCATCTCTTTGAATGGATATATACCATGACAAGAAACTTCATTAATGAATTTTCTCGAGTATACTTCTCAAGGAACATAGATGGACACAAGAAATGTATGAAATTATTCGATAACAGATTCATATGGAAACCAGTGATGGTGCCAAATGTAGAATATAGAGTCAAGAAAAAAGGAGAAGCTCAAGAAAAAAATCAATTTGAAGACCCCATTGAATATTGAACCAGATGAAGATCCAGATTGAAGACCAGAGTCTTCAATACCTAAATAATGTAATGTCTATGTACCACCTTAGGTAGATTATTAGAGTAGGAGTTACTTAAGAAAGAAGTAACCTATGCCAAGTGTTAAAATGTGCAAAGGAATAAATGGACAAGTGTCCATATGCAAGTTGTATATGTGCAATAATGTAAAATGATATGTTTTTCTCATGCACTTAGGAAGAATGAGGCCCAAGTAACTTAACTTCTCATATATAGGGATCATTGTATGGAAGTATGCATCCTATATGTATTCACTAATAGAGAGCTCTCATATGTTGTATTCTCCATTTTTGTGAGCCTCCATTAATGGTTGTTATGTGAGCTATTTATAAAGTATATTGTCTTAGTTTCATGCTCGTTTAGTTTCCATTATCATAGTTGTTATATTGATTTCTTATTTCCATTACTTGTGGCTTCATTTCCTTTTAGCATATAGCTCAAAAAGCTAACAGTAGCTTGTACTAAGAGAGTAGGGTAACCTGTGGTTGCATAGAATTTATGGGATGTATCCTCAGTTGGCTTTCTCTTATCAGCCCTTTCTGGAAACTAGTTGTTATAATGGTCTTTTGCTCCACATGCAAAACACTGTTCGAAGGAGATTTGGTTTTCAATCCGATATCATATTTGTTCTAGTTGGAAATTCCCTTTTCTGTATCTTGAGTTAAGGTTCTCTGTGTAGTTCTTATTGAAAAGTCCCTTCTATCATGCTACCCTTTGTTATTTTGGAATCTTCCTCTACTCTATTATTTGTATTATTTCCTTTATATCGACCCTCATCCTTGGGAATTTTGTACTGGTCCTTCCCTCTTGCTGTTTTTGGGTTCCTTCTTTTTCTTGGATCATATTTTCCATTCTTTGGTAGTATGCTTTCTTTTTTTTCTGATTTAGTTCCTCATATTGTGCTAAATTGAAAGCTTATGATAATTTTTTAGCTTAACCAACACAACTGGTGATCCAATTCTAACCCCATGAAAAAATTTTGTACTTTGAATTATTTTTTTCTATTATACTCAGGTGCACCAATTGCATGACCCTCTAGTGATATTCTATAACCGACATATTATCTTGATGTAGATTTGTGAACTCGGTATATTTTTCTATATAAAATTACCAAGTTAGGAATCTATCCCTTAATTCCTTTATGAATATGTCCCAAGATACATCAGTAACCTCCACTTGATTGGTTTTCTTGTACATTGTCCACCAATCCCTTATAGGTCCTGATAGATGGGCCACTACCCAAGTTGTCTTAGATTATGAAGATAAGGGTTTAATAGCAAAGTATCCATAAAATTCACTTAACCAATTCTTAACTACCTCCCCATCACCTTTTCCATAAAATTTGAAAATATTTAACTTTATTATTTCTTTGCTTAGCTCTGCACCTACTTTATTTCTGGTGGAGCCCTCAAGTAGATCATATTTTCCTTCCTCAAACTCTTTATTCTTGGTCAAATTCTTTATAAAGTTTTGCTACTAGGTTATAATTTTCTACTTTTGGTCCAGTTAAGCCCTTTGTTGTTCCATGTGTTCATTCATTTGAACTCATTGCATTTCCATATGTTCTTTTTGTTGATTTAGCTACTCTTGTATCAACTGAATCATTTTAGTCATATTGTCTTCCTTTTGTGCAATATTTTGTACCATATGTTCTTTTTCTTTTCTTAGGAGATGATGAGGTGATTCAACTATTTGCACTAAGTCGGACTCCCTAACGAGTCTTCTTAATATCTTTAGTATATTTTCTACAAGCCCTCATTTTTGAGTAGTAGTAGTTCTTTTGGAGGTTTCCACCATTAAACATGGTGCAAAAAACTATATTAATATAAAATATTATCAAGTTTAGAACATAGTTTTTTTATCACAAGTTTATGACCTAGGGTTTTGCAACCTAGGACTCTAATACCAATTGTAACAACTCAGGCATATCTCACCTGGTTGTCCATTCCAGTCTTGCTCCCTAGAATTATCAAAGGAAAAAAATTAACTCAAAAAGAGATAAAAGTCTTAGTTTAACTAATGCTCACCCAACATTTTATTAGTACATAGGCATAGTTTACATGCTTTGAGACTAGTGATCATTACAAATGGTATTTTGAGTGGTCGATATTGGATAGATCCTAGGAAAGGTACCATTTAGTGAACTCCTTCTACTCAATACTAGAGATCTAAGTTCATGATAAGGGGTTGTCCTTCTAGGGACCATAATACCTAGAAGGTTGGATGCATAATTTCTCTACCTCATAGCATTGAGGACATAGGTTTCTTTAACCTGTGCACTATCCTTAGCTTTCAATTTTTTTAATTTTATAAACCATGCTAGAGATAGCGTAAGTATACCTAGTGTCTAGTTGTAGTCCATAAAATTATGGATATGACCAGGACCCACCAATACTCTAGCTTGGGTCTAGGTATCCCAAGTAACATTGAAACTGACAATGAGATATCCCATTCCATCCCATCACTAAAACTTCTAGCCCCGATGACTAGCACTTATAGTAATGTGTTATTGCTAATAATTTTATAACTGAATTGTGAATATGAGATTCCCTCATGGTACTAATTGTTTGATAGCCTTGAATAATGCCTTATTCTACCATTCATTACTAGTCCATAGCATGAGTTCCACTTGACCCCTCCAAACCTACTAGAGAATAACTATATTTGATTCACGATGGTTGCCACTTGCAAACCATTGATGTTGGGTGGATAAATGTCCATCTTGACAATTCATCAAAATATTCCCTTGAATTGGAGACATCTAGGTATAAAACTGTTTGATTTTAGCAAGCTTCCACTGTAGACCAGGTGATAGCCTATTAAAAGGTGTTGTTTTCAACAATCATGAAATATTAAAATTCTTGTTAGGTAAATGTATCATGAGTTAATTTTCTTATGCTAAACTTTCAATGCATGGTTAATAATATTCAAACCTTCCAATAAAATTTATTATTCCACATTTTTCATTTTGAAAAAATAAATCCAATATTTAAAATTAGCATAATTGCTCTATAAAAGTATTCTAAAATAAAAATAAATTTAAAGTACCAAATAATTCTATAATATTAATATTTTTAAAAGAAAAAATCCATTATTCAAGTAAATCTAGACTATTAATATGACATACTAGCTAGCTTTTCACTAAATAAATCTATCAATTAATTAGTAGCTAAAATGAATGTAAAGCACATTTGTTTAAATATAAAATAGTTTATCCTATTTTTAAGTTAAATATTTTCATAGTTTCTATAATAAAGATATTACATGCTTCCAAAAAAGAATATGCGCAGCATGGTGAAGACCTATATTTAAGATAAAAATATTTGAATTGGTTTTGAGTGGCCCTTTTTAAAGTAATATGTTTTATATTTTTTTCAAGTAGGGTATTTCATAAGTTTTCAACATATTTTGATAAATAAATTCAACTAATTTATACATTAAAAGAAAAGGCTGCCATTCAAAATTTTCATGGTCTTCTAAGTTTGGCAACAAGATTTAAACTACTGTTATTTTTATTCTACTACCAAATATTAATATTTTATAATTTAAAGACTATAGATAAATTTCATCCAAAAATTCACTATTGTTCGAAAATAATTTTACTATGACCGCATCTTGATATAACTTCTTTCAATCCAATACGCTCTTCTTGGAGTAGGTATGATAGTTCGTTTATATATTTTTATTTATGCTCTTTAAATATTAATATAACATCTTTAATTCCATATATCTTAAGAGGAACCAAGGTAAAAACTATAAATGTTAACAACACATCATAGGTTTAGAAGTGTTTTAAGGAATGTTATTTGTTGATGACCTAAGTATGAAATTACCATAACAGGGACATTTTTTCAGCATTGCCAAGCACACCCACTAAGTAAGCACTTCTACCAATATTTTTGACATTCGATTGATTGAGAAAACATATAAGTATTTTTCATTAATACCAACATCATCGATGTTTCTAGAGAAATAGACTGGTCCACATGTTTTCCAAGTAGGGTTACTATATATTAATAATTGCTCTTTTTAATAATTTTATTAACTAAGAAATACATTAATATCAGGGAGCATTCACCAGATCTCAAAACAAATGTATATCAAGCAAGTACTATCATGCCTTACTAGACATGAATTAGCAGCTAGTAAATCCTTCATTTACGATAGTCGATGGGATTTCCAAAATTCAGAGTTAATTTATACATTACCTAGCATACTCAATTTTTCATTATTTCTACCTGGATGATGGTTATAACGACTTGGGTATTCAAAATACTTGCCATACAATAGGTTTTTGCTCATTTATGAATTTAGTTGATAATACTTTTTGCATGATTAAAAGAGGGTAATCACAAATCCCTATAAAGTAGAGAAACATAAAACAATAGACTTCTACATTACTGTCAAACACATTAATGTTAGTTCTATGTTATTGGTATACCAATTCTATTAAATTCATCGTCAAACATTTTTGAAAAAAATCATTCTTAACACCTTAGCATTAAAGGAATAGTTTTCAATTTAGCATCCTAAACAAAATACAAGGTATTACATGAGCAAATAAGCAATCTACTTATTTTAAGTAGATTCAAGAAGTAAGCATATTTTCAAATCATATCTATTGTATTGTGCTCTATGGTAGTCATTTCTAGGTTCTAAAAATAATAGTATCTATTCTAAACATTCTATATATCAAATAAAGCTCTCACAACCAAATATGCTAGTTCAACTACTATATGATAGAGTTTAACAAACAAAAGTTGCTTACTTCACTAATATAAAAGGTTCTATTTTATACATCATTGGACATGGCTAAACACAACTTGTATGTAGATTTTGATTTATAGTTCTTTTCCTAAGTTGTTTGGTTCTGTATCCAAGGATTTTGACCAATCAAACCTTAATGTGTCGTGGTTCCGATATCTGCAAATGTGAAACATCCAATATATGTGAGGGATCTACTACATGTTGGATATTTTGAGTCCATGGAGTTGTCATTGATGTCAAGGCATGAAGTTGTCATTGATGCAAAGAAGTGAACCATCGTTGATGTCAAAAGGTCAAAATAAGAAATGTCAGAGGTTGATGAAAAAGGGATTCATAATATCAATTTTAATATTATGTGAACCAAAACATAAAGGGTTTTATTAAAACCATGGTGGACAAAGTAAAGGTTTTTATTAAAAACCATAATGGGCAAAAATAAAAGGTTTTTATTAAAACCTAAGAAGGCTTTTTATAAATCTAAGAGATTTAAATATTAATTTATAAAATTTAAATTCTAAAGAATTTAAATTATTTATAAATTAAAATATTTAAATACAAAAACCTTAGCACCGACCTCCATAAACTCACCTTCGCTGACATACATGGAACGATGGTACAAGGTATTTATACCTTAGCCAAAGCATTGGAAAATCATTCGAAAATATCCTCCACAATATTCGGTGTAAGACTCATGTGAATTTCATTTGGAGAAGCACCTTCGAAGTGCTATGTGGAGCAAGGATATGTGGTGGAGAAAGGAGCCAAAAGTCTCTAAAGGGCAGTGAAGGCATAAGGCGTATATTGCGCCTTAGTGGAGCAAGGTGAGCGCTTGGCTCACATGACATGGAAGCCACGGCCAAGGTGCTGCAACGAAAGTGGTGCAAGTTCAAATCTTGCAATTCGCAGAGAGGGCAAAAAAATGTTTTTATAATTTTATTTTTAAATTATTGCTTTTTCCAAATTTGTGTGGAGGGATAAGGTGTAAATAAATTGTTTTATTTACCTAAGTGGTAAATAGTGAATGTTTCTAGGGTAACATTGTTTGTACCTTAGGAAAGAGAAATTGATTTATTGCATTTAGTAATAAAATGAATTATTTAATTTAAATGCAATATTGAGAAAGGAGTTATAAGTAGAAGTTGTGTTATATTTTAAAGGGGATTTTTAATGAAATTTATGATGTTGAAATTTATTGTTGAGATGGAGCAATAAGGTGTATTTGGATTTTAATTTATCTTTGTGATTAAGGTAAATTGTGAAAAGTTTTAGGGTGATAATTATTGTCATCTAACCTCTTGTACTTGGCAAAGAAAGTTGTGATATTTGATCTAGGCTTTTGAAGGTCATTCTACATCAAAGAATAAGGTATGAGCATATTCTTCCTTGGTTGAGTTGAATGATTGGTTTTTTGGAAAACAACTTTGAAGTGAAAAGGACTTGATTAGGTTTCCTTATTGAGTTGTTGAGCTATATGTGAAGATTGTTTTATAATCATTGTTGAGTGTGTTTTTATTTAATGCTTCAAGATTTTCTAGAATAAATAGAGTTGTTGATAAAACCTTGTTTTATAAGCATTTTTGTTGAAATGATTAAATTGAGTGAAGAACTTTAACTAGGGTTTGAAAATAACATGAGTATCATTGTTATGTGATATTGATTGATAACCATTTTTGGAAATATTTGAGTGAGTGTTCATGTGATTGGACTAGGGTTTATGAGCAAGGATTATTTCATTAAGGGATTGGTTGAGTAGAGTTGGTTGAGCCTAGTCAAGTGAATGTGTTGAAGTGATTGTTTAAGTTTTGTGAAACAAAATTTTCTATATTCTGAATTGAGTCAAGAAAGTGATTGAGAGTCTTGTGAGTGTGAAGCATATTGAGTCTAACAATTCTCAATATGTTTCTAAGAGAGTGATTAAAAATGATTGAGCATTGTGATGAATGTAGAGCATATTGAGTCTCTAACAATTCTCTTTATGTTTCTATGAGATTGGACAAGTTCTAGTGAGGACTTGTTGAGTAGATTTGAGGTAAGACTTTTGAGAAGACTTATGGACAAATTTGTGTGAGATTTTGTGGAAGCTTACAATACATATTGAGAGTAGAATTGAATAAGTTCTAGTAAGGACTTATTGAGAAGATTTGAACAATTTCTAGTGAGAACTTGTTGAGAATATTTGGATAAGTTCTAGAGAGGACTTATGGGACAAGGCAGATTTAAAACAAGTCTTTGAGAAGACTTGAGAGCAGCGTTGATTGATTGATTTGTTCAAACCTTGGGTTAAATATTTGGGGCAAATCCAGCAAAGTTGATTTGCTATTGAGTCAAGCTTTGTGTTAAGGCTTGATGATAGATATTGAGGATAAATTTGTGCTAGATCGAAGGACTATGTTTAGTGCAAATCAGAGGACAAATATTGAGGAAATATTTGTGCTAGATCGAAGGACTATTTTTAGTGTATATTAGAGGACAAATATTGAGGATAAATTTGTGTTAGACCGAAGAACTGTGTTTAGTGTAGATTTGAGACAGAGCTTTGAAGGTGATAAAGTATAGATAACGATAGTCTCCAGTGGATAGATATCCATTAACTAGGGCAGTGAGGATAGGATTTTTTAGTGGATAGAGATCCATTAGCTGGAGTAGTGGAGGCAGTAGTTCTTCTAAAATATCACCAATCAGATCTAAGGAGAAAGGAGTTCTCCTGTAGATATAGATCCATGAACTTGATTAGGGGATTGGTGTCTCCTTTGGATAGATATCCATAAACATTGTAATAGAGAAAGAATTACCAAGAGATTGATTGATAAAATTTTAGTGAAATATTTTCTTCGTGAAGTAGCCCACATTGGATGAACCATGTAAATTTTGTATCTCTATTGTGTGTGGTGATTTGTGTATTGCTTTGTTTAATACTATTGATATTGTTATCTATACATTGCATAATATTTATTGGGAAATAAAAGTAAAAATTGGTCTTATATTTCCTCCCCCTCTGAGTATAAACTTGTTTTCTTCAATTGGTATCAGAGTGGGTTCCTTCGAAAGAGTTTAACAACTTGAAGGAAAAGCTTTCAAGAACACAATGGATTCTAAGAATATTTTCTCAAATAATTCAACACCAATCTTTGATGGAAGTGATTATATATATTGGAGTATGAGAATGAAGGTTCACCTGATGATACTTGGTAATGAAATTTGGGAAGTAGTTGAAAATAGATACATACCACTAGTTGATCCACCTACAGATAAGGAAGGTAAGCTTATACAACATTACAATTCAAAAGCAATGAATACAATTTTGAGAGGTTTGCATAGAACAAAATCAATAAAGGTTATGCATTGTAGAGATGCAAAAGGAATTTGGGATAAGTTGCAAAGCATATATGAAGGAGATAAAAGTACCAAAAAGGTAAATATTCAAAATCTCAAAGGATAATTTGAAGAATTAAGAATGAATGATGAGGAAAACATTAGTACTTTGAAGAACACAAGCTTATACTGAGAGGGGGGGTGAACAGTATAAGACCTATTTTTACTTATTCCTTTATACTTCAAAACAGTAAAGCAATATACCCAAAGCAATATCAAAACAATGCACAATATCATCCACAAAGTGACACCAATTTTAACGTGGTTCACCCGAAAGCCCGGGCTACGTCCACAAAACTTTTCTCTAAAAGTTATCTCAAATTTCTTTGGGAAACCTTCCCAATTACAATGTTTATGAGCCTCGGCTCAAAGGAGACACCTTCCCCCAATATGAATTTATGAGCCTCTTTCTCAAAGGAGATACCTTCCCCTCTGCTCTGGAAATGATCCCTCAGAAGATCAACTGCCTCTACCTCTTGCCAGCACGTGGAACTCCTTTCCACCGAAGACCTCCTATCCTCAATGCTTAGCCTAAGAGACCTCTGCCTTCTATGATCACGTCCACAGCAGCTCAGCTACCTGTACCAAACATAGTCAGTCGGTCTAGTACAAGTCTTCCTCTGTCTGTCAGATCTGTCCAACTCTTTGAACAAATCAATCCTCTGCACACAAGCCTTCTCAAAGACTTGCCAAATCTGTCCTCAGGTTCTTCTCAAAGAACCAATGCACCTCTGTCCTCAAGTTCTCTGATAGAACTCTCAAAAACTCAGCTCACAAGTCCTCTGCTAGGACCTGTCCAAATCTGCTCACAAGTCCCCACCGAAACCTGTCCAAAACCTCAACAAGCTCACCAAGAAAAACTTGCTTAGCATGAACCCACAAAGAGAATTGTTAGAGACCCAATGTGATTCATAAACCTCATAGAAGCATAAAGAGAATTGTTAGAGACTCAATATGTTCTATACTTAACTCCCAATCTCAATCTCAACTCAATCTCAAACTCAAAAGAATAAGATAGATGTAGTATGCTTTTCTCAAGAATATGAAACACAACCCAACAATTGCCAACCATGCAATATCTCATATAACAATGATACTTATATTCTTTTCACCAACAACTAGGGTTTCATCATCTCAAAGCAAGTAGCAAGACTTACTAACATAAACCCTATTGCAAAAATGCTTCCTCTTCCTCAACCAGAATTATGCATTCACCCAAAAATTCAACAATAACTTTAATGCATAAACAATCTTCAATATCCAGAAAATAAGATTCACACCAAAGAATACCTAGTAGACAACCTTTTCACTCCAAACTCAATTTCAGAAAATATACCATAAACAACATACATGGAAGATGTTGCCCATACCTTTACTTTGATGAAGAAGGAGAACTCAAAATCTGTCACAACACTAACTCTCAATTTGCCACTAATTAGAGTTAGCAACTATACAATAATACACAATAATAAAGATCCAAAATAACACCTTATTTCTCCAACTTAGTAAAAACCACCAAAGTACAATATATATACAAAGTAAAACCTCTTTACACCTTATTACTCCATATAAACATTAAACATCAATAAAACAATGTCAAAACAAATATGATACCTTAACCTTATACCTCCCGCGCATTCACAGCCACTATCCTTTGCACACCGTGACCAAAAGAAAAATCCAACGAAGAGAATCGAACTCGGCACCTCTGCCTTCTAGCGCTTTCACTTAAATGCCACCGTCGTTGGGTCACAAGTGCCCAATGAAATACTACAGCGCTGCCCTCTCTTTTATCTTCCTTTGACGCCAAGAATCTGGAAAACGTAAACGTCTTCCACAAACCACATGCAAACTGGTGAGCGCTGTCCAAGACGTAAGTCACTGAATGCTTGCATTAGTCATCTCACAACACAGTCTAAAAAATGTAGTTCAAGAGCAATTGCCAATCCACTGCCATCACACAAAAAGTAAGGATGCAGCCCAAGCTCAAATCCGAGTATGCCAAGCACGGTTTCAAAGACGTCAATCGGAGATTCGAAGACACAGAGCAAGCTCAACTCGAAGACACCAAGCGCTATTCGAAAGGTAAGGAGCAAATGCAAATCGCAGACGCCAAGCGCAAATCGAACGAAATAGAGCAAGTGCAAATTGCAGACGCCAAGCGCAAATCGAACGAAATAGAGCAAGTGCAAATCGTAGATGCCAAGCGCAAATCAAAAAATACAGAGTAACCACAAATCGTAGATATCAATAATAATCGGAGGTACTCACTTTAGAAAATCATCCCCACTTATATAGCCATTCTTCCTTAACTGTTTGACGTCGGCGCTCCTCCAACGATGGCAACATATCGGCGAAAGAATTCTTTTTTCTTTCGTCGCTTAAGGGTTGAAAGACCCTTTAATAATAATTAAAATAATTATTATTATTTTATTAATAATAAATTAAACTTGGACCTTTGACAAAGGTTTGAGTTAATTTAATTATTAATAATAAACATGGACCTTTGCATTAAGTTAAGCTTGGTTTTAATAAAAACCCTTAATGAGTCCAAATGGTTTTAAGAAAAACCTTTAGCCTTGTCACCATGGTTTTAATAAAAACCCTTTAACATAAAGAAGCTTCTCAAGATATTCTTGACATCACACTCTTTTGATATCAACAAAAATGCCTTTTGACATCAATGACAACTTATACATTTGAGCAAAGGCAATGTACCCAAAGTGCCCAAAATTGCCAACAATCTCCCCCTTTGTCATTGATGGCAAACCTTTACTGAAAACACTTCTCAAGAGCCAAAATTGAAACCAACTGAAACCAACTATGCTAACAACTGAGAATCTTCCTTTGAAGTTTTGCTCCCCCTGACTTGAAGCTTTCCTCTTCACTTTGAAGCTCTCCCCCTTACTCATATCTCTCCCCCTTTGTCATCAATGGCAAAGGGCCACCTTTGGGGCTCGGGACTAAGAATTAGCCTCTTAGCTTAGTCCCTCCCCCACCTCCAGATGAGGTGATTAATTCTGGGGTGGGAGTAAAACTCCCATTAGGCACTGATCATCATCAGTGTCTATAACTTCCTTGCCGGGCCTTCTCTTGAATTCTTTGTCCATATTCCTATTCCTGTCACTGTTCTTGTTCTTGTTCTCATCCCTGTTTTTATCCATGCCTTGATCCTTGGACCTGATCATGCCACTGTTCCTATTCCTGTATTCTAGAATTTCAGCTCTACACTGTCTAACTGTGTGACCTTCATTGTTGCACTTATAACAAGTAACAATGTTATTTCTTTTAGGCATACCTGTTCTTTGAATCCACCAGTTCTGACCAAACCTATTCTGACCAAACCTGTTTCGACCAAACCTATTTCGACCAAACCTGTTTTGACCAAACCTATTTCTGATCAAACCTGTTCTGACCAAACCTGTTTTGATCAAACCTGTTCCTGATATTTGCCTTGCAATAAACTGCCTTGTGCCCAAACTGTTGACAAGAGTAGCAATACCCTTGAAAGAAATTACCACCTCTCGAAACTGTCATTTACCTTTTTCACTTGAGCCATGCAATGTGAAGCTATGTGACCAAACCTGTGACAAGCAAAACATCTGCCTTGAAACTTTCCTTTATTTGACCTCTTAGGTTCTGAAAACTTCTTCTTCTCATTCTGAATTCTGGTTTCTATTTCTGTGCATCTATCATTCAAGGACTCATGATCTGAAATACTTTCCTCATCAGAACTCTCTTCCTTTTGGAGTCTTTTACTAGACTCTCCAACTTGTTCCTTGTGATGCTTAACAAAACCAAGGCCTATTTTATCTGTTGTCTTTCTTTGACCTTTGATGAGAGACTTAACCTTTTTGGAGCTATCTTGAAACCTGTGAAGCTTATCCTTGTACCCTTTAGTTTCCTCTTTCAAAGAAGCCATTTTTTGTTCTAACTCACTATACTCAAGAACCTTAGACTCTAACTCATCCTTGAGTTCTTGTGTCTTAGCTATAGAGAAGTCAAGACTTTCTATAAGATCATCTCTCTCCATACAACATTCATCCAACTTATCCTTGAGTCTAGCATTCTTCTTTCTTTCCTTTTTCAAAGCACTAAGAGCACTAATAAGTTCACCTTTAAGATCTACTTCACCTTCCTCTATATGTTTGCTATTAGAATCATCAAAGCCTTTTTCAGATTTCTTATCACTAGAGGTGCTACCCTTTTCAAAAACCATACATGCATCTTCTTTATAGTTTTCTGAAGCATCCTCATACATACTAGAAATCAAATCATTATTTGTGCAATCATCCTCAAGGTGACCAAAATTTCCACACCTAAGACATTTCATGATAATGAATCTATGTTTTGGTTCTTCCTCTTTTTCTGATATGAACAACATCTCATTTTCATTATCACTTGAAGAACTTTCACTATCACTACTAGAACACTTACTTGCTTTGTCTAGGTAGAAACTCTTCTTGTGTTTGTGAGAATACCTCTTTCCTTGATTGCTGTGCTCATCTTTGTTTTTCCTATGATGCTTGTGCTTTTCAGAATCCTTGCTCTTACAGTCTTTGTTTATCATCATCACTTTCATCCTTGGCAACAGGATACATCAGTAGCATAATGACCAAACTTTCCACAATTGAAACATCTTACGTTTTTCATATTTTTGTGCTTTCTAGAGAACTTGCCTTTCTTGTCGTAATATGCCTCTTCATCACTAGAAGACTCATCACTCTCTTGAAGTTGTTTACCTTTGGATTTCTTGGTAGCCTTGAAAGCTGCCTCCTTCTTGACATCAACCTTCACTTGAGTTCTCAACTCAAATGCTCGCAAGTATACTATGGAGCTCATCCTTTTTCAACTTATCCAAATCTTTAGCTTCCTCAATAGCAGAAATATTTTCACTAAATCTATTAGGAAGAGATCTTAAAATCTTATCACAAACATCATTTTCAGCAAGCTCAAGACCTAAGTCTTTCATGGAGTTAACAACTTCATCCATACGAAGCATGTAGTCACTAATATTTTCATCATCATTCATCTTGAGTTGTTCAAACATACCTTTGAAGTGTCTCAACTTGGCCTTTTTGACATTTGTATCACCTGTATGAACCACCTTCAACTGATTCCACATTTCACTAGTTGTCTTGTAGTGAATCACTTTGGTGAGATCTGCTTTCTGTAAGCCTTTCAGGATTGCATTCATTGCTTTTGAATTGCTATGATGTAGGAGTCTTTCTTCTTTAGTATTAAGACCATGTTCAGGAATAGTGTACTCATCTTCAATTACTTCCCAAACCTCATTCCCAAGTGCCATTAGATGAACCTTCATCCTTGCACTCCAAAGACCAAAATCTGACCCATCAAGAATAGGTGTTGCATTGCCACTTGAATGATCCATTGTGTTCTTTACTAGCTTTTCCTTCAAGCTGTTAAACTTTTCGAAGGCACCCGCTCTGATACCAATTGAAGAACACAAGCTTATACTGAGAGGGGGGGTGAACAATATAAGACCTCTTTTTACTTATTCCTTTATACTTCAAAATAGTAAAGCAATATACCCAAAGCAATATCAAAACAATGCACAATATCATCCACAAAGTGACACCAATTTTAACGTGGTTCACCCAGAAAGCCTGGGCTACGTCCACAAAACTTTTCTCTAAAAGTTATCTCAAAGTTCTTTGGGAAACCTTCCCAATTACAATGTTTATGAGCCTCGGCTCAAAGGAGACACCTTCCCCCAATCTAAATTTATGAGCCTCTGCTCAAAGGAGATACCTTCCCCTCTGCTCTGGAAATGATCCCTCGGAAGATCAACTGCCTCTACCTCTTGCCAGCATGTGGAAATCCTTTCCACCGAAGACCTCCCTGTCCTCAATGCTTAGCCTAAGAGACCTCTCGCCTTCTATGATCACGTCCACAGCAGCTCAGCTACCTGTACCAAACACAGTCAGTCGGTCTAGTACAAGTCTTCCTCTGTCTGTCAGATCTGTCCAACTCTTTGAACAAATCAATCCTCTGCACACAAGCCTTCTCAAAGACTTGCCAAATCTGTCCTCAGGTTCTTCTCAAAGAACCAATGCACCTCTATCCTCAAGTTCTCTGATAGAACTCTCAAAAACTCAGCTCACAAGTCCTCTGCTAGGACCTGTCCAAATCTCGCTCACAAGTCCCCACCGGAACCTGTCCAAAACCTCAGCAAGCTCACCAAGAAAAACTTGCTTAGCATGAACCCACAAAGAGAATTGTTAGAGACCCAATGTGATTCATAAACCTCATAGAAGCATAAAGAGAATTGTTAGAGACTCAATATGTTCTATACTTAACTCCCAATCTCAATCTCAACTCAATCTCAAACTCAAAAGAATAAGATAGATGTAGTATGCTTTTCTCAAGAATATGAAACACAACCCAACAATTGCCAACCATGCAATATCTCATATAACAATGATACTTATATTCTTTTCACCAACAACTAGGGTTTCATCATCTCAAAGCAAGTAGCAAGACTTACTAACATAAACCCTATTGCAAAAATGCTTCCTCTTCCTCAACCAGAATTATGCATTCACCCAAAAATTCAACAATAACTTTAATGCATAAACAATCTTCAATATCCAAAAAATAAGATTCACACCAAAGAATACCTAGTAGACAACCTTTTCACTCCAAACTCAATTTCAGAAAATATACCATAAACAACATACATGGAAGATGTTGCCCATACCTTTACTTTGATGAAGAAGGAGAACTCAAAATCTGTCACAACACTAACTCTCAATTTGCCACTAATTAGAGTTAGCAACTATACAATAATACACAATAATAAAGATCCAAAATAACACCTTATTTCTCCAACTTAGTAAAAACCACCAAAGTACAATATATATACAAAGTAAAACCTCTTTACACCTTATTACTCCATATAAACATTAAACATCAATAAAACAATGTCAAAACAAATATGATACCTTAACCTTATACCTCCCGCGCATTCACAACCACTATCCTTTGCACACCGCGACCAAAAGAAAAATCCAACGAAGAGAATCGAACTCGGCACCTCTGCCTTCTAGCGCTTTCGCTTAAACGCCACCGCCATTGGGTCACAAGTGCCCAACGAAATACTACAACGCTGCCCTCTCTTTTATCTTCCTTTGACGCCAAGAATCTGGAAAACGTAAATGTCTTCCACAAACCACATGCAAACTGGTGAGCGCTGTCCAAGACGTAAGTCACTGAATGCTTGCATTAGTCATCTCACAACACAGTCTAAAAAACGTAGTTCAGGAGCAATTGCCAATCCACTGCCATCACACAAAAAGTAAGGATGCAGCCCAAGCTCAAATCCGAGTATGCCAAGCATGGTTTCAAAGACGTCAATCGGAGATTCGAAGACATAGAGCAAGCTCAACTCGAAGACACCAAGCGCTGTTCGAAAGGTAAGGAGCAAATGCAAATCGTAGACGCCAAGCGCAAATCGAACGAAATAGAGCAAGTGCAAATTGCAGACGCCAAGCGCAAATCAAACGAAATAGAGCAAGTGCAAATCGTAGACGCCAAGCGCAAATCAAAAAATACAGAGTAACCACAAATCGTAGATATCAATAATAATCGGAGGTGCTCACTTTAGAAAATCATCCCCACTTATATAGCCATTCTTCCTTAACTGTTTGACGTCGGCGCTCCTCCAACGATGGCAACATATCGACGAAAGAATTCTTTTTTCTTCCATCGCTTAAGGGTTGAAAGACCCTTTAATAATAATTAAAATAATAATTATTATTTTATTAATAATAAATTAAACTTGGACCTTTGACAAAGGTTTGAGTTAATTTAATTATTAATAATAAACATGGACCTTTGCATTAAGTTAAGCTTGGTTTTAATAAAAACCCTTAATGAGTCCAAATGGTTTTAAGAAAAACCTTTAGCCTTGTCACCATGGTTTTAATAAAAACCCTTTAACATAAAGAAGCTTCTCAAGATATTCTTGACATCACACTCTTTTGATATCAACAAAAATGCCTTTTGACATCAATGACAACTTATACATTTGAGCAAAGGCAATGTACCCAAAGTGCCCAAAATTGCCAACATACTTATCTACTTCAAGTAGATGAGGTTGTTAATGCTATGCAAGGACTTGGACTTAATGTTGAAGAATCAGATGTTTGTGATAAGGTCTTAAGATCTCTTCCAAAAATATTTAGTGAAAATATTTTTGCTATAGAAGAATCAAAGGATGGTGATTCTTTGACAAGAGATATGTTGCTTGGTATTCTTATAGCTTTTGAGTTAAGAACAAAATAACCTAATTCCAAGAAGGAAGCAGTATTCAAAGCCACCAAGAAGACAAAGGGTAAGAAGTCAAAATCAAGAAATGAGTCATCCAGTGATGAAGAAGCTAATTATGGCAGAAGGAATAAGGATTCAAGAATATTTAAAGATACAAAATCTGTTAGATGTTTTAATTGTGGAAAATATGGTCACTATGCAACTGATTGTCAAGAAGCTAAAAATAACAATGATGAAGAAAAACAGGATCACAGGAACAGGGAATCAAAAAGATATAGGCACCAAAATAAAGGTAAGGATGGACAAGGTAGACAAGGAAATAAGTTCTTTCAAAGACAAAAGAGGAGCTACTATGCAGACAAGGCAAGTAAGTACTCAAGTGATAGTGATAATAGTTTTTCAGATAATGACAAAGATGAAGTCCTATTTATGATTGAAGAAAAAGAAGAAGTTAAGAAAAGGACACCAATAATTCTCAAGTGCTTTAGATGTGGTAATTTTGGACATCTTGAAGATAGTTGTACAAGGAATGGTTTCAATTTTAGTGATGATGAATATGAGGATGCACTAGTAGGACTAGAAGAGAATATTCTAATGGCACTAGAAGAAGAAGAAGGTGAGCCTATAGAAGACAAGTCAAAATAAAATGAAGAAGTAGACAAAGGCAAACAAATAGAGGAAGAATCAGAAAATGATGGATTTGATCTTAAGGCAGAACTTATTTATGCTCTTGACACAGTAAATAAGGTAAGAAAGCAAAACTCTAAACTAGAATTTTAGTTTCAAGAATGTGATGAAGAGAGAAGAATGCTTATAGAGGATCTAAACAAGTCAATGGCTAAGACAAAGAAGTTCAAGGATAAGTTAGAAGCAAAGGTCTTAGAATGTGAAAATTTAGAACAAGAAGTAGCTCTACTAAAGGAAGATTTAGAAAAATCCAAGGATAAGCTACACAAGTTTGGAAAGAGTTCAAATATTGTGGATAAGATGATCAAGGTACAAAGAAGGTCAACAAACAAAACAGGTCTTGGTTTTGAACAGGCTCAAAAGAAACAAGAAGAAGAGTCAACCTCAAGTTTTGAAGAAGAAGAGACTTCAGAAGAAGACAGTGTAAGAGAAAGTGAGACATCTGAGGATGAGTTGGACAATAGAAAGTTCAACAAGGAAAGGAACAATGCACAAAGAAGAAACATATGGAACAACAATCAGAATAGGTTAAGAGAGACTAAGAGACCAATGAGGTCAAGACAAGGAAATTTCAATGGAAGGTGTTTCTCATGTCACAGGTTTGGACACATGGCTTCACAGTGTAGGACACATGAAAGATAAGAAAATGGAAATTTTAGAAACATGCAACTTTTCCATGGGTATTGCTACTCATGTAATCAGTTTGGTCACAAGGCAATGGATTGCAGGGTTCATGACAGAAAGGGATACGACTTCACCAGGAGAAATCCTAAGATATTTGGACCTCCAAGGAATAATAACATTAAATTTTATAAGTGCAATAATGATGGACACACAAAAAAGTGGTGTAGAGTAGACATTCTAGAACCAAGCATGAATATGAACAAGAATATGAACATGAACAGGAACATGAATAAGAATAGGAACAGGAACAAGAAAAAGAATATGGATATAAACAAGAACAAGAATAGGAAAAAGAATAGGAATATGGATATGAACAAGAACAGGAACATGGACATGGATAGGAATAGTCAAAGGGATCAGAAGGATCAGATGAGAAGGAAAGCAGATAAAGGTAAAGACCAGTGCTTGTTGGGAGTAGAAATACTCCCACCCTAGAATTAACCACCTCAAGAGGAGGTGGGGGAGGGGCTAAGCTAAGAGACTCATTCTTAGCCCTGAGCCCCAAAGGTGACCCTTTGCCATTGATGTCAAAGGGGGAGAGATTAGAGTAAGGGGGAGAAAACTATGTTTGAAAGAAAGCATTCAGTCAGGGGGAGCAGTTTTCTAGGAGGAGCAAAATGGAAAGGTCAAGGAAGTGGTAAAAAGTTATTGGGTTGCCATCAATGACAAAGGGGGAGATTGTTGGACATTTTGAGTCCATGGAGTTGTCATTGATGTCAAGGCATGAAGTTGTCATTGATGCCAAGAAGTGAACCACCGATGATGTCAAAAGGTCAAAATAAGCAATGTCAGAGGTTGATGAAAAAGGGCTTCATAATATTCTTTTTAATATTATGTGAAGCAAAACATAAAGGGTTTTATTAAAACCATGGTGGACAAAATAAAGGTTTTTATTAAAAACCATAATGGGCAAAAATAAAAGGTTTTGATTAAAACCTAAGAAGGTTTTTTATAAAGCTAAGAGATTTAAATATTAATTTATAAAATTTAAATTCTAAATAATTTAAATGATTTATAAATTAAAATATTTAAATGCAAAAACCTTAGCGCCGACCTCCATAAACTCACCTCCGCCGACGTGCATGGAACGATGGCACAAGGTATTTATACCTTAGCCAAAGCATTGGAAAAATCATTCAAAAATATCCTCCACAATATTTGGTGCAAGACTCGTGCGAATTCCATTTGGAGAAGCGCCTTTGAAGCGCTACGTGGAGCAAGGAGACGTGGTGGAGAAAGGAGCCAAAAGGCTCTAAAGGGCAGTGAAGGCATAAGGCGTATATTGTGCCTTAGTGGAGCAAGGTGAGTGCTTGGCTCACACGACGTGGAAGCCACGGCCAAGGCGTTGCAGCGACAGTGGTGCAAGTTCGAATCCCACAATTCATGAAGAGGGCAAAAAAAGGTTTTTATAATTTTATTTTTAATTATTGCTTTTGCCAAAGTTGTGTGGAGGGATAAGGTGTAAATAAATTGTTTTATTTACCTAAGTGGTAAATAGTGAATGTTGCTAGGGTAACATTGTTTGTACCTTAGGAAAGAGAAATTGATTTATTGCATTTAGTAATAAAATGAATTATTTAATTTAAATGCAATATTGAGAAAGGAGTTATAAGTAGAAGTTGTGTTATATTTTAAAGGGGATTTTTGATGAAATTTATGATGTTGAAATTTATTGTTGAGATGGAGCAATAAGGTGTATTTGGATTTTAATTTATCTTTGTGATTAAGGTAAATTGTGAAAAGTGTTAGGGTGATAATTCTTATCATCTAACCCTTGTACTTGGCAAATAAAGTGGTGATATTTGATCTAGGATTTTGAAGATCATTCTCCATCAAAGAAAAAGGTATGGGCATATTCTTCCTTGGTTGAGTTGATTGATTGGTTTTCTGGAAAACAACTTTGGAGTGAAAATGACTTGATTAGGTTTCCTTATTGAGTTGTTGAGCTATATGTGAAGATTGTTTTATAAGCATTGTTGAGTGTGTTTTGATTTAATGCTTCAAGGTTTTCTGGAATAAAAAGAGTTGTTGATAAAACCTTGTTTTATAAGCATTGTTGTTGAAGTGATTAAATTGAGTGAAGAACTTGAACTAGGGTTTGGAAAGAACATGAGTATCATTGTTATGTGAGATTGATTGATAAGCATTGTTGGAAACATTTGAGTGAGTGTTCATGTGATTGGACTAGGGTTTGTGAGCAAGGATTATTTCATTGAGTGATTGGTTGAGTAGAGTTGGTTGAGCCTAGTCAAGTGAATGTGTTGAAGTGATTGTTCAAGTTCTATGAAACAAATTATTCTATATTCTAAATTGAGTTGAGAAAGTGATTGAGAGTCTTGTGAGTGTGAAGCATATTGAGTCTCTAACAATTATCTATATGTTTCTAAGAGAGTGATTGAAAGTAATTGAGTATTGAGGTGAATGTGAAGCATATTGAGTCTCTAACAATTCTCTATATGTTTCTAAGAGAGTGATTGAAAGTAATTGAGTATTGAGGTAAATGTGAAGCATATTGAGTCTCTAACAATTCTCTATATGTTTCTAAGAGAGTGATTGAAAGTGATTGAGCATTGTGATGAATGTAGAGCATATTGAGTCTCTAACAATTATCTTTATGTTTCTATGAGATTGGACAAGTTCTAGTGAGGACTTGTTGAGCAGATTTGAGGTAAGTCTTTTGAGAAGACTTGTGGAAAGATTTGTGTGAGCTTTTGTGAAAGCTTACAATACAGATTGAGAGAAAATTTGGATAAGTTCTAGTGAGGACTTATTGAGCAGATTGGACAAGTTCTAGAGAGGACTTGTGGATAGATTAGTGTGAGCTTTTGTGGAAGCTTACAAGGTATATTTGAGACAAGTCTTTGAGAAGACTTGAGAGTAGAGTTGATTGATTGATTTGTTCAAACCTTGGGTTAAGGTTTGGGGTAGATCCAGTAGAGTTGATTTGAGATTGAGTCAAGATTTGTGTTAAGGCTTGAGGATAGAGATTGAGGATAAATTTGTGCTAGACCGAAGGACTATGTTTAGTGTAGATCAGAGGATAGATATTGAGGATAAATTTGTGCTAGACCGAAGGACTATGTTTAGTGTAGATCAGAGGATAGAGATTGAGGATAGATTTGTGCTAGACCAAAGGACTATGTTTAGTGCAGATTTGAGATAGATCTTTGAAGGTGACAGAGTATAGAGAATGATAGTCTCCAGTGGATAGAGATCCATTAGCTAGGGTAGTGAGGATAGGAGTCTTCAATGGATAGAGATCCATTAGCCAGAGCAGTGGGGGCAATAGTTCTTCTAGAAGATCACCAATCAGAGCTAAGGAGAAAGGAGTTCTCCTATGGATAGAGATCCATGAACTTGATTAGGGGATTGGTGTCTCCTTTGGATAGAGATCCATAAACATTGTAATAGGGAAAGGATTCCCAAGATATTGATTGAGAAAATTTTAGTGAAATATTTTCTCCGTGGAGTAGCCCACATTGGGTGAACCACGTAAATTTGGTGTCTCTATTGTGTGTGGTGATTTGTGCATTGCTTTGATTACTATTGTTGATATTGCTATCTATACATTGCATAATATTTATTGGAAAAGAAAAGTAAAAAGTGGTCTTATACTATTCACCCCCCTCTCAGTATAATCTTGTGTTCTTCACTACATACTACCTAAGGAGGGATACATGGAAAGTATCATGGATATTGGACAAATTAGGTGGCAAAGCCAATTTATATGCAATAGGACTAATTTTGGTAATGATTTCAAATTCCCTACAAACCTAAGACTGAACTTGGTGGATTTTATTGAACTTTTAGAGGGTTTAACTCTTAAGAAAACCTTTTCACCTAAAATTTACTCTCTAGGTGATCTCTTAATATCAGTATAGCTCTTTTGGAAATATGTGGTTTCCTTGAGCCACTAGTGTATATTTTTCAAATTTTTATCCATTTTTTTATAGTATCTGGTCTGATCAGTGCTCGATCTTCCAGATTATCCTAAGTTAAAGGTGTTCTACACCTTTGCCCATATAGGGCTTCATATGGAGTCATGCCTAACATGGCATGTTAGCTATTGTTGTAAGAAAATTCCACCAAGAAGAGATAGTCCTCCCACTTGCTCTGGTGGTCCATGGAATACATTTATATCATATATTCTAATATTTTATTGACCATCTCGGTCTATCCATCCATTTCCATATGATAATCAGTGCTAATTTTAAGCTTTATTCCTCAAGTTTGGTGTAAATATTTCCAAAATTCATATGTGAACCGTGAATATTTTTCTAATAGATTTACCTTAGGAAATCCATGTAATCTCACCATTTCTCAAGAAAAATTTTGAGCTATTGTAGGTGCATCATCGTGTACATATGCTGGTATAAAGTGGACCACCTTGGTCAATTTATCAACTATGAACAAAATTACATCATGTTTAAAACGAGTCTTAGGTAGACCTACTATGAAGTCCATGGAGATGACTTGACATTTTTGTGTAGGTACTTCATACAACAAAATCACCTCCTAGATGCTAGTGCTTGGCCTTAACCTTTTGGTATTCTAGACATCTTGCCATAAAATTTGTTATGTCCTTTTTCATTCCAGACTAGAAGCAGTCCTTCCTCAAATTTTTATGCATGTTTATCACTCTTAGATGTGCAAAATACGGAGCACAGTGCGCTTCTTACAAGATGATCTTTCTTATCTCCTCATTGTTTGGAACCACTCTTCTTTCATGAAAATATAATAGGTCCTCTTTGATCTTAAAATCCTTATTCTTTTTAGGTCCTTGCTTGATCTAATCCTGACATTAAACACAATATTCATCAGTCCTTTAGAGTTCTTTAATTTGTTCGAATAGCCCATACTGATATTGTGTCATGGTAGTTATATGTCTTCTTCTACTGAATGCATCTATTAGTTTTTTCTCTTTCCCTTTGATAAATTCAATCCCAAAATCATACAAAAATTCCATCCATCATCATTGCCTTGCATTCAATAGTTTTTGTGTAAAAATATACTTTAGACTTTGATGGTTTGACTTAAGTCCAAAAGTTTTACCCAACAAATAATGTTGCCAAATTTTGAAAGCATGGACTGTAGTAGCTAATTCCAGATCATGGGTGGCATAATTTATTTCATGTTTAAATTTTGGGACAACTACTTCCTCTTGCATTAGGATACCTCCAAAACCCTCTAAAGAAGCATTTGTACATACTGTAAATGATTTATGTGTATTTGGTATTTTAATAATAGGTGTTGATGTTAACTTTTCTTTGGGCACTTTAAATGCTTCTTCACATTGAGTTGTCCACTTAAAAGCTCTTCCTTTCCTTTGCATATTAGTTATAGGATAAGTGATTTTTGAAAATATTTTAACAAATCATCTATAGTACCCTACCATTCCCATAAAACTTATTACATTTGAGATATTGGTGGGAATTGGCCATTCTATAATAGCTTCTATATTTTTGGGATCTACCATAATTCCTTTGGCCAATATTATATGTCCTACATATTGTACTTGCAGAGAGTAGAACTCAAACTTGGACAACTTTTCATATAATTGATTCTTTTTGAGGATTTCCAAAACAACTCTCATGTGTTGATCATGCTCCTTATTTTGAGAGTAGATCAGTATATCATCTAAAAATATAAGAATAAATTGATCAAACTACTCTCAAAACACACTATTCATCAGATTCATGAATGCGGTAGGGGCATTTGTTAAGCCAAAGGGTAATACTGTAAACTCATAATGTCCATATCGAGTTTTAAAATTAGTTTTGAATGTATCCTCTTATTTAATCCTTAACTGATGGTATCCAGACCTAAGGTCAATTTTTGAAAAGATTGTAGCTCCTCTTAATTGATCAAAAAGGTTATCAATTCTTTGTAGTGAATATGTTTTTTTGACTATCATTTTATTAAGCATGCGATAATAAATACACAACCTTAATGACCCATATTTATTTTTCACAAATAGGACTGGTGCACCCCATGGTGATACACTAGGCTTGATATATCATTTGTTTAGCAGATCTTGTAGTTGAGTCTTAAGCTCTTGTAAATCAATAAAAGTCATTCGATATGGAGTTATGGCAATAGGTGTTCCTCTTGGTAATAGTTCAATGGAGAAATAAAGTTCCCTTTGAGGTGGAAGTTTTGGAAAATCTTTGAGAAATACATATTTAAACTCATTCAACACTAGATATTGTTGAAAAAGACAAGAACTAGATTCAGTTTCTTTATTTTTGTTCATATTAACTACATAGAGTTTACACCCTTTTCTTAAGATACTTTTGAATTGCATGGTAGATAGAAGATGAGGTTCTAGGGTCTCTCAACCACAGTGGACTCAATTTTTTTGCTTTGTATAATTTGTATAGTCTAGCCATATTTATTAAAAATTTAATAGAGCTTTATGATCCCTAAGCCAATCTACTCCTAAGACAACATCAAAGGCATGTAAAGGAGCTACAAATAAGTGAAAAATTGTTTTACCTTATGGTAGAACTATTTGGGAATCAAATAGACATTGATTGACTAAATAGTTTTGACCAGACCCATACTCGACCTGCCACCCATTTGCCATAATCCTAGGCCTTTCAAAAATGTCCCTCATAATACTAGTAGATATGAAACTATCAGTCGCCCCACTATCAACCAAAATATGAACATCCTTATCTCCTATTTTTTCTCTTAAAAGAAATGGTGTAGCTGTTAGAGTTAGAGTATATTACATTATTTAGGTACATGTCTATGTAATGCCTTAGGTAGATTATTAGAGTATGAGTTACTTGAGGAAGAAGTAACTTTTGCACAAGTGTTAGAATATGCAAAGGAATAAATGGAAAAGTTTTCATATGCAAGTTGTATATGTGCAATGATGTAAAATGATGTGTCCCTCATGCACTTAGGAAGAGTGAGGCCCAAGTAACTTATCTTCTTATATATAGGGCTCATTGTAAGGAAGTATGCATCCTCTATGTATTCACTAATAGAGAGCTCCATATGTTGTATTCTCCATTTTCATGAGCCTCCATTAATGGTTGTTATGTGAGCTATTTTTGAAGTATCTTGTCTTAGTTTCATGCTCATTTAGCTTCCATTATCATAGTTGTTAGATTGCTTGCTTATTTCCATTACTTGTGGCTTCATTTCCTTTTAGCATATAGCTCAAAAAGCTAACATGGTATCAGAGCACATAGTAGGTCAATAGGAATAGGGAGAGCCATAAAAAACTATGTTGCATACTTGCAAACCAAATCCATCATTGTACACTATTGCATGCAAATGCCATCGTAAGAAATATTGAAGATAAACTGAAGGAGAAGGCTAGGAAAGCCTCATTGAGGAGATTTTAGGAAATACTTCTAACAATGAATAATTAGGAAAATTATCACCATCTGAAAACAAGCCCAAGGGAGAAGGATTTGGCAATAAGTTTGCCAAATATTGAAGAAAAGTTGAAGTCACAAAATCCCAGTACCAAGTAGCAAGTTACAAGAGTTTCAAAGTTGCAAATAGGTAGGTTAAAGAGCTATTTTGGATAGCGAGGAAAGAGTTGCAAACTCATCCAACAAGGGGTAGCATTTGGGTAACCCTAATCATCAAGAAATATATTATCAAGTCAAGGTTGAAAAGGTATGTAACTTATGTGTAGAAGGTTCATTAGTTGAATTCATATTCATGATATTGAACACCACTTTTTGAGGTTTAGAAGTTTCATAGATTATAGTGCATGATTTAATATTCATTCAAAGGAGAAATAAGATGAGAATAATAGTGCACAAATCAGCATAATATTAAAGTGCCAAAAGATACTATTTAGTGCAAAAAACTTGCAACATATTGTTACATAGAGAATCCATCTAAATGGGTAATATAGCCTCCAAAGAGTGGAGAAGGAAGCTACCATTTCAAGTTAAAAAATGAGAATCTGCAAGGGATACTAGGAGAGTCTCAGATTCAGGTGCAATTAAAGAAACCATTTCAGATCATTATAGGTCATTTTAAAAACACCATATTTATCTTCTATGAAGTCAAAACTCAAGTATCTCAAAGAAACCTATGTAGAAAATACTATATTCTACAAGCAACAACCATTATAAAGGATAGATCACAAGCTAATAATGTTGTGGAAGTAGAGTTATCTAAAGTGCTTAGGTTTTAAAGGTACCTAGAGACATTGAATCTAGTACCAAACTTCAAGAACACAATACCATAATTAGTTGAAGATAAAGTTAAAGAATGTTCATCGAGTTTCATCATTTGTAGAGAATGATCAAGGGGTTTCATCGCTCAAGCAACATCATTGAAGATGTTTTAGATACTGCAGAAGCTACTACTAAGTGCCAACTAATTCATTGCTAGAAATCAATGAACCCAATGTGAAAAAAAAAATATTGCTCAAAGGAACAATACTCACCTACATAGGAGAAGCATCCCCAAGTATTGAGCATTGCTTGAGAAGAAAAATTATTGGAGGTGGCAAGGAAGGTTTACAAGCATGCAAAGAAACCCTTAAAGAAGAAGTTGCAAGCATATATGTTACACCACCAGAGAACTAGTTGCAAAAGGGTTGAATTCATAGATAAGCGTGAGACTACGTGTACATCAATGGTTCAGAAGGAGATCATCAAGGTCAAATCCTATGCTAAGGGTAAAGCCATTATATTCACACTATGAGTGAGTTATTTTGGGTGGTTGATAGCTATTATCTAATATGAACATTACAACATAAAAAAATAGTGGTAGTAGCTACAAAAGAACCGTTATAGGATAACACGTTACCTAGCAATTATAATAGCTACTCATGATTCAAGCATTATAAAAAGCTATTATCATGGTTTATGCATGAAAAATTAATCATTCTTGGAGAAATAATTACTTAGCAAAGTCACCAGTACATAAACAAGGAGATAATTATTTGTGAAATATCCAATGAACACGTATTAATCACTAGGTAAGATAATGATCAAGTGCATAGAATAGTATTACATCTCACATGCACTAGAAGAATACACATCTGAATGTGGTTTCATCATTAGTTCACCAACAATGCCAAATGAGGTCAAATCATAGCATTCGAAGAGCTACTAAAGCATAGAAAACCACCAATGAAGTCTTAATACATGTTATTACATAGTATGTAAAGGAGGTGATATTATGTGGAAATCATATTTGAGTGAAAAATATACATGTAGACAGTAGCAACATAGTAAGTTTAAACATTAGGCAAAATTTAGATATGCACCGATTTGAGAGGAGGTGAAGACAAGGGACCTTTTTAGATATAGCAATAGAAATCATCGAGCACGTAGATTTATTAGAAACCAAGAATGATCTAGCCATTGGATTCATCATCATAAGAGGGAAAATTATATAACATTCACCAATGAGGGAGAAGGACGTCAGGAAGCAAGTATAGAAGAGAATAGATTGTGAATCTCCAAAAGAAGGACTATAGTAGTTGATAATAATACGTAGTAAATGTGAAATCATAGCTACACATAGAGAATGGTTTCACCTAAGAAAATGGTATCAAAATAATATCCATCAGGCATGATAAAATCATAGTTTATTTGATGATCCAAACAACATATGGTATAGATGTTTATCCCCAACATGAATATAAAGAATACAATGCCTAAAGGTTCAAAATACCATCGAAGTCAAAACCAGATTGAGACAAGTGTCACATCTATATCTATTGTCTTCACAATCCTATTTTTGGGCTGCACATTCATCCAAGTTGCAACTAGACTCTACCTTCAAAGGGAGACCAACGTGTCTTCAAAATTGATGTACCAATTTTTAAGGTACATAAGATTCTTTAATAATTTGATCTTTCCTAAGATTATGGAGTTATAAGGATGCATATTTTGTTTTATCTAGAATTCTAAGATTAATATTTGATTAAATGAGCAATAATTATTTTGAGTGATAAGTTGGAGTAATAAGGAAAAAGTATTAAAATATTTATTTCAAATAATTGGAGAGATGAGATTTAAATCTTAGAATTGCTTGATTTAAATATTGAAGTATAATTTTTGAAGGTGCACATATGAATTTATCAAAATAATTAAAATATTTGCAATTTAATAATATTGGAGAAATAAGGCATTCTACATTAAACTAGGATTATATAAATTTGCAAATATTGTTTTTCTAAAATTTCTAAATTTCTAGAAGTGGAGGTAAGAGGACTTCAACATCAAATTAGGATTTGAAATTTTAAACTAGGAATTCGTAAGGTAGCCTACATCAAAGAAACATGACAAAGAAGAAGTAGATGAAAAATAAAGCAAGTAATCAAAAAATAGAAACTCAGAAACTAGAGCCTCATGAATTGATAGAAGAAAACCTATGTCTTCAAAAATAACTAATTATCCTTGGAGAAGACTCAAATTTCAAGAAGAAGAAATTTACATTCAATATGACCCTTCAGAAAATACTAAGGAACAACTGTAATTACTAAAAGGATGCACACAAAATATAGAGAAAATTAAATTCAAGAGGGTACATATACACAAAGGAAGAAGGTCTTGCAATCAATCATGAGAGAAGCCAAAAATGAAATTTTCTCAACACTAGGAGATTACTTAAATTCAGAAATTGGTGAAGCACAAACAAACTCAAAATATGTGTTCACACTACCTAATGATATAGGAAAAGTAATGTATATGGCATTAATTTCTAATAATGTTCTCAAAGACTAGAAGACAAAAGGATGTGATAGAAGGTTTGAAGAACATGTATATTAATGAAGCAAATACTCTGAACAAATTACTTGGTGATATTACTAGTGAAGCAGAAAAAGGATATTATTCTACACTTCAGAAATGCATGCAAAGTGTTCTTAATGATGTTAATGATTACTATGAATATTTTTTTACTATACCTACCAATCTATGGAGAATAATCTACAAAGGAATTGTCACTCTTAATGTTTCTAAGATAAGAGGACAAGAAAAGGTTGAAGAGGCAAAGAACAATATAGAAATGAAAGATGCTTCTAGTGATACAAATGACTTAATACCTATGATGGTAGATTCATGTTGCAATACCATAGAATCAAAACCATTGATGATTGATGCATGATATGATACTAGTGATCTTCTACAAATTGATAAAGATGCAAATCATAATTCTTATCAAAATGAAAGGGAATATTGTAATGTAAGAATTGACACTAGTGATCTAGAATCCTTGACAAAGGTAGAATAACCTATTACAAATATTTATGCTATATGTGATATAAGTGATTTAGATACACTTCATGATTGCTCAAAAAAGGTTCATGGTGTTAGAATTTATGAAGGCATAAATTTAGATGATAATAGATATAGTGATGAACAAGATCATTCTAATGATTGTATTGATCATACTAATGATTTTTGTTCAAAGTTGATAAGACATGAAGATACAAGATCAAAAAAATATAAGCAGGGATTGAAAGAACCAATAGCATCAAAAATTAGATCAAAGTATGAAGGTCTTGAATATACATGTCAGACTAGCAACAACAATCAAGGAACATAATCAATAATAGAGGTTGATAGAAATAGTTGTTGTAAAGGATAAAATGGTCAGAGAGATGTGGCTTCAGAAAATAGGTGCAGTCATTATAAAATATATGGGCATAAGGTAGAGATATGTTGAAATGTACATAGCTATAAAATTTGTGGAGGTACCAATCATTCTCAAAGACATTATTGGTACAAAGAGAATCATCTCTTTGATTGGATATATACCATGACAAGAAACTTCATCAGTGAATTTTCTCAAGTATACATCTCAAGGAACAAATATGGAAACAATAAAGGAATGAACTTCTTTGACAAAAAATTCATATGGAAACTAGTGATAGTTCCAAATTTAGAATACAAAGTCAAGCAAAAATGAGAATCTCAAGCAAAAAATAAACTCGAAGACCCCATTGAAGATTGAACCAGATGAAGATCCATATTGAATACTAGAGTCTTCAATACCTAAATAATGTAATACATGGGGGGTGTTAGAGTTAGAGTATATTACATTATTTAGGTACATGTCTATGTACCACCTTAGGTAGATTATTAGAGTAGGAGTTACTTGAGGAAGAAGTAACCTATGCACAAGTGTTAGAATGTGCAAAGGAATAAATGGACAAGTGTCCATATGCAAGTTGTATATGTGCAATGATGTAAAATAACATGTGTCCCTCATGCACTTAGGAAGAGTGAGGCCCAAGTAACTTATATTATTATATATAGGGCTCATTGTAAGGAAGTATGCATCCTCTATGTATTCACTAATAGAGAGCTCCATATGTTGTATTCTCCATTTTTATGAGCCTCCATTAATGGTTGTTATGTGAGCTATTTCTAAATTATCTTGTATTAGATTCATGCTTAATTAGTTTCCATTATGATAGTTATTAGATTACTTGCTTATTTCTATTAATTGTGCTTTCATTTCCTTTTAGCATATAGCTCAAAGAGCTAACAATAGTTTGTCCTAAGAGAGTTGCGTTACCTTGTGGTTGCATAGATTTTATGGGATGTATCCTCGGTTGCCTTTTTCCTATCAATCCTTTCTAGGAATTGGTTGGTATAATGGTATTTTTCTCCACATATGAAATACCTATTCAGAGGAGATATACTTTTCCATCCAACCCCATTTTTATTCTGGTTGGCAATTCCCTTTCCTGTATCTTGAGTTAAGGTTCTCTGTGTAGTTCTTCATGAAAATTCCCTTCTATCATGCTACCCTTTGTTATTTTGGAACCCACTTCTGTCTCTATTTCTATTATCCCCTTTGTATCAACCCCATACTTTGACCTTTTGTACCAGTTCTTCCCTCTTGTTGGTTTTGGGTTACTTATTTTTCTTGGATCATATTTTTCCATTATTTGATAGTATGCTTTCTTGTTTTTTTGACTCAGCTCCTCATATCATGTAGAATCAAAATATTCTGACAAGTTTTTTGGCTTAACCAACCCAACTGGTGATCCAATTCTAGGATGTAACCCCATGATAAATTTTTGTACTTTGAATTCTTCTCTTCTATCATACTCAGGTGCATATTTCAATAATTGCATGAACCTCTGGTGATATTCTATAACCAAAATATTATCTTGATGTAGATTTGTGAACTCGGTATATTTTTATATATAAAATTTTTGAGTTAGGATTTTGTCCTTGAATTCCTTTATGAATGTGTCCTAGGGTACATTGGTTGCCTCCACTTGATTTTTTTTCTTGTACGTTGTCCACCAGTCCCTTGTAGGTCTTGACAGATGGATGACTACCCAAGTTGTCTTAGATTCTAAAGACAAGGGTTTAATACAAAAGTATCCATCGACTTCACTTAACTAATTCTTAGCTACCTTACCATCACCTTTTCCATATAATTTGGAAATATCTAACTTTATTATTTCTTTGCTTACCTCTGCACCTACTTTATTTCTAGTGGATCCATTAGGTAGATCATCCTATCCTTCCTCAGACTCCTTATTCTTGGTCAAATTCTTAATTAATTTTTGTTGCTAGGTTGTAATTTCCCACTGTTGGACTAGTTTAGCCCTTTTTTGTTCCATGTGTTCATTCATTTGAACTCGTTGCATTTCCATATGTTCTTTTTGTTGATTTAGCTGCTCTTGCATCAATTGAATCATTTTAGCCATATTGTCTTTATTTTGTGCAATATTTCCTACCACTAGTTCTTTTTCTTTTCTTAGAAGATGACAAGGTGATTCAACTATTTGCACTCAGTCTAACTCCCTAATAAGTCTTCTTAATTTCTTTCTCAATTTTTTTGCAAGCCCTTCTTGCAGAGTAGCAGTATTTCTTTTGGAGGTTCTCACAATTAGACTTGGTGCAAAAGAGCTATATTACTTTTAAATATTATCAAGTTTAGAACATTTTTTTTATCACAATTTTATGACCTAGGGTTTTGCAACCTAGGCATATCCCACCCAATTGTCCATTCTAGTATTGCTCATTGGAATTATCAAAGGAAAAAATTTGACTCAACAAGGAATAAAAGTCTTAGTTTAACTAATGCTCACCCAATATTTTATTAATACATATGCATAGTTTACACACTCTAAGACTAGTGGCCACTGCATATGGTCTCTTGAGTGGTCAAGATTGGCCAAATCCCATGAAAGGTGCCATTTAGTGAACTCCTTCTACTCCATAATAGAGATCTAAGTTACCGATATGGGGTTGTCCTTCTAGGTTCCATAATAACTAGGAGGGTAGATGCATAATTTCTCTACCTCGTAGCATAGAGGACATAGGTTTCTTTGACCTATGCTCTGTCCTTAGCTTCAACTTTTGTTAATTGTATAAACCGTGCTAGGGATAGCATAAGTATACCTAGTGTCTAGTTGTAGTCCATCAAATTATGGACACAACTAGGGTTTGCTAATTATCTGGCTTGGATCTAGGTATTCCAAGTCATGTTGCAACTAACAATGAGATATCCCATTCCATCCCATCACTGGACCTTCTAGCCCTGATGAATAACACTTCTAGTAACATGTTATTGTTAGCAATTTTGCAGCTAGACTATGAACATGAGATTCCCTCATGGTATTACTTATTTGATAGCCTAGAATAACATACCATTTTGCCATTCGTTACTCATCCATAGTAGGAGGTCCACTTGACCCATAAAAACTTGCTAGAGAACAACTATATCTGATTCACAATGGTTACCACTGGTAAACCATTGGTGCTAAGTGGATGAATGTCCATCTTGCCAACTTATCGAAAGATTCCCCTGACTTGGAGATATCTAGGTACAAAATTGCTTGATTTTAGCAATTTTATATGGTATACTGGGTGATAACTTATTTAAATGTGTTGTTTTCAATAACTCATTAAAGATTAATTTTCTTATGCTAAACTTTCAATGCAAGGTTAATAATATTCAAAGCTTACAATAAAATTTGTTATTCCACATTTTACATTTGAAAAAGTAAATCTAGTCTTTAAAATTAGTATAATTACTCTATGAAAGTATTCTAAAATAACCATAAATTTAAAATTACAAACAATTCTATAATATTAATAATTTTAAAGGAATAAATCCATTATTCAAGTAAATCTAGACTATTAATATGACATACTAGTTGGCTTTTCACTAGATAAATCTATCAATTAATTAGCAACTAAAATGAATGTAAAGCACATTTTTTTAGATATAATATATCTCCTCTTATTTTTAAGTTAAAGCTTTTCATAGCTTCTATAACAAAGATATTACATGCTTTCGAAAAAGAATACGCACAGCATGGTGAAGACCTATATTCGAGGTAAGAATGTTTGAATTGGTTTTGAATGGCCCTTTTTAAAGTAATATGTTTTATATTTTTTCCAAGCAGGTTATTTCATAAATTTTCAACATCTTCTGATAAATAAATTCAACTAAATTATACATTAAAAGAAAAGGCTACCATTCATAATTTTCACAATCTTCTAAGTTTGGCAACAAGCTTTAAACTTCTATTATTTTTATTTGCTACCAAATATTAATATTTTATAAATTAGAGACTATAAATAGTTTTCATCCAAAAATTCACTATTGGTCCAAAAGAATTATACTATGACTGCATCTTGATATAACTTCTTTCAATCCAATACGCTCTTCTTGGAGCAGGTATGATAGTTCATTTATATAGTTTTATTTATTCTCTTTACATATTAATATAATATCTTTAATTCAATATATCTTAAGAGGAACCAAGACAAAAACTATAAATATTAACAACACGTCAGAGGTTTAAAAGTGTTTTAAGGAATGTTATTTTTTTATGAGCTAAGTATGAAATTACTGTAACAGGGATATTTGGTCGACGTTGCTGAGCACACCCACTAAGTAAGCACTTCTACCAATATTTCTGACATTCGATTGATTGAGAAAACATATGAGTGTTTTCCATTAATACCGATATCATCGATGTTTCCAAAGAAGCAGACTGGTCCACATGTTTTCCAAGTAGGGTTGCTATATATTAATGGTTGCTCTTTTCAATAATTTCATTAACTAAGGAATACGTTAATGTCAAGAAGCATTCACTAGATCTCAAAACAATCACATACCAAGTAAGTAATATCATGCCTTATCGAACGTGAATTAGCAGCAGGAAATCCTTTATTTACGATAGTGGATGGGATTTCTAAAATTCGGGTTTAATTTCTACATTACCTAGCATACTCAAATTTTTATCATTTCTTCCTAGATGATGGTTATAACAAATTGGGTATTCAAACTACTTGCCATACAAAAGGATTTTCTTCATTTACAAATTTAGTTGATAATACTATTTGCATGATTATAAGAGGGTAATCACAAATATCTATAAAGCAGAGAAACATAAAACAATAGACTTCTACATTACTATCAAACACGTTAATTCTAGCACTATGCTATTGGTATACTAATTCTATTAAATTCACCATAAAATTTTTTTAAAACAAATCATTCTTAACACCTTAGCATTAAAGGAATAGTTTTCAATTCAGCATCCTAAACAAAATACAAGGCATGACATGAGCAAATAAGAAATCTATTTATTGTAAGTAGATTAAAAAATTAAGCATATTTTTAAATTATGTCTATTGTATTGTGCTCTATGGTAGTAATTTATAGGTTCTAATAAATATTATTATCTGTTCTAAACATTCTATATATCAAATAAAGCTCTCACAACCAAAGATTCTAGTTCGGCTACTATATGATAGAGTTTAACAAAAAAAAGTTGCTTACCTCACTAATAGAAAAGGTTCTATTTTATACATCATTGGACATGACTAAACATAGCTTGTATGTAAATTTTTATTAGAAAGACAATATTTCACTGGTACATTCCTTATCCAATGTCCAAACAACATAGCCATGCTCATAGTCCAAAATAATTTCAATGAAACTTTATTTTGAATTGTATATAAGCAGTGGAGACTGATGACGTCTATCCCAATGACCAAACATGTGGCTAGTGCTTTTGATCATTGCACATCAGAGCTCTTCTCCCAACATCATCCGATAATAGTGATGACAAAGAAAAGGATAGTCGCTTGGATCAGGTAGCCCCCATATGCAATGATCTAATTTCCTATTCTATATGAATATTTTTTCCCTAAGCTATGCTCACTCAGGCATATCAATGCATAACACAACATACTATTTCAATACAATATTAGATATTAATTTAACCTTATTGGTAAGATTATGTTTTGGGATTTTTTTATATAACACCATCAAATTTAGGACCTAATCCATTTTAAGAACTGGTATAAAAACATTTCTCAAAAATTCTTATTTCTATAGACATAGAATTGCTCTAGTTATGTAATCACATAAAATTATTATATAATATTAAGCCTTTCATTATCTTATTAATACACTTCACAGCTCAATAAATACCACAACAATAAATTAATAATAAACACAAACATTCATTTCATAGTGCAATATGAGTAAACCGACCTCAACTATCTGAGAGTTGTTCTCCTTATCATCGTAGTCTTGCACAAGCCCCACACAAGCACCTCATAATAATAGCACAATGGAATAGGATGCTCACCATAATCCCTTATTTTACTATTAATAGAAATCTTGAGAGTGCTCTCTTCGAAAAGGTGGAATATTTCATGCAAATTTCTACTTAGTGGCATGCCAAAAGGAGAGCCATGTCAAATGTAGACACTTCTATTGTTTTACAAGAAATCCTTATTATTCATATTAAAATATAGGTTGTCTCTCTTTAATTATTATTATTATTATTATTATTTGATTGATTTATTTATTTAATGTATATTTATATAATTTAAACAACAATAAAAGAGTAAAACATAGGTCAAACACCATACATGCAAATCTAACTAGATTGATGCAACTATATGATAAAATTCTCATGTGAGCTTCCATGTACTCATAGGGGGTTGTTTTGCATCATATCCTAACTTACCTTATGTGGAATACACATTTTTTCATCAGAAGGTAGATACTAGGATCCTTTATACTGCTTATTGGAATTTGTGATTCTGTTCCTTCACCCACAAAATTCATCAGCAGTATCTTGTTATACAAGTTTTTGCAACTAATCATATATCAAAATGGATAATGTTACAATAGTACCAACTGTAGAGCATAAAGCATCATTAAATGCCCATAATATAAATATGGATTTGGTTATGGGGGAAAATGTAATATTGATATGCTGGAGTGCTGAAGTGGTAATGCCATTAATTGATGAGCCAATGTTAATTAGTACTAGTTTGAAAGGCTTCAGATCAACCAGAGCCATGATATAAAATGGAGAATCTAGTGATTTTGATATTGACTAAAGAACACAAGCTTATACTGATAGAAGGGGGTGAATAGTATAAGACCACTTTTTACTTTTCTTTCCCAAACAACATTATGTAATATATCAATGGCAATATCAACAACAATAATCAAAGCAATGCACAAATCACCACACACAATAGAGACACCAATTTAACGTGGTTCACCCAATGTGGGCTACTCCACAAAGAAAATATTTCACTAAAATTTTCTTAACAAATCTCTTGGGAATCTTTTCCTTATTATAATGTTTATGGACCCTTGTCCAAATGAGACACCAATCCCCTAATCAATTTTGTGGATCTCTATCCATAGGAGACACCAATCCCCTAAGCTGATTCATGGATCCACAGGAGAACTTATTCTCCTCTGCTCTAGATGGTGATCCTCTAGAAGACTACTGCCTCTACTGCACTGGCTTTGGATATCTCTCCACTAAATACTCTTGTCCTCACTAATATCTTTGTCCTTACTACCTTGGCTAATGGATCTCTATCCACTGGAGACTATTATCCTCTCCTCTATCACCTCCAAATATTACTATCAACTCTGCTCAAATCTACACTAAACACAGTCCTTTGGTCGAGCACAAATATTCCCAAACTCTATCTCAATTTTGTACTAAACATAGTCCTTCGGTCTAGCACAAGTCAGCTCAATATCTATCCTCAAATTTATACTAAACACAGTCCTTTGATCTAGCATAAATTTGCTTATGTCTCTAATTTGGCATAAACCTATTCTCAAATCTGCACAAAATTTTGTCCTCAAATATATCCTCAAGCCTTAACACAAAGCTTGACTCAATCACAAATAAACTCTACTATATCTATCCCAAATATAACTCAAGTTTTGAACAAATCAATCAATCAACTCTAATCTCAAGTCTTATCAAAGACTTATCTAAAATCTGTCCAATAATTCCTCCCTAGAACTTGTCCAATCTGCTCAAAAAGTCTTCACCAAGACTTACCTCAAATTTGCTCAACAAGTCCTCACTAGAACTTGTCCAATCTGCTCAACAAGTCTTCACCAAGACTTACCTCAAATCTAAATTGTAAGCTTCCACAAAAGCTTACTCAACTCAACTCAATATTTTATAGAAAACCTCTTCAATCACACAAACAAGATTCACTCAAAATATTGTTTAACTTACATAAACATATAGAGAATGATTAGAGACTCAATATATTTCACACTCACAACAATGCTTAATAACTTTAAATCTCTCTTGTTTTACCACAAAAACATATGGAGAAAGGTTAGAGACTCAGTATGTTTCTCACTCACAAACACTCAATCACTTTCAATATCTCTTACTCAAATCAATTCAGAATATAAAACAATTTGTTTCATAGAACTTGAACTATCAGTCCAATACTTCCAATCAACTAAGCTTAATCAAATCCACTCAACCAATCACTCAATGAAACACTCCTTGATTACAAACCCTAGTTCAAGAATATGAACACTCACTCAATTATTTCCAACAATGCTAAAATAATCTCACATAACAATGATACTCATGATCTTGCACAAACCCTAATCATGCATATGAAGACTCATTCAATTTTTCCAACAATGCTTATCAAACAAGGTTTTTATCATCAAATTTCACTCAAAAAACCTTTAACAAACAAACTCAACAAGGCTTATCAAACAATCCTTTTCACTCCAACTTAGCATTCACAACATTCAACAATCACTCACAAGGAATATGTGCCCATACCTTTTGTTTGATGAATAATTGACCTTAAAACATGTCTTAATCACAATTACTCTTTTTACCAATCTCAAGGGTTAGTTAGCAAAAACCTTCTCAAAACTTCATTCAATTATTCCCTCAAAATATTTTCACCATACAAAACATTAAATCTCAATTACACCTTATTACTCCTCTCAAATATTTAAACACAATACGAATTTATTTTAAAATAACATATAAACTCCTTTAAAGCCTTATTACTCCATCCAACACTTAATCATCAAAATCACAATATAAAATTTAATTTTCATAAACCTTATATCTCCCTAAAAGCTCATGTCAAACAAACCTTGGGACAAAAATTTAATTTAAAAGTTAAATACCTTTTTACTCTTGGTGGGAATCGATCCCATGCTGTGCTACCACCAGCGCCTTGGCCATAACTTCAACTGCCATGTGAGATAGGTGCTCACCTTAGAATCAAGAAGCACCTTGTGCACTTTATTGCTTCCCTTTGGTGCCTAAACCAAAAAAATATCCATGCAAAAACTACCATCGGGATTCGATCGCGGGTCCTCTCGCCTTACCAAAGACTTAAGTCACAACCGCTTGCCACTAGCCCAACCAACTGGTTGGTTATGAGTCTTAGAGCCTCTCTTATCTTATCCCTTCGTTAACACCAATAAAAAAACAAAAACCTTTGTCTTCTTCCTTGCACGTAAATTACAATAATCATAGGTTGGATAATATTATTTGAATGAAGGTACTCCTTTGCAACCAAGGCATATGTTATTTATACCATTGTGCCATCACCATTTAGATGTCGACGAAGGGAAAATAATCTATGACATTGGTGCATTAACTTTTCCCTTATAACCCTAACCTTAGGGCTAATTAAATTAGATTATAATTTAGTTAATAATAAAAATTATTATAATTAATTTAATAACTATAAAGTTAATTAAATTAAATTATAAATTAATTTATAATGAAATTATTAAAATTAATTTATAATAAATTTAATTACTTTAGGTATTACCATTAGACCTTTTAATATTATAATAAAATATTATAATATTATTTTTCTTTGGCCTTCTTATTTCTCTTGTAGACCTTATCTAACCACCTTGGTAGACCTTATCCGCCCACCTTGAATATTATAATGGGAGATATTATAATATTATTTCCCTTAGATCTATAAGCAATCTTTCTCTTGCATTGATTTCTGGAATTGACTCTTGACATCAATGACAACAAATCTTGCTCATATTTCCAACAATATCTCCCTTTGTCATTGATGGCAACCCATTTACCTTTTACCATTTCTTTTACCTTTCTTATTTTGCTCCCCTTGAGAAACTGCTCCCCTTGACTGAATGCTCTCCCCCTAACTCAAATCTCTCCCCCTTTGTCATAAATGGCAAAGGGCCACCTTTGGGACTTGGGGCTAAGAATAAGACTCTTAGCTTAGCCCCTCCCCCACCTCCTTTTGAGGTGGTTAATTTTGGGGTGGGAGTATTTCGACTCCTAGCATGCACTGATCTTTACCTTTGTCCACTTTCTTACTCAACTGATTCTTTTGATTCCTCTAACTGTTGAGCAAGGTGCAGCAACAGTATTGTCATTGTTGTCAACACAGTCAGATAGATCTGTTGATGCAGTGGACAGGAAGTTCAAAAGCTATTCAGATGCAGAAGACAGGAGTTCAAAGGTTATTCAGAGTATGTACAATGATTTTCCAAGAAGACCGAAGTGGCCCATATGCAAAAGATCAAAGAAAAAAGACAAGTAAGAAAAGTGTCGCGATATCGCGACATATACAGCAGGCAAGAAAAACTGTCGTGATTTCGCGACATGTTGGAAGAGAGAGAAAAAGCAAGAAAAACTGTCACGATTTCGCGACATGTTGGAAGAGAGAGAAAAAGCAAGAAAAACTATCACGATTTCGCGACATGTTGGAAGAGAGAGAAAAGCAAGAAAAACTGTCACGATTTCGCGACATGTTGGAAGAGAGAGAAAAGCAAGGAAAAACTGTCGCGATTTCGCGACATGTTGGAAGAGAGAGAAAAAGAAAGAAAAATTGTCATGATTTCGTGACATGTTGGAAGAGAAAAAGGAAAGTGGAAAAAGTGTCACGATTTCGTGACATGTTGGAAGAGAGAGAAAAAGCAAGAAAAAGTGTCGCGATTTCGCGACATGTTGGAAGAGAGAAAAGGCAAGTGGAAAAACTGTCATGATTTTGTGACATGTTGGAAGAGAAAGAGAAAGAGAAAAGTGTCACGATTTCATGACAGTTCGAAGAAAGAGAACAAGTAAGAAAAGTGTCGCGATTTCACGGACATGTCGCATTTTCGCGACTAAAATAGGAGAGAGAAAGTAAGTTTGAAAAGTGTCACGATATCGCGACATGTCGCATTTTCATGACAAAAGAAAGAGAGGAAGCGTACAGAAGCAGAACTATCACGATTTCATGACAAAAGTAGAAAGCAAGACTTTGAAGAAGTGTCACGATTTCGTGACAAAAGCAAAGAAGTAAAGTATGAAAAAGTGTCACGATTTCATGACAAAAGAAGAGAAGAAGACTTCGAAAGCAGAAGTATCATGATTTCACGACAAAAGCAAAGAAGCTAAGTACGAAAGTAGAAGTGTCACGATTTCGTGACAAAAGCTAAGTTGAAGACTACGAAGGCAGAAGTGTCGCGATATCGCGACAAAAGCAAAGTCAAAGTCTATGGAAGTAGAAGTGTCGCGATATCGCGACAAAAGCAAAGATGAAGTATACGGAGGCAAAAATGTCGCGATATCGCGACAAAAGAAAATACGAAGTCTACGAAGGCAAAAATATCATGATATCACGACAAAAGAATAGAGAAAGCATACAGAGGTGAAAGTGTCACGATATCGTGACATGTTGTATTTTCATGGTTGAGTTGAAGCCGACGAAGACCGATGACAACCGACTAAAATTAGGGTTTACAGTTGTTATGAAAGCCGACTAAGATTAGGATTTACAATCGACTAAGATTAGGGTTTTCATCATAAAAAATATTGTTATAAAAGGAGGGCTATTTGGAGAATTGAGGAGATGGTGGAAGGTGTGTGAAATACGGTCATTGTGCGCAGAGAGCAAGTCATGTCGAATCGTGCTAAGTGCAAAATTCACAAAGAGAGTAGAGTGCACAAAAGGGAGAAGACGATCATGAAGTTTGACTATAATGAAGCAGAGTGTGCAAAGTGATTGCGCAGAGAGAGCAGAGTGCACAGAGAACGCAAAGGTGAAGAAGACCAGTTAGGGTCTTGCAAAAGCAAAGGTATCTTACTGTCAAACTTATAGATTTAAATTGAAGTCCAAGTTGGTGCTTGGCATCAGGGGTTGGTGCTCCTTTCTATTGGTGTAGATAAATAAGGGGTTGGTGCTCCTTCCAGTTGGTGCTGGTAAATCAGGGGTTGGTGCTCCTTTCTGTTGGTGCAGATAAATCAGGGGTTGGTGCTCCTTCTAGTTGGTGCTGGTAAATCAGGGGTTGGTGCTCCTTTTTGTTAGTGCAGATAAATCAGGGGTTGGTGCTCCTTCCAGTGGGTGCTGGTAAATTGATTGTAAAGTTGGTGCTTTGCAAAGGCTAGATTTGGATGGTAGTCCAAGCAGTCAATTTTTGAGGAGTAGCCACATTGGTGAACCTCGTTAAATCTTGTGTTGTGTGATGCTCTTTTGTTATACTTGTTGTATCTAGTAATAAGTTTTAATTGTTACGGTATTAAGAGCTATAAATTTAAGTTTATAGAGCTACACTGATTCACCCCCCCTCTCAGTGTCATTGTAAGACTAACAATTGGTATCAGAGCTAAGTTCCTGTACAAGCTTAACCGACTAGGGTGATCTTGGAAGTAACACAATGGCAGGTGGTGAAGGCTTCTCATCAAACAAAGCACCATTGTTTGATGGATCTAATTACGCGTTCTAGAGAATCAGGATGCAGACATATCTCTGTGCTTTGGGATACGACATCTGGGATTCAAGTAGTTAGTGGATACACAATACCCATCACTCCTCCAAAAGAGGTTGACAAAAAGAAACTATTTGAAAATAACTCAAAAGCAAAGAATGCTATCATGTGCGGATTAGCAGACAGTGAACTAGTAAAGATCATGAGCTATAAAATGGCAAAAGAAATATGGGACAAACTAAGGAGTATTCATGAAGGAGACGATAAGATCAAGGAGGCCAAGTTACAGACACATCGAGCTCAGTTTGAAGCATTAAATATGAATGACGATGAAAACATTGAGGCATATATGCTGAGAGTTAATGGAATCATTAATGCGATCAGAGGACTCGGTGAGGATATCGAAGACTCTACCATCGTGAAAAAGGTATTAAGATCTCTTCCTCAAAGGTTTGATTCTAAAGTCTCAGCGATAGAAGAAGCTAAAAATCTAAATTATTTTAGTATAGATGAGATGTATGGTTCTTTGACTGCATATGAGATGAGGATAGGAAGATCTAAACCCATAGACAGAGAAGCTACTTTTAAAGCCCATAAAAATATGAAAGCAAAACAAGAATCCGAGGAAGAAGAGACATCAGATGAAATGGAAGCAAACTTCGTTCGAAAACTAAAAAGGGGAAAAGGAAAATACAGAGGAAAGTTACCGTTTAAATGTTTCAATTGTGGAGGCATTGGGCATTTTGCAGATAAATGTCCACTTAATGAGAAGAACAAAAGTGATGAAGGATCGCACCAAGAAAGAAGTGACTGGAAGAAAAAAACAAATTTTAGAAAAGGCAACTTCAAGAAGAAAAGTTTCATCTCCAAGAATGTTAGTTCATCAGAAGACAGCTCCGGTGAGGATTCTAAAAAGGAAACAGGTGAAGCTCTTTTCATGGCACTCAAAGAAGAAAAAATAGAAAAAGAACAGGAATGTGATGAAGAAGAAATTGATGCAAAAGTAAATTTGGAAGAGGAACTAATTGCAACTCTGGATGAATTGAAGATAGAAAGAAAAAAGAATAAGAAAATTTCAAGAAATCTTGAGGATGCAAACGAAATCATAATCAGTCTGAAAGTACAGACAGAAGAATACAAGAAAATATCTGAAGATCTCGAAGTACAAATTACCATGAAAATAGATTATTGCTGCAAACTAGAAGAAGAGAATGTTGGTTTACGGACGCAGATAGAAGAGATGAATCACAAAATTAGTTGCTATCACAAATGCGAAGAAAGTTCTATGAAGCTGGATAAGATTATAAATGACCAAAGGCCTATAGGCATCAAATTTGGTCTGGGTTTCATCGAAGGAGAATCATCAAATGGATCAAAGGCCAAAAATGTAGAATCCATAAAGAATGAAGATAAGAAACAGGTTGATCAAGGAAAAACGTCTCATGCAAAAGAAAGCAATAATGCCAGGCACGAAAGGAGAATTGACAATGATGGATTCACCAATGTCACACATCAAAGAAGAAGAAGACCTATGGCTCCTACGACAACATGGCAAAGACCATCACCCAGGTTCAATTATCCCTTTTCTGGTTTCTATTTTAAATGCAATGGCTATGGACATAAAATCTCAGACTGCAGATATAATGTAAGACCAAGGAATTTCACCAGTAGAAATGCTTTTTCTCCTCCGATGAATTATACAGTAGAATGTTATAACTGTCATAATTTTGGGCACATTGCAAGAAACTGTAGAAGTACATTTGCATCAAATCAGTTTCAGGGAAGAAAATTTCAACCAAATAGGATGAGACAAAATAGAAAACTTCCCGAAAAACATGCACAAGCTACTGAAAAAGAAAAGTCAAAACAAGAGCCCAAAACTGTAATCAAACCAGAGTGGAGAAAGAAAGAAGAAAGGAAATCGTGTCTCCTTGGATCGAAGGAGACTACTCCTCTATTGCACTAAGCAACTCTAGGTAGCACATCCTTAGGGGAGAGCAATCTTAAAGTTTTATTTTAATGCTCCTATGTTGTTTGGTTAGTCGAGGATGAAAGGCAAGTAGTCAGGGGGAGTTGTCGTATAAGTTGTCAAAGTGTGTTTCAGTTCATGTAGTTGTTAATGGAGGATTGTAAGCCAGTTAGCACTCCCATGACGATAGGTTGCAAGTTGAGCAAGGATGACAAATCTCCACCTATTGATCAAACCATGTATAGATCTATGATTGGGAGCTTATTGTACTTGACAGCTACCAAACTAGATATTTTGTAGGTAGTATGCATGGTAGCATGATTTTAGGCTAGTCCCAAGGAGACTCATGTGACAACAGTGAAGAGGATTCTTCGGTACCTCAAGGGTACTATGGAGTATGGGTTATGGTATCCGAAAGGTAAGGACTTCACCCTTATTGCGTATTTAGATGCAGATTGGGCAGGATGTGTCGATGATAGAAAGAGTACCAGTGGAGGTGCATTCTATCTTGGAGATAGATTGGTCACGTGGCACAGTAAGAAACAAGAGTCAGTTTCTTTATCGACAATAGAGGCAGAATATATTACAGTGACAACATGTTGTACGTAGGTATTGTGGATGAAACAAACCCTGAAATATCTTGGTATTAGCTTCAGTGAGCCAATATCAGTTAAGTGTGATAACACCAGTGCCATTAACATCTCCAAGAATCCGGTTATGCATTCATGCACAAAACACATTGCTATCAGGTATCACTTTTTGAAGGAGAAAGTTGCGAAAGGTGAGGTTAAGTTGGATTTTGTTCCAACTATAGAGCAAGTAGCAGATATCTTCACAAAACCATTGCCCAAGGAAGTTTTTGAGTACCTTCGCAATAAATTGGGAGTGGTCACACTTCCCAAGAATTGACTAGCTACAGGGATCACATTCTCAGGGGGAGCATTTAAGTATTTGATTATCTTTTTGCTCATGTTCATGATTTTTGCTAAGTGTAATAAATTTTGCCTGAGAATGTTGTGCATGGACTCAGGGGGAGTCTGTAGTAGCCCTTTGGTATTATTGTCAAAGGGGGAGAAGAGTTACAAGAAATTGCACATGTGTTGCCAACAATTCCAAAGGGGGAGATTGTTGAGCAAGGTGCAACAACAAGTATTGTCATTGTTGTCAACACAGTCAGATAGATCTGTTGATGCAGTGGATAGGAAGTTCAAAAGCTATTCAGATGCAGAAGACAGGAGTTCAAAGGTTATTCAGAGTATGTACAGTGATTTTCCAAGAAGACCGAAGTGGCCCATATGCAAAAGATCAAAGAAAAAGACAAGTAAGAAAAGTGTCACGATATCGCGACATATACAATAGGCAAGAAAAACTGTCACGATTTCGTGACATGTTGGAAGAGAGAGAAAAAGCAAGAAAAACTGTCACGATTTCACGACATGTTGGAAGAGAGAAAAAGTAGGAAAAATTGTCGTGATTTCGCGACATGTTGGAAGAGAGAGAAAAAGCAGGAAAAACTATCGTGATTTCGTGACATGTTGGAAGAGAGAAAAAGCAGGAAAAACTGTCACGATTTCATGACATGTTGGAAGAGAAAAAGGCAAGTGGAAAAAATGTCGCGATTTCGTGACATGTTGGAAGAGAAAGAGAAAGCAGGAAAAACTGTCGCGATTTTGTGACATGTTGGAAGAGAAAAAGGCAAGTGGAAAAACTGTCGCGATTTCGCGACATGTTGGAAGAGAAAGAGAAAGTAGGAAAAAGTGTCACGATTTCGTGACAAGTTCAAAGAAAGAGAACAAGTAAGAAAAGTGTCATGATTTCGTGACATGTCGCATTTTCGTGACTAAAATAGGAGAGAGAAAGTAAGTTTGAAAAGTGTCGCGATATCGCGACATGTCGCATTTTTGTGACAAAAGAAAGAGAGGAAGCGTACGAAAGCAGAACTATCACGATTTCACGACAAAAGCAGAAAGCAAGACTTCGGAAGCAAAAGTGTCACGATTTCATGACAAAAGCAAAGAAGTAAAGTACGAAAGCAGAAGTGTCATGATTTCGTGACAAAAGCAGAAGAAGACTTCAAAGGCAGAAGTGTCACGATTTCGCGACAAAAGCAAAGAAGCTAAGTACGAAAGCAGAAGTGTCACGATTTCGTGACAAAAGCTAAGTTGAAGACTACGGAGGCAGAAGTGTCGCGATATCGCGACAAAAGCAAAGTCAAAGTCTATGGAAGCAGAAGTGTCACGATATCGTGACAAAAGAAAAGATGAAGTATACGGAGGCAAAAATGTCACGATATCGTGACAAAAGAAAAGATGAAGTCTACGAAGGCAGAAATGTCACGATATCGCGACAAAAGAATAGAGAAAGCGTACGGAGGCAAAAGTGTCGCGATATCGCGACATGTTATATTTTGCGGTTGAGTTGAAGCCGACGAAGACCGATGACAGCCGACTAAAATTAGGGTTTACAGTTGTTATGAAAGCCGACTAAGATTAGGATTTACAGTCGACTAAGATTAGGGTTTTCATCATAAAAAATATTGTTATAAAAGGAGGGCTATTTGGAGAATTGAGGATATGGTCGAAGGTGTGTGAGATACGGTCGTTGTGCGCAGAGAGCAAGTCGTGTCGAATCATGCTAAGTGCAAAATTTGCAAAGAGAGCAGAGTGCACAAAAGGGAGAAGATGATCATGAAGTTTGACTATAATGAAGCAGAGTGTGCAAAGTGATTATGCAAAGAGAGGAGAGTGCACAGAGAATGCAAAGGTGAAGAAGACCAATTAGGGTCTTGCAAAAGCAAAGGTATCTTACTATCAAACTTCTAGTTTCAAAATTGAAGTCCAAGTTGGTGCTTGGCATCAGGGGTTGGTGCTCCTTTCTGTTGGTGTAGATAAATAAGGGGTTGGTGCTCCTTCCAGTTGGTGTTGGTAAATCAGGGGTTGGTGCTCCTTTATGTTGGTGTAGATAAATCAGGGGTTGGTGCTCCTTCCAGTTGGTGCTGGTAAATTAGGGGTTGGTGCTCCTTTCTATTAGTGTAGATAAATCAGGGGTTGGTGCTCCTTCCAGTTGGTGTTGGTAAATTGATTGTAAAGTTGGTGCTTTGCAAAGGCTGGATTTGGATGGTAGTCCAAGCAGTCAATTTTTGAGGAGTAGCCACATTGGTGAACCTCGTTAAATCTTGTGTTGTGTGATGCTCTTTTGTTATACTTGTTGTATCTAGTAATAAGTTTTAATTGCTGCGGTATTAAGAGCTGTAAATTTAAGTTTATAGAGCTACACTGATTCACCCCCCTCTCAGTGTCATTGTAAGACTAACACTAACTATTCTTGTTCCTGCTTGTCTCTAGAATTTTTTCTCTACACCACTTTGTTGTATGTCCATCATTATTGCACTTATAACACTTAATGTTGTTATTCCTTAGAGGTGCAAATATCTTGGGATTTCTCCTGGTGAAGTCATATCTATTCCTATCATGAACCTTGCAATTCACTACCTTGTGACCAAACTGATTACAAGAGTAGTAATACCCTTGAAAAAGCTACCTATTTCTGAAAATTTCCATATTCATATCTTTCATGTGTCCTACACTGTGTAGCCTTGTGCCCAAACCTGTGACATGAGAAGCATCATCCATTGAAACTACCTTGCCTTGACCTCATTGGTCTCTTAGTCTCTTCTACCCTATGTTGCTTCATGTTCCATCTGTTCCTCATTTGTGCATTGTTCCTTTCCTTGTTAAACTTTCTATTGTCCAACTCATCCTCAAAAGTCTCACTTTCTCTTACACTCTCTTCTTCTAAAGTTTCTTCTTCTTTAGAACTTGAGATTGACTCCTCTCCTTGTTTCTTTTGTACCTATTCAAAACCAAGACCTGTCTTGTTTGATGTAGATTTTTGTGTCTTGATAATCTTATCCAATTTCTTTGAGCTTCTCCCAAACTTGTGTAACTTGTCCTTAGACTCTTTTACTTCCTTCCTTAGTGAAGCTACCTCATGCTCTAACCTTTCACATTCTAAAACCTTTGCTTCTAACTTCTCTTTGAATCTTCTTGTCTTAGCTATTGAGTTGGTTAGATCCTCTATAAGCTTTCCTTTCTCTTCATCACATTCTTGAAATTTAAGCTTGAGTTTTGAGTTTTACTTTCTTACCTCCCTTAATGCATCAAGGGCATGAATAAGCTCACCCTCAAGATCAACTTCTCCTTTCTCTGATTCTTCCTCTATTTGTTTGCCTTTGGGATCATCTTCATTCCTTTATAACTTGTCTTCTATAGGATCACCTCCTTCTTCCTCTAATGCCAAGAGTAGATTCTCTTTTGGTCCTTCAAGTGTATCTTCATATTCATCATCACTGAAACTGAATCCATTCCTTGTACAACTATCTTCAAGATGACCAAAGTTACCACATCTAAAACACTTGAGGATTATTGGTGACCTTTTCCTAACCACTTATTTTTCTTTTTCCAGAAATAGAACTTCATCTTTATCATTATCTAAGGAACTATCATCACTATCACTTGAGCTCTTACCTACCTTGTCTGCATAGAAACTCTTCTTATGCCTTTGGAAAAACTTCTTTCCTTGTGTACCTTGTCCATCCCTATTTTTCTTTTGGTACCTATGCTTTCCTGCTTCCTTGTTCTTATGATCCTATTTTTCTTCATCATTGCTATTTCTAGCCTCTGGACAATTAGATGCATAGTGACCATATTTTCCATAATTAAAACATCTAACTAATTTTGTACCTTTATACTTTCTTGAGTCCTTGTTCCTTCTACCATAATTTGCTTCTTCATCACTAGATAACTCATTGCTTGAATCTGACTTCTTACCCTTAGTCTTCTTAGTGGCTTTGAAGGTTGCTTCTTTCTAGGGAATAGGTTCCTCTTTTATTCTTATCTCAAAAGCTATGAGAATGCCATGTAATTCATCCCTTGTCAAAAGATCAATATCTTTTGACTCTTCTATAGCTGAAATATTTTCACTAAACCTTTTTGGGAGTGACCTTAAAATCTTATCACACACATCAGGTTCTTCAACTTTAAGCCCAAGTCCTTGCATGGAGTTAACAACCTCATCCACATGAAGTAGATATGCAGTAATGTTTTCCTCATCCTTCATATTTAGGTCTTCAAATGCTCTCTTGAAATTTTGCAACTTTACCCTTTTGACCTATTTTTATCTCCTTCATATATGCCTTGCAACTTATCCCAAATTTCCTTTGTTGATGTGCAATGCATAACCTTTATAAACTCTATTTCATGCAAGCCCTTTTGAATTGCATTCATTGCTTTTGAATTGTAATGATGTAGAAGCTTACCATATTTATATGTAGGTGGAGTTGTTGGTGGTATGTATCCATTCTCAACTGCTTCCCATATTTCATTTCCAAGTGCCATTAGATGAAACTTCATCCTTGTACTCCATAGTGTATAATTGTTCCCATCGAACAATGGTGCTAAATTTCCTGAAGATCCACTCTGAGAATCCATCTATGTTCTTGTAATATTTTCCTTCAAGTTGTTAAACTCTTCCGAAGGAACCCACTCTGATACCAATTGAAGAACACAAGCTTATACTGAGAGGGGGTGAACAATATAAGACCACTTTTTACTTTTCTTTCCCAAATAATATTATGCAATATATCAATGGCAATATCAACAATAGTAATCAAAGCAATGCATAAATCACCACACACAATAGAGACACCAATTTAACGTGGTTCACCCAATGTGGGCTACTCCACGGAGAAAATATTTCACTAAAATTTTCTCAACAAATCTCTTGGGAATCCTTTCCCTATTACAATATTTATGGACCTCTATCCAAAGGAGACACCAATCCCCTAATCAAGTTCATGGATATCTATCCATAGGAGACACCAACCCCTAATTCATGGATCTCTATCCACAGGAGAACTCCTTCTCCTCTACTCTGGCTGGTGATCCTCTAGAAGACTACTACCTCCACTACACTAGCTTATGGATCTCTCTCCACTAAAGACTCCTATCCTCACTTAGAAGACCTCTATCCTCACTACCCTAGCTAATGGATCTCTATCCACTAGAGACTATTATCCTCTATACTCTATCACCTCCAAAGCTTACTATCAACTCTATCTCAAATCTACACTAAACATAGTCCTTCGATCTAGCACAAATCTTCTCAATATCTATCCTCAAATATACACTAAACATAGTCCTTCGGTCTAGCACAAATCTGCTCAATATCTATCCTCAAATCTACACTAAACATAGTCCTTTGATCTAGCACAAATCTACTCAATATCTATCTCTAATCTAGCACAAACCTATCCTCAAATCTACACCAAACTCTATCCTCAAATCTATCCTCAAGCCTTAACACAAAGCTTGACTCAATCACAAATCAACTCTACTAGATCTACCCCAAACCTTAACCCAAGGTTTGAACAAATCAATCAATCAACTCTGCTCTCAAGTCTTCTCAAATACTTACCTCAAATATATCCACAAGTCCTCTCTAGAACTTGTCCAATCTACTCAACAAGTCTTCACCAAGACTTACCTCAAATCTACTCAACAAGTCCTCACTAGAACTTGTCCAATATTCTCAACAAGTCTTCACCAAGACTTACCTCAAATATACATTGTAAGCTTCCACAAAATCTTACTCAACTCAACTCAATCTATCACAAAAAACCTCTTCAATCACACAAACAAGCTTCACACAAAATCTTGTTCTAATCTCACAGAAACATATAGAGAATGGTTAGAGACTCAATATGTTTCACACTCACAACAATGCTTAATCACTTTCAATATCTCTTGTTTTACCACAGAAACATATAGAGAATGGTTAGAGACTCAATATATTTCTCACTCACAAACACTCAATCACTTTCAATCTCTTTCTCAAATCAATTTAGAATATAGAACAATTTGTTTCACATAACTTGAACTATCACTCCAACACTTCCAATCAACTAAGCTCAATCAACTCCACTCAACCAATCACTCAATGAAACACTCCTTATTACAAACCCTAGTTCAAGTAAACACTCACTCAATTATTTCCAACAATGCTTATCAAACAATCTCACATAACAATGATACTCATGATCTTGCACAAACCCTAGTTCAAGATAGTTCTCAACTTCACATAACAATGATACTCATGATCTTGCACAAACCCTAATCATGCATATGAAGGCTCATTCAATGTTTCCAACAATGCTTATCAAACAAGGTTTTTATCATCAAATTTCACTCAAAAAACCTTTAACAAACAAACTCAACAATGCTTATCAAACAATCCTTTTCACTCCAACTTAGCATTCACAACATCCAACAATCACTCACAAGGAAGATGTGCCCATACCTTTTGTTTGATGAAGAATTGACCTTAAAAACCTATCTCAATCACAATTACTCTTTTTGCCAATCTCAAGGGTTAGGTAGCAAAAACCTTCTCAAAACTTCATTCAATTATTCCCTCAAAATATTTTCACCATACAAAACATTAAATCTCAATTACACCTTATTACTCCTCTCAAATATTTAAACACAATAAGACTTTATTTTAAAATAACATATAAACTCCTTTAAAGCCTTATTACTCCATTCAACACTTAATCATCAAAATCACAATATAAAATTTAATTTTCATAAACCTTATATCTCCCTAAAAGCTCATGCCAAACAAACCTTAGGACAAAAATTTAATTTAAAAATTAAATACCTTTTTGCCCTTGGTGGGAATCGATCCCATGTTGCGCTGCCACCAGCGCCCTAGCCATGGCTTCAACTATCATGTGAGCTAGGCACTCACCTTAGAAGCAAGAAGCGCCTCGTGCGCTTTATTGCTTCCCTTTGGTGCCTAAACCAAAAAAACATCCACACAAAAACTACCATCGAGATTCGATCATGGGTCCTCCCACCTTGCCAAAGCCTTAAGTCACAATCGCTTGCCACTAGCCCAAACAGTCGGTTGGTTATGAGGCTTAGAGCCTCTCTTGTATTATCCCTTTGTTGGCACCAGTAAAACAACAAAAACTTTATCTTCTTCCTTGCAAACAAATCTTAGAAATTGTAGGCTGGATAATGTTATTCGAATGAAGGTACTCCTTTGCAACCAAGGCACATGGTATTTATACCATTGTGCCATCACCATTTAGACGTCGGCGGAGGGAAAATAATGTATGACGTCGATGCATTAACTTTGCCCTTATAACCCTAACCTTAGGGTTAATTAAATTAGATTATAATTTAATTAATAATAAAATTATTATAATTAACTTATAATTAATTTAATAACTATAAGGTTAATTAAATTAAATTATAAATTAATTTATAATGAAATTATTAAAATTAATTTATAATTAATTTAATTACTTTAGGTCTTACCATTAGACCTTTTAATATTATAATAAAATATTATAATATTATTTTTCTTGGGCCTTCTTATTTCTCCTGTAGACCTTATCTTGACCACCTTGAATATTATAATAAAAATTATTTCCCTAGTCTGAAGCAATATTTCTCTTGCACTGATTACTAAAACTGACTCTTGACATCCTTCCTCTTGCACTCGCTCATTGAAACTGACTCTTGACATCAATGACAACAAATCTTGCTCATATTTCCAACAATATCCCCCTTTGTCATTGATGGCAACCCATTTACCTTTTACCATTTCTTTTACCTTTTCCTATTCTGCTCCCCCCTGAACTGAATGCTCTCCCCTAACTCAAATCTCTCCCCCTTTGTCATCAATGGCAAAGGGCCACCTTTGGGGCTTGGGGCTAAGAATGAGACTCTTAGCTTAGCCCCTCCCCCACCTCCTTTTGAGGTGGTTAATTCTGGGGTGGGAGTATTTCTACTCCCAACATGCACTGATCTTTACCTTTATCCACTTTCTTCCTCAACTGATCCTTCTGATTCCTCTGACTATTCATGTTCCTGCTTGTCTCTAGAATTTTTGCTCTACACCACTTTGTTGTATGTCCATAATTATTGCACTTATAACACTTAATGTTGTTATTCCTTGGAGGTGCAAATGTCTTGGGATTTCTCCTGGTGAAGCCATATCTATTCCTATCATGAACCCTGCAATTCACTACCTTGTGACCAAATTGATTACAAGAGTAGCAATACCCTTGAAAAAGCTGCCTATTTCTGAAATTTCCATATTCCTATCTTTCATGTGTCCTGCACTGTGTAGCCTTGTGCCCAAACCTATGACATGAGAAGCATCATCCATTGAAACTACCTTGCCTTGACCTCATTGGTCTCTTAGTCTCTTCTACCCTGTGTTGCTTCATGTTCCATCTGTTCCTCATTTGTGCATTGTTCCTTTTCCTGTTGAACTCTTTATTGTCCAACTCATCCTCAGAAGTCTCACTTTCTCTTACACTCTCTTCTTCTAAAGTTTCTTCTTCTTTGGAACTTGAGATTGACTCCTCTCCTTGTTTCTTTTGTACCTATTCAAAACCAAGACCTATCTTGTTTGATGTAGGTTTTTGTGTCTTGATAATCTTATCCAATTTCTTTGAGCTTCTCCCAAACTTGTGTAACTTGTCCTTAGACTCTTTTACTTCCTTCCTTAGTAAAGCTACCTCATGCTCTAACCTTTCACATTCTAAAACCTTTGCTTCTAACTTCTCTTTGAATCTTCTTGTCTTAGCTATTGAGTTGGTTAGATCCTCTATAAGCTTTCCTTTCTCTTCATCACATTCTTGAAATTTAAGCTTGAGTTTTGAGTTTTGCTTTCTTACCTCCCTTAATGCATCAAGGGCATGAATAAGCTCACCCTCAAGATCAACTTCTCCTTTCTCTGATTCTTCCTCTATTTGTTTACCTTTGGGATCATCTTCATTCCTTTCTGACTTGTCTTCTATAGGATCACCTCCTTCTTCCTCTAATGCCAAGAGTAGATTCTCTTCTGGTCCTTCAAGTGTATCTTCATATTCATCATCACTAAAACTAAATCCATTCCTTGTACAACTATCTTCAAGATGACCAAAGTTACCACATCTAAAACACTTGAGGATTATTGGTGACCTTTTCCTAACCACTTATTTTTCTTTTTCCAAAAATAGAACTTCATATTTATCATTATCTGAGGAACTATCATCACTATCACTTGAGCTCTTACCTACCTTGTCTGCATAGAAACTCTTCTTATGCCTTTGGAAAAACTTCTTTCCTTGTGTACCTTGTCCATCCCTATTTTTCTTTTGGTACCTGTGCTTTCCTGCTTCCCTATTCTTATGATCCTATTTTTCTTCATCATTGCTATTTCCAGCCTCTGGACAATCAGATGCATAGTGACCATACTTTCCATAATTAAAACATCTAACTGATTTTGTACCTTTATACTTTCTTGAGTCCTTGTTCCTTCTGCCATAATTTGCTTCTTCATCACTGGATGACTCATTGCTTGAATCTGACTTCTTACCCTTAGTCTTCTTAGTAGCTTTGAAGGCTGCTTCTTTTTGGGGAATAGGTTCCTCTTTTATTCTTATCTCAAAAGCTGTGAGAATGCCATGTAATTCATCCCTTGTCAAAAGATCAATATCTTTTGACTCTTCTATAGCTGAAATATTTTCACTAAACCTTTTTGGGAGTGACCTTAAAATCTTATCACAAACATCAGATTCTTCAACTTTGAGCCCAAGTCCTTGCATGGAGTTAACAACCTCATCCACATGAAGTAGATATGCAGCAATGTTTTCCTCATCCTTCATTTTTAGGTCTTCAAATGTTCTCTTGTAATTTTGCAACTTTACCCTTTTGACCTTTTTATCTCCTTCATATATGCCTTGCAACTTATCCCAAATTTCCTTTGCTGATGTGCAATGCATAACCTTTATAAACTCTATTTCACGCAAGCCCTTTTGAATTGCATTCATTGCTTTTGAATTGTAATGATGTAGAAGCTTACCATATTTATCTATAGGTGGAGTTGTTGGTGGTGTGTATCCATTCTCAACTGCTTCCCATATTTCATTTCCAAGTGCCATTAGATGAAACTTCATCCTTGTACTCCAAAGTATATAATTATTCCCATCGAACAATGGTGCTGAATTTCCTGAAGATCCACTCTAAGAATCCATCTATGTTCTTGTAAGCTTTTCCTTCAAGTTGTTAAACTCTTTCGAAGGAACCCACTCTGATACCAATTGAAGAACACAAGCTTATACTGAGAGGGAGGTGAACAGTATAAGACCACTTTTTACTTTTCTTTCCCAAACAATATTATGCAATATATCAATGGCAATATCAATAACAGTAATCAAAGCAATGCATAAATCACCACACACAATAGAGACACCAATTTAACATGGTTCACCCAATGTGGGCTACTCCACGGAGAAAATATTTCACTAAAATTTTCTCAACAAATATCTTGGGAATCCTTTCCCTATTACAATGTTTATGGACCTCTATCCAAAGGAGACACCAATCCCCTAATCAAGTTCATGGATATCTATACACCCTATGGATCTCTATCCACAGGAGAACTCCTTCTCCTCTACTCTAGATGGTGATCCTCTAGAAGAACTACTACCTCCACTACACTAGCTTATGGATCTCTATCCACTGAAGACTCCTACCCTCACTTAGAAGACCTCTATCCTCACTACCCTGGCTAATGGATCTCTATCCACTAGAGACTATTATCCTCTACTCTGTCACCTCCAAAGCTTGCTCTCAACTCTATCTCAAATCTGCACTAAACATAATCCTTCAGTCTAGCACAAATCTTCTCAATATCTATCTCAAATCTACACTAAACATAGTCCTTCGATCTAGCACAAATCTTCTCAATATCTATCCTCAAATATATACTAAACATAGTCCTTCGATCTAGCACAAATTTACTCAATCTCTATCTCAGATCTGGCACAAACCTATCCTCAAATCTACACCAAAATCTATCCTCAAATATATCCTCAAGCCTTAACACAAAGCTTGACTCAATCACAAATCAACTCTACTAGATCTACCCCAAACCTTAACTCAAGGTTTGAACAAATCAATCAATCAACTTTGCTCTCAAGTCTTCTCAAAGACTTACCTCAAATATATCCAACAAGTCCTCTCTAGAACTTGTCCAATCTACTCAACAAGTCTTCACCAAGACTTACCTCAAATCTACTCAACAAGTCCTCACTAGAACTTGTCCAATATTCTCAACAATTATTCACCAAGACTTACCTCAAATATACATTGTAAGCTTCCACAAAATCTTACTCAACTCAACTCAATCTATCATAGAAAACCTCTTCAATCACACAAACAAGCTTCACATAGAATCTTATTCTAATCTCACAAAAACATATAGAGAATGGTTAGAGACTCAATATGTTTCACACTCACAACAATGCTTAATCACTTTCAATATCTCTTGTTTTACCATAGAAACATATAGATAATGGTTAGAGACTCAATATGTTTCTCACTCACAAACACTCAATCACTTTCAATCTCTTTCTCAAATCAATTCAGAATATAGAACAATTTGTTTCACAAAACTTGAACTATCACTTCAATACTTCCAATCAACTAGGCTCAATCAACTCCACTCAACCAATCACTCAATGAAACACTCCTTGCTTACAAACCCTAGTTCAAGAATATGAACACTCACTCAATTATTTCCAACAATGCTTATCAAACAATCTCACATAACAATGATACTCATGATCTTGCACAAACCCTAGTTCAAGATAGTTCTCAACTTCACATAACAATGATACTCATGATCTTGCACAAACCCTAATCATGCATATGAAGGCTCATTCAATGTTTCCAACAATGCTTATCAAACAAGGTTTTTATCATCAACATTCACTCAAAAAACCTTTAACAAACAAACTCAACAATGCTTATCAAACAATCATTTTCACTCCAACTTAGCATTCACAACATCCAACAATCACTCACAAGGAAGATGTGCCCATACCTTTTGTTTGATGAAGAATTGACCTTAAAACCTGTCTCAATCACAATTACTCTTTTTGCCAATATCAAGGGTTAGGTAGCAAAAACCTTCTCAAAACTTCATTCAATTATTCCCTCAAAATATTTTCACCATACAAAACATTAAATCTCAATTACACCTTATTACTCCTCTCAAATATTTAAACACAATAAGACTTTATTTTAAAATAACATATAAACTCCTTTAAAGCCTTATTACTCCATTCAACACTTAATCATCAAAATCACAATATAAAATTTAATTTTCATAAACCTTATATCTCCCTAAAAGCTCATGCCAAACAAACCTTAGGATAAAAATTTAATTTAAAAATTAAATACCTTTTTGCCCTTGGTGGGAATCGATCCCATGTTGCGCTTCCACCAGTGCCCTAGCCATGGCTTCAATTGCCATGTGAGCTAGGCGCTCACCTTAGAAGCAAGAAGTACCTTGTGCGCTTTATTGCTTCCCTTTGGTGCCTAAACCAAAAAAAATATCCACGCAAAAACTACCATCAGGATTCGATCGTGGGTCCTTCTCACCTTGCCAAAGCCTTAAGTCATAGTCGCTTGCCACTAGCCCAACCAGCCGGTTGGTTATGAGGCTTAGAGCCTCTCTTGTCTTATCCCTTTGTTGGCACCAATAAAACAACAAAAAACTTTATCTTCTTCCTTGCACGTAAATCGTGGAAATCGTAGGTTGGATTAATATTATTCGAATGAAGGTGCTTCCTTTGCAACCAAGGCACATGGTATTTATACCATTGTGCCATCACCATTTAGACATCGGTGGAGGGAAAATAATGTATGACATCGATGCATTAACTTTGCCCTTATAACCCTAACCTTAGGGTTAATTAAATTAGATTATAATTTAATTAATAATAAAATTATTATAATTAATTTATAATTAATTTAATAACTATAAGGTTAATTAAATTAAATTATAAATTAATTTATAATGAAATTATTATAATTAATTTATAATTAATTTAATTACTTTAGGTCTTACCTAAATTTAATTACTTTTAGGTCTTATAATAAACTAATCAAGTGCACTATCATGTACAATAGTTTTAATACAATATGACCTTGTTGCATTTTCTTTTGCACTCCTATTTGTTGTTCATAAATTTTGGGTTTTTAGAAATAATATTGAGTGCAATATAGGGTTTTTTAGGTTGTATCTAAATTAGACACCTTCTCTTGTTAGCTTGGATATTTTATAAGAGAATCCAAGCTTGTAACCATATGATAGAAGCTTATTTTTCTGCACTTTTTTTCTTGTGCTTTGAACTTGAGACTCACCAAGTCTTGTTCGAGGCTTCTTTTGATGCTATTATGGTGGTTACATTATTATCTAATTCTTGGAGGATTGAGCATATTTTTATGGCTTCCTTTGGCCACTTCAAAGTTGCAGATCATAGTGCATTAAAAATGTCTATAGAAACTTTGAAAAAATCTTATTTTGGTTCCTTTCTAATGAAATACAAATAATAATCTTGGAGAGCAATATAATAGTGCAAAATGTATCTAATATTACTACACTAAAAATTTCACCTTATCATTCCAATCAACTCTCAAAATTAAAGCACTTAAACAATTTATTGCATCTAATAAAGAATAATTTGAAATGAATCTTCAATAATTATTTTGAATTTTTTTTATAAGAAAGGTAATAGGAGTTAGTCTTCATTTTATTTCCAAAATAGATGATAGGTAGTTGATAGATATTTTAAGATTCTAAAATCTAATCAACTTCTAAAGTGTAAATGAACCTTGAAGAATCATTTCTTTTTGTACATTTGAAGACTCTTAATTCAACTCTTCTTTTTGTAACTACTCCAATAAGGGTGCTTAAATAAATCTAAAAAGTAATCCACTTAATAAATTTACTTGCACCAATAGTTGCTTACCTTTTTTTTGAAAGCCCTTTTTGCCACTTCTGTAGAGGATGTAGATCTTGGTGTTTAAGATCACCAAGTTGTTGTCTTGAGTAAGATCTTGTAGCTCTAGCTCTCTATAGGCTATCTTGAACAACTTCATCTTCACCAAAATATAGTCTCCAACTCTCTTTCACAAGCCTAGGTTTTTGGTGGCTTGTTCTCCTCTTGTGGTCTCCTCTTTTTGTTGTATATTATAAGATATATTTGATTCTAAAGTGGTGCCTTCTTGCTATGAGAGGCAGTCTCCAAATATCCTATATTTGGTAGGCTTATTCTGTATCAATCTTCCTTCAAGATTCTTGTCAATTTTTTACTTCAAATGAGATATTCTTCTCAAGATTCTAAATTTCTTGAGGTATTTTGATATTTTGCACTCCTCTCCAAATTATTCTCCTTGGTCTTATTTTCATATGGTGATAATTATCTCAAATATTTCACTATCTCCAATAGTGAATTTCTCCAATGAGTTCTCCTTGGAACTCCTTTGATGATTTCTTCAACAAGGCTCTCCAATCCTTTTATTGGATGCTCGTAGAGGCCTCTCCAAGGCCTTGCAACTCCTTCTAGTCTTCTTTGAGACCTTATATTCAACCTTCTACTCCTAGAAGTGTTGGTGGTGAGATCTTCTCCTGGATATTTGATTATGTTACCTTTGTATTTTTGTAGGACTCTCCTAGTCCTTCTTCATCAATGAGATATTCTCTTGATCTCTTTTGCTTTAGGTGTTGGATTGATTTTGAAGAATATACTCTTCCTAACATTCTTATAGGAAGTTTTTCCAACTCATTGAATCTACCTATTCTTGCAATAAAGTATTACTGTTGAAATATGCTTCTAAATTATATACTCCCTCATGGAGTTTTCTTCAATATAAAGATTTTTGTTACCTTTTCTTCAATGCTTCTTTGGCCTTCTCTTCAGTACCAAGGCTTCTATGGCCTTTTCTTCAAGGATTTTGTGGCCTTCTATTCAATACTTATGTGGCCTTTCTCTTTGGATCAAGACTTATGTAGCGTTTTCTTCTAGAGCAATGCTTACATGGCCTTTCCTTCTTATGAAGTTTCCAATCTATGAATGGAGATCTCCTATCTCCAAAATCCACTAAAATTTTTCTCCAGAAGTATCTTCTATAGTGATATTCTCTTGCAACAACTAATCTCTACAATATAAAGGTACTTCGACCTTAGAGCAACAAAGTTGAAATATTCTAGCTTTTTTTTGTAGGAGGTGTCCCAATCATTTGAGTATTAATTCCCTACAATAAAAGAACCTTCAATTTAGTTTCTCTAGATATATTAAATGGGTTTCATTGGTTGATTCATCAACCTAGTGGATCAAGTACCGAGTCCTAGTATTCACAAGTATTCCCTTGAAACACTATGGAAAGACTCTAGCCATATGCAATATCAATATTCCAAAATTTGAGATTTCATTCAGTCCTTACTGGTGGATTTTTTCTTAATTCTACCATTAATACTCTACTGACTATTTTGATAGTGACAGGTCCAATGGCATGTCAGGTTCTCAAAAAAATCAGATTCAATAATAATGGTGGTTTTCCTATTGACCTATCATAGCTCTGATACCACTATTATATATTGATGCAATATGTAATGGGAGATAGCAAAATACAAGATACAGAATAATATAAAATAAAGTAAATCTACGATATGACTAAAAAAATACTATAAATAGGAATGATGGAGATGTTTACAAAAGTAGTTATGGAGGAAATGAACACTTCATGAATATAGCTACAACTCAAGAATGGGTATTGAGCATATTACATCCCATCACTACATCACACTGCTACATCATGCCACTTTGGTCTATACCACATAATGACTATGACTTATGATTCTTCCTTGTGACTACGACTATAGTCCTTTATATAGGAAATAAGCTCCTTGGCCAACACTCTACCTAGATGTGCAAGGGATAGTTTGCACATGTATAACTTACACTTTGACACTTGTGCATTTATTACATTGCATATAGTAACAAGATAACTTCCCCCTAAAGTAATATAGTGTCCTAAGTATGTACCAAGAAAGGTACATTTACATTATTCAAATGATGTAATAACCTATTTTTAAAAGTTGGAATTGATTATGGAATGATTGATGTTAATGAGGTGGAGTTTGATGATATGTATTTTGGGTAATTTGGATGTTTTAGATAGTTGTGATGGAAATTATGTGGTTGAATGGAAGGGTAGTTATAATTATCATAGGTGGTCCCAAGAGTGATCGAGAGTGAAAAATGTATTTTGGGTGAGGATGGGTTGATGGTTGAAATTGACCACTTATGACAACTATTACAAGAAAGAACAGACATTTTTATTGGTATTACCAATAAGAAATTGGTTTAAATGTTTCCATGCTTATTGTATAGTAGTTGTAGATGTTGATTGAATGGTTGTATGGGAGGTAGAGGTTGGTATATTGTGAGCTTTAGTGAAATGGGTTGAAGTTGGTGGAGGGTAAGTTGCAAAGGAATCACAACCAAATGAGAAATATTATGTTGGGTTGAATAAAAAAACCCAAATAATGTGAATGGAATGGTTGATGGTATCTGTGAAGCAATGTTAGCTTGTGCTTTGTGGAATGGGTTGAAATGGATGGTGGCATAGTTATATGGGAAATAAGTGCATTGGCTAAATGATGATTAAAGATTTTGATGTGGGGTGCAGATGTGGCCTCAAAGAGAGGGTTGGTGATAACTTGGTTAAAGTTGTTAGGGTATGAATGAGAGGGTTCCTACTAAAAATTAGGAACAGATCGAGGTAGAATGGTAAGAGGTTCTAGAACCAGATTGGTTGAGCCCTCATAGGCTTTGACAACATCAAAATATATATAGGTGATGCAGTGGTTGGAATGTGTGGATTACCCTCTACATCATATCTATATCCAAATTTTATGCTATGTGTGAGGGTACAGTGGATAATTCAAGATGCATTATCTATGATACACTGGTTGGGTTAGCCATAAAAGTAGCTAGGGTAGGAATGAAATTCCCCATGGATAATGGTGGTTGGATGATAGGTATCTAGCTCATAGATCTAGTTTTATTATGATTCAATACCATAAGCTAGAGATAAGTTGATATGGCAAATGAAAGGGTTTGTGTGTGAAAAATGTAGTGGTAATGAAAATGAACACACAAATCACTCAAGCAAGAAAGCATTTTCTATATATTTGTATTTTTTTTTTTTTGTGTGTTTTAATGTAACAACCTAAGCTTAGAAAAACTATGCAAGGTGGATGATGAAATGCAACTAATAAGGTGTGTTTGAACCCACCCTTATGATAAAGGATGAATCACGAATGACTAAAAATGGATTCTTAGGTGAAGGATTGGTGCAGGGTATAACCTATGGAAGAAAATAACCCTTGAAAGGGGCCATGTTGTCTAATGTTCTACTACCAATAGATTTTGCTTAACTCACACATTTAGGGAATGAACAATAATGACAACTGCATCCACTAATTATTTGACAAACCCCATGGTAAAAGGGCTTGCTAATCCTTCCCACTTTGGGTGCACCCAAAAGTAGGGGACTTCTCAATGATGAAATCTAGAAAGCCACTTGCTTGGGACTACTATAGTGTCTAAGGGGCGAGCCGGTGGAAGGAGATGAATTCTAACATCACCGGTCTTGATTGGGGGTTGGTGATGAAATTCAACCTTACCAATGTTTATATGATATGTGCAGGTGTGTGATGTTCTTTTTAAGGTTTTTGTTTTCTAGGGTTTTTGAACAATAAAGTGCAAAAATTATCCTAGAATGCAACTACCATGTAATTCATATTTTTTTCCTATGAGTGTAATCAAAACATACAAAGGTACACATAACAAGAAACATAACACCAAAATAGAGGAAAACCTAATGCAGTAAAAAAGTTCTAAATAAACCCTAGAATATTTCTTACACATAGGTAATATGGTAGATTTAGAACCCTAATGCAATCTAAAATGTGTTTTAAAATGTAAATCCACAAAATTAAATTTATATGATTTTTGTAATCTTAACAGATGATGCAATGCCCTAAAATAATTTTGATTTTTACAAAAATGCCTAAAATACCTACATAATGCTTAATTTATTGCCTTTTAAAACATAAAAATATAGATATTTTATTATATATATGGCTAGGATTTTGAAAATAACTTACTTGAAATCCTTCCGTTCTCTTCCCATAGCTTCTCAAACATGGTACCACATCCAATATGGCTCCCAGACATAGTGTGACATCTCCCAAATACAGTGAAGAGTCTGATATGGCCCCCAGACATAGTTCTACATCTGCATAAGCACAAAAAAAATCCTAACAGACTCCAAAAATCCTAAATTTGAGTTTGCAACTTTTGTATGATAGGGCTCTGAAAATCTGCAACAAATAAAAATATAGATAAGTGAATTAGACAATGACAAGGCAAATCAAAACAAAGAACACTTTGGGGGTTCCACCATGATTATCATTTTGTAAGAAGTAAAAACGCATCCAAACAATAAAATATTGACACAAGTGATTGCAATAAATAAAATTATTTTCATATTTAACTCCTTTTATAGTAATGATCTGGCCCATATTACAAAAGAATATTGTTTGTTTGTTTCATTAAAATACAATAAAAACCAAAGTATTGAAGCTCCTTTAGCATATCGAATTGAAAGTGGGTGTAAAAATTCTTCACTGCTACAAATATACTTTTGAGTTGGCTTGTGTATCCTTTTTTGAACCACTCCAGCTTTGACAACTATCCAATAATCTATAACCCATACCTGCAATCAAGAAAACAACATAAAAAGGTCAATATATGAGGGACATCCACTATGTGAGGCCCTCTTTAGTAATAATGTATATCTATAAAACCTAATTATAATTCTTACAAAATGTATAACAACATACAAAAAATAGTAAACAAATAAATCATAATGCCTTGCCAATACTTGATCTTGATCTGTGCTCTTGAAGGTTTGAAGTGCTATTGTGTAGATGCCAAAAAGCATCCAAGGGCTTACTGGATGCAATCGTGTATCTTATGGATATAGAAATACTATGATGGATGTATCTCATGTATATGTCGATTGGATCTGATTCGCAAAAGTGGTGGCGATTGAATGACAAATGTGGTGCTTGATGCAAATGATGGCTAGGGTTTTTTCTCTTGTGCAAAATATCGTGTGAATGTTTAAGTTCTTGATAACTCATGTGATATCCCTTATTCACAAAAGTGAATAATATTTTATAACCCCTTTAGTAAATATTAGGGTTTTTACAGTGGCAATGAGCGGATAATATTAAACCTTGATGAGTAATTAGGATTAAGATTTGGTTAAGTGGCATGGATTGCCAAATGGTAGGCTAGGATTGTAGTTTGATGGATGGTTGTGATTTAATAATATATATATATATATATATATATATATATATATAAATATATAAATAAATGTATATAAATATATGAATGGTTGAGATTTTATGGAAATGAATGGATGATGAATGGCTAGGATTTGGTATCTACAAGTATAAAGAATAAGGTGAGTTTTCCCATGGTGAATTATGTTGAGGAACTTGAAATAAATTATTTTAGAATATTATGATCTAATCATGTCTTGGAATATGACTTACAGTTACAAAGACATGTGGAATAATGTTGATATAGTTTAGTGGTGATTTCCAAAGGTGATGATATTATGGTTGTTTTAGTGGTTTGCCCAAGGTAATGGTGTCTAAGTGGTGATCTAGAGAGGTGATCCAAGGGCAATGATGAAATAGAGGTGACCTAGAGGCAAATACCTTGAGGTAACCCTAAGGTTTTTATGATCCTAAGGTAGAGACATAGATATCTTGACCTAGAGAGAGACCCTAATTGTTCATAGAGGCAGACCTAGTGGAGGTTACATAAAGAGCCAAAGCCAGAGCATGATATTTATATCAAATAATGTAATACAAAGATATGTTAGAGAGTATTACATTATTTGGAATTATTATTAGAGAGATAATAATCATATGAAAATAAGAATAATATAAACTTGAGAAGACATATCTCCCATCAGAAAGAATATAAAGATGAAAGGATAAAGAAAAATTGGATTCTCATGAATACAAAGATACTCCATATCCATTATCTATATAGGCATGGTTGGAGAGAAATAATGTAATCTATGTGTGAGAAAAATTTGTATCATATGTGATTTTAATGGAAAATATATATTTTTATCTATGTTTTAATGTCTTGATGGTTTTTTTCTTGTATGAGAATACTATCTATGATCTTGTTGAGGAATTAGACTTGAGTTATTGTATGAATATTGTGAATCTTGCATTTAAATTTTCTGATTGAACATGGAAGTTTGCTAATAGGAACCCATATTTGAAGGAAATTTTCATCACTATGGCCCCTCTAAATTAGGTAGCATTGTTAGTGATTATGATTGTTGGAGTTTTAAACCTAGTGATGATATTTGCTAGCAACTAGAGTATTTCCTATTGATCAATAGACTTAACTAGTACTACTTCAACCCACTTTGTGAAGTAGCTTATGATAATGAGGATCCATTCATGTCCTACACTTGGTAGAGGGTTTATTTTACAAGTGAAATCTAGGCCTTATTACAGAATGGTTCAATCACAATGATAAACTTTAGGGCCATTGGAGCTTTGCTTCTCTTCACCATGAAATTATAATAGGTCTTGTAGTTCTTAACCCATTAGAAGCAATAAGAGAAGATTATGGGTAGTAATTGTAAACAAGGAGAAAGTACACCATACAAAATAACAAAACAAAGATTATTTCATATTGCTACCCATTGTAAAATGTAAAACAAAGATTATTAATCAAAATTTACATTTTACAAAACAAAGATTATGGTGTTCTCAATATTTTTACCACTACAAGCAATTGGGAGTGGGTTTTTCATGACCACCCTAGGCCTTAGCGCTACTCCAAGTATCTACACACAAGACCACAAAAAGAAACCAGTTAGTAGCACTTGATTAAACAATAGAAAGCAATAACAAAAATAAGAAAAATAGTGTATTAAAGCATTAAATATAAATATACAAGAGTGCACCCAAGGAGCCCACATGATTTTGGAAGAGTTTTTCTAAAATCCTTGTTCTCTTCTATGAAAAAATTCAACAACATAATGATGTGTGTATTTATCTTCCCCTTAGTAACATAAAAGTGGGGGGATGTTATAGATTTATGAGGTGGGAAAAAGGAGGGGGTGAAGTGGCATGAAAGGAGGGAGCAAGGAATGCTAAGTGGCATGGAGGTAGATTTAGTGGGGGGAAACTAAATTTAAAATTTATTTGGGGACTAAATGGTCTAGAAGTGCATTTAGCATTCCCTCATGGAGTGTTGAGTGGTGTGGAAACCGATTTAACATTCCCCTTGAGGTGCTAAATAGTGCATTTTTCTAAATATACCAGGTGGCATGCTTAGTGGTGTGGAATCATAGTGTTTAGATTCCCTACATGGGGGATTGGGTGGCATGAGAAGGAGGGATAAGGGTGTATGGGGAGGGTTAGTGGAGTGTTAGGTGTTATGGAGGGGGGTGTAGTGGGATGCTTAGGTGGTATGGATGGAGGGTTTAGTGGGATCCTATGTGACATGGGGAAAGGGGTGTAGCCTAGGGATATATAGACGAGTGGGATGATGTGGGAGGGTAAGGTTATGTGGATTAGTAATATAAGTGGGCATGGTAAAATTAAATGGATTAGGATAATTATATGAAAATGAGAGAATTAGATGGATTATGAGAATAAAATGGGATGAGGGAGAGATTTAGAAGAACAAAATGATATTAGGAGGGATTAGGGAAAACTAATATGGATTAGGGGAAATAAAGAAAATTAGGCAAATTAATAGAATAATTAGGAGAGGATAAAGAATATTAGAAGAATTTAGATGAAATTAGAGGTATTTTAGAAGAATTGGGGGATTTGAGAGGAAATTAGAGGAAATTGTTAGGAATTGGAGAAATTTAGAAGAATTAGCAAATTTTTTGGAAAATTAGAAGCAAATATGAATTGGAGGGTAATTTGAAGGTTTGGAGGAATTTGGGCAAACTTGGAGAAAATTCAAAGACTTGGAAAGGGTTTGGTGAATTTGTAGAAATTTGAGTGCAAATGACTAAAATTTTGTGTCTAAAATAATATCTGGACCTTATATTTTATGGGTCATGGTTGGTATAGAATAATGTGTTCTTTATCATGATACTACTTGATTAGGGTTTCTACCTTCTCTTCTTCAATATAGCATAGCAAGAGAAAATCATATCCCTTCTTCAACAAAATATCATTAAGCCATGTATAGTGCATTGATTTCTACCTAAATGAAACTCTTTCCTTAGTTTTCAATCCTTTTTCTACCTATTTTATGGTCATATATCTATAAATATCCTCCATCCACCTAGTCTAGTCATCTCATTCTATCTCTTCCACTAGGGTGACTTGATATTTGGGAATTGACATTGCCATAGTTTATGTAAAGATCTATCCCTCATGATTGTTAGCTTTTGATGGGAGGTAGTACAACTACAATATGAAGGATAACTAATCTGAGATAACTATAAACCTAATGGCACAATAATATGCAAGAAAATAAAGATATGAACACTCTAAATAACTCAAAAATATGCCATTAATGGGAATGATGAAAATAGTACAATTCTACTAATGGAGGACATGAACACTCCATGAAAGTATATGAAAGAACTACATTGTACCATACTACACACTATATATTTACTATATCACACTCCCCCTCTCTTTCACTACTACACCTATTTATATAGAAAGATAGATTGTTTGGCATTTACTCTTCCTATGACTCGTGTACATGTTGACTACATGCACATTTACAACTTGCACATTGACACTTGTGCATTTATTATAATACTTGAAGCAACTAACTAAATTTACTCTGAAGTAAACTCCCACTCTAGATATGTACCAAAGGTGGTACATTTACATGACCCAAATAATGTAATATACTTTAACAATGATATTGGTAGGTTTGATCTCAATATCAAATTATTGAATCTTGTTAATCCATCCAACTATTTTTCCCCCTAATTCACCATGAAGTATAATAGATTAAACATCATCAACTATGAATATGGTGGTTTAACTTTGTGAAAAGCAGTACTTGAAATTTCCAAGTGTAAAGTAGCAAAAACCATGCATCTAAATATGTAACATGTAATCAAAATAACAAGAAATATTAAGTAACCATAATGACAAAAATATAAATAAAATATGATGCCCTCCTTAATAATAATTTAGAACTTTCTTTACAAGAGGTTACAAAATATCCCTCTTAGAGATTCACCAATAGATACAATATTACAATATGAAAACCCAAAGGGTGATATGCAATCCATGGAGTTATTTCTCTTTCCAAAAATGATTATAGAGGGTTTTCCTAGTGACCTCCACTTGATGATGCTAAGATTGAGGATCTTGATGATGATAATATCTTGATAAGGCCTATAACCTACACATAAAATCACCTACAAAGCATCAATAGTAAATGTGAAGCCTCTCAATATGAGGCCCATTTCATGATAATGCAAATGGAAAGGAAATGCATAAAATAGTAAACAAATGCATGAAATATTAAAATAAATGATGCTAGTCTATGTTAGAAAATTGGATTGAAAGCTGCTCAAAATGATTTAACTATGAAAATATAGAAAATGAAATGTCACCATAAGATTGTCATGGCTTAGAATGACAGGCTTTGCTGATCATCATAAGGTTCAAAAATTCTACCTATGGTCTACTTTTGAACACAACGGCCATCAAACAACAAAATTTTCCTTCATGCTTGGTGCAAGGTGATGTTCAATTTGATTTTTAAATTGATGTTCAAGGTTCATTGTGTTTTGAAACACAGTTGAATCATGGGAATTGGCTCGAATTCATGTGAATTGATGATGAACAATGGTGGTATTTTTCCTTCAAGCTCCAATGCACTCCATGGATGCAAATGCAAGCTTCATGATAAAATATCAATAGCACCCTGAAGCTTATAAGAGATTGAGCTCTCTAATCACAAATTGGAAGCACTTTTTTGTATACAAATCAATATCCTTTGGGTGAAATAAATGCTCCAATTTATAGATTTTCCCTCAATTACAATATTGGCTTGTTGAAGAAGCCATGATAAAAATTTAGTTAGGATCAAGGAGGTGAGGCATCGCTTTTGGAAGGTTCTGGTGCATAATAATTCAGGAATAGTTGCACTAGAATAGATTTTACTCAGCTCAAGGATCCCAATTTTGTTATAGGCTTGACCATCATGGCTCAAAACGATGAGTTTACGACCATCATGAGTCACAACGATTGTGGTGGGTGAAAGGAATGAATAACCTAGGTGAACATGAGCTAAGGTAAACAACCTACTCTAACACCCCCCCTCAAGTGAAGCTAGGTACCAAAAAATAAAGTGGCATATCTATAACATGAGTCCCAATAACAAGGCCTGATTAGGTACTCATGTACAATGTGTATCCAGAAGGTGGAAAACCATGTGGAAAAAATCATCCCGCTAGAAAGAGAGAAGAAAAATTAGGAATGGAGCCAAGGAGTGCTCCCAACACCCCCTAGGATGATGAGCTCCATGAATAAGTCCTATGAAGAAGTGGATGCCTCTATGATGAACAATGTGTCTCCCACAAGGAAGAAATTAGCCATGAAGCATCCGTTGAATGTCTTCCCACTCCAAGTGAGTGTGAGAAGATGGGAATAAAATGTAGAATGATGATGTAGAATCCTTCAAACTGAGCTGAAGCAAAGAAGATGTCACCAATGAATTATGAAATGAATCTCCAAGAATGTAGAAGCCCAAACCAACACCATAATAGTGTAGAATATAGTCCCAATCAACATCTAGAAGATCAATAGACACAAAACCATGAGTGTGCAAAAGTGGAAGAGATGTTTGAAGAGCATCCATCAAGGAAGAATCATCAATATCCTATTGCATAAGTGATGATGAGCCCATGGAATAAGAAAAAGAAATAAGTGGAGGCTTTGAAGCCTGAAAAGAATCAACATGTTATTTAGGATCTCCAAGTGAGAGTCCAACTGAAGACAAAATATTTGTATCCAACTCCTGTATAATTACATAATCCAATGCGAAAGAAATAGGAGAAGAAAATGGTGCATCCTCTTGTGCCAATATTCCTCATTGAGGCACTTAGTTTTAAGGAGGGGATTATTTTGGTAATTCCTTTGGAGACTTTTCAAAGTTTAGAGACTTCAGATTTCAGAGGCTTCATTTGTGCATTGATGTGATTTTGTGGTATTTTGCACCACCTTGTGACATCACACTAGACTTTTCACATTATAATGGCATTTTATTTTGGGGGGGACTCTTCTACTTTTGAGGACATATTGGAAACTTCATTTTTTAAACTTAGCATAGAGGAAAATGCTGAAATTTTTGAATCATGGTTTAAGGTACTTTGTTCATTATCTCAAAGTGAAGGTTTGGATCCTTTTTTCATAACTCTAAAACCCAAACCAATGGTGAAGGATAAGGATTATAGGACATGGTTCATGAATAATTTAAGGATCTCTAGCATGCTTTATTATTCAGTTTGTGAGGAGATTCAAAATTTTATTGGAATTCACAAGAACACAACTCACCTTGCTTATCATATGTTGAAAATAATATTTTTACCCAAGGCACCTTCTATTACAATTTCTTGCATGGAGGACATCATTTATGATATTGCACCTTTGTTTTTGGAGTCACTATCTCATGATGTTTTGGATTATGAGGTTGATGCTATAGTACCTGCTTCAGATATTTATAGGATACATCTCCACACTTGTCTTATATGGATGATCATGTTGATGTTGCAACATATAAAATAGAGGGTTCATGGCATATTACATACTTACATATAGATGACTTCTTGGATGGTGTTGTCTCTCTCTTCATTGAGAGTCACACATGTGATTTTCTTGACATGTATAAGGATCTCACTCATTTATTTGATGATGATGTATACATTGTATCTCCTCCATGTACTTCTTCCTTTGTGGAATCTTTTTTGGTGTGCCCTCCCTCTTTGAGTGAGCCACCTTGTCCAGCATTTTCTTCTTCTATTTCTTTCACATTGTATGATGTACTTCTATAGGAGTTGGATACAAATATTTTGTCTTTGGTTGGAATCTCACTTGGAGATCCCGAAGACCATGTTGATTCTTTTGAGGCTTCTAAGCCTCCACTTATTTCTCTTGATGCTTCCATGGGCTCATCATCACTTATGCAAAAAGACATTGGTGATTACTCCTTGATGGATTCTCTTCACACATCTCTTCCACTTTTTCACACTCATGGTTTTGTGCACATTGATATTTTGGATGTTGATTGGGACTGTATTCTACCCTATTTTGGTGTTGATTTGGGCTTCTATATTTTTAGAGATTCATTTCATAATTTATTGGTGATATCTTCTTCAATTCAGCTCAGTTAGAAGGATTCTACATCATCATTCTACATTTTATTCCCATATTCTCACACTCACTTGGAGTGGAAATACATTATACAGATGCTTCATGGCTACTTTCTTCCTCATGGGAGACACATTGTTCATCGCAGAGGCATCCACTTCTTCATATGAATTCTTCATGGAGATCTTCATCCTAGGGGGGGTGTTGGGAGAATTCCTTGGCTCCATTCCTACTTTTTATTCTCTCTTTCTAGCTAGATGGTTTTTTTTCCACATGGTTTTCTACCTTCTAGATACACATTGTACATGAGTACCTAATCAGGCCTTGTTTTTGGGACTCATATTGTGGATATGCCACTTTATTTTTTGGTACCTAGCTTCACTTGATGGGGGGTGTTAAAGTAAGTTGTTTACCTTAGCTCATGTTCACCTAGGTAATTTATTTTCATTTTATTTAGTTATTCCATGCATTTTCCCCACCCACGTATGTGTGGATATTTCATTTATCTTATTTAGATATTATGAGATGTTACATATTTATTTATTAGATATTATGGAGATATTTTTAGGTTTGACTATTCCTAGCAGTTATGGGGATATTTTAGGTATATTTTGAGGGTTGATATTCTTTCTCTCCATAACGGTTATAGATCTATGGACTATATCACTTATTCCTTTTGTACGATGGATATTTTTCCTTAGCTTGATCCTACCGCTATGGTTGATCATCCTTGCCTATATAAGAAAGGCACCTTCATTGTACTCTATGAAGAGAAATTTCATTATTCATTGTACCATTAAAGGAATTATAATCAGATCATTCCAAGATGAAAGGATCTCAAGTGTTAAAAGAACACCACATTCAACCAAAACAAGAATCTGAAAGCAAATTGATAGCATAAGCCTATAAATGGATATGCAAAACAATGAGCAAAAATATCATAAATTATACATGAATAATGAACTTCCTCTTCACAAAGCACCATGAAAGGAATGATAATCAGATCATTCCAAGCTACAAGGATCTCAAGTGTTAACAAAACACCACATTCAACCAAAACAATAATCTAAAAGCAAATTGACAGCATAAGCTTACAAATAGATATGCAAACAAGAGAGCAACAATATCATATATTAGATCTAAAAATGGAGCAAAAAATGGTGGATAAGGTGGATCACTCAAAGAAGGAGGGCACACCAAAAAAGGGTCCACAAAGGAAGAATTACATGGAGGAGATACAATGTATACATCATCATAAAATAAATGAGTGAGCTCCTCATACATGTTAAGAAAATCACATGTGTGACTCTCAATGAAGAGAGAGGCAACACCATCCAAGAAGTCATCTGTATGTAAATATGTAACATGCCATGAAATATCTACTATATATGCTACAACATCAACATGATCATATACATAAGACAAGTATGGAGATGTATCCTGTAAAATATTTAAAGCACGTACTATAGCATCAACCTCATCATCCAAAACATCATGAGATAGTGACTCCAAAAACAAAGATGCAATGTCACAAATGATGTCCTCCATGCAAGCAATAGTAAGAGAAGGTGCCTTGGGTAAAAAATTTATTTTCAACATATGATAAGCAAGGTGAGGTGTGTTCTTATGAACTCCAATAAAATTTTGAAGCTCCTCACAAAATGAATAATAAAGCATGCTAGAGATCCTTAAATTGCTCATGAACCATGTCCTATACTCCTTATCCTTCACCATTGGTTTGGGTTTTGGATTTATGAAAAAAGGATCCAAACCTTCACTTTGACATAATGAACAAAGTACCTTAAACCACGCTTCAAAAATTTCAGCATTTTCCTATATGCTAAGTTTAAAAAAGGAAGTTTCCAAGATTTCCTCAAAAGTAGAAGAGCCCCCCTAAAATCAAATGTCATTATAATGTGAAAGGTCTAGTGTGATGTCACAAGGTGGTGCAAAATACCAAAAAATCACATTAATGCACAAATGAAGCCTCTGAACTCTAAAAAATCTCCAAAGGAATTACCAAAAGAATCCCCTCCTTCAAACTAAGTGCCTCAATGAGGAAGATTGGCACAAGAGGATACACCACAACAAAGCAAGGGAAGTCAAAGAAAAAGGACTCATAAAGCAAAATAATGTGTAGGCTCCACCAATACTTAACACCAAGTAAGCTGATCACAAAGTTTCAAACTAAGTGGACAAACATAAAATGAAGGAAGATGGGACTTTATAACAATAGTCCATATACCGGTTCAAGTGCAAAACCCTTTTTCACAATGCAATATTGAGAGTGCAGTCATAAAATAATTATAACTGTCTAAATACAAATTCAAAAAATCTGAAATTGTACAGACATATCAAACAAATGATTTTACATGGCTGGTAAAAATTTTGCTAAGCAACTCCCAATATTTCTCCTGAAATGACGAGTTTACTAAAAATAGTAAAATCACTGTAACTATCAGAATATAGTTCCAAATACTCTAAAATTTTATAGGATAGTCTACAATCTTATTTTACACATTATTTAAAAATATCTACAAAACCTCAGAAGTTTTGATGAAGATATACACAAATTACTAAAAAGTTGCAGGTTTTCGTAAAATCACAATATCTTGAAGAATACGGATCCAAATGAGCTGAAATTTTGGGAATAACTCAAATGAATTCATTTACAGACCTCAAAAAAATTTCATGGAAAAATTCCATTTTTATCAGGAGAGAAATGCAAAATATAAAAATGGGTTGGGTTGGTGACCCTGTCAAAAAAGGAAATGCTCAAGAAAAAAATGTTGTGGACAGATCCAAGGGAATGAGGCTATTGCAATATGGACAGAAGAGATTTTAGGAGGTTGGTAATGATATTACAATGGAAGGAGTGACACAAACTGGACAAAATACTCCACCAAGGACCCGATCACAAAAATCGAAGCTTCCACACCATTCTTCGAACCTGCAAGAGAAACAATTACACACCACTCACAAATGGGTGACTGCAACACTTATCGCTCTGATTCCATGAAAGTAATGAATAACCTAGGTGAACGTGAGCTAAGGTAAACAACATACTCTAATAGTGGGGCCATCATGGACCATAAAAGTAGCACTAAATCCATTTTGGATTATCACGATGGTGTTAGAGCCATCATAGATTATCATAGCTCAAGTTGCAAAAGGACAAATTACTCTACTTAAATGGTTAGAACCATTGTCAAATTTAAGGAAGACCCAAGATGATTCATATGGCCTAAAAACGTGTCCATATGGGTAGTCTCCTCAACATGACGTGTTTTAGGTGTCTACAAATGCTTCTTTATGAGATGCATTATGTGAAAGCACAACACTGAGCAAAAATAGACAACCTACATTACATTGCAGGTTGATTGATGTTTATTGATCTGGTTAACTTTAGATACCTCAATCATGAAAAGTGTATACATCATCGAATCATTACCTCCAACAAAATGGGTAGGCTTAATTTGAATAATACTTTGATAAATCTGGTAGGCATACAGGTATCATTGTCAAGCTACGAGGACCGTCGGTTTATACTGACAAAGGTTTGGTTATCATTTTTTTATTTTTCCCCAAAAAAATGGAAGCTCATGATATCTATTACCAATTATTCTTGGATGAACGCAATTTGCATGATTAAGTATTTAATTTTTTATTTTGATTATGAATTCTTTGATTATGATTACCTCCTCAAGTGACGAGTCGATGAGGAAATGGCAAAAGATGAAAGCAACAAGTCACTTGACCATGATGGCTTGTTTTGAGCATTACAAGATGATAACAATTGTAAAAGGAAAGTCCTATTATAGCTATGATTTTGACCATGATAAGTAATTGTACATCTATATCCCATGAAGTAGTCTAGCCACATGGTTTTCTTAGGGTATTAAGATGACAAAAATTCCATTTAAGCTTGAGGTGAATCACTATGTTCGATGATTTGATAAAATTTCATAGAAGAATGAAATGTATGCCTCATTCTCGAGGAGCATTTTGACTGCATGGCCTTATTGGGGAATGAAGTGAAGACATTTCAATTCATAAATGAATGATTTGATTCAAATGGTCTTATTGTAATTTAATCATCTTATCGGATTGCATGGAGATTAAGCCGATGCAACCACCAAGTGTATAGGATAAATAACTAGGTACAAGGTGCACTTGATATTTTGGTTATTTGAATTTTTTTATAAAAGTGGACCAGTAGATTTTCTTAAATGTCCAATTTAAAGATCATGATGTTTAAAATGAGTGCATTTATTGCCATCTCAAGGTCATATTGGGATTCAACAGTGGTGATCTACAAATTCTAGGGCCATCATGAGATATAATGACCATGCCAAAATGTGATCATCCTTCAGAGGAATGACTACCAATTTGTGAAAATTTAAAAGTAAATTTTTGGCAATTTTTATTGTCATTTTACCAACTAGTAGTGAGAGAAAAGTTGGTTTTTGAGGTAAAAGAAAGATATTCTAATATGAAACACTGTCGAAAGTGCAATAGATCACGATGGTGGATCAACCAAAAGCATGCACGAGTGGAGGAGTTAGAGCTCCTAAGGTAGATTCTCAATCCTTCTCTCGTAAATCATAAAATTTAAAATAAACCTTATAAGTAATGAGTTAAAGGAACCTCATTAAACTATAAGAAATGAACCTCACTTTATATTAGGCATGTAAATTAGGCTATCTTAGAGGTAAAAAAATTTGAATTTTTAGCCTATTTAGGAGGGGTCATGACCCTGCATGGGTGTCATGGTGGGACCGTAATGGGCCAGAATGACTCCCCTTTGGTGGAATGGAGGCCATCAAGGATCATGGTGGTTGTGGTTAAATTCCAATGGTATAAAAATTTGATCATTGGGATGGCCATCATGGGGTATGACGACGCGTTCGTTGACCATTTGGACCTTAAAAAATCACAGATAATTTTTATTTTTGGTGATTTTTCTTATGTTTTTCTTGTTTGTTTATTTTTTTAGATGATTGATTGATTGCTTAAAATTGCATGCTATTGGGTATCAAACTCTCACAAATTATGCTAGGGAGCCTAACCTCTTTATATATTTATGGTGAGAGCTCACTGCTAATGATTGGGTATGGTTTAGGGTGATTGGTCTCAGATAAGTTGTGTACCTACTAACTGTGATGGTGGATTAGTCTTATCTTATGACCCTGGCTCATCATTGGGATAGCAGGAACAACACATTTCATCTCCCAACTGGTGAGATGATGGTGATATTGGAGGACATCTACTAGATTTATAGGATCCCCATTGAGGTATTGGCGATTACCTCTACTCATGTTCGATATCGATCAAGGTCTCTATAGTGAATTTTTGGTGATAGGGTAGATGAGGCCTTTATAGATATAGACCATGGTGGGGTCCTAGTTAGCAAGTGGTATGATGTATATGTATTCTCACAGTGCCAGGAAATGGTGATGCATATTATCTCTAATGTACCACTGCTAGATTCATCAGGATCGAGGTTCCCTTATAACCTCCTAGACATGTTACATGACCTATTGGAGTGTGATCTACAAGATCTCATAATTATGGCATGGGGGAGTATGCTACTGGTACACCTATATGATGAGTTGTATGAGATACATCATCGACATTGAGTGGTATTGGGTTGTAGTATACTACTCTAAATTTGGGGTTGGGAGCATATCAAGGTGTATCGCCCCATCAAACTACCAGTGGCTTGAGAATATTTGGGAGATATGAATATAGGTTACGCAACTCAATGGTCATGATATTAGGAGGTTGGATAGGGCTGACCAAAGCAGGACAAAGTGGTACACTATGCTAGGTAATTGGATAGGCTTTAGTGAGAGTAGATCATCTAGAGGCCTTATTTAGATTATCCCAATTGGCCTGAGGTGAGAGGATATCTATAAAGAGTCAAACACAAAAGATGGATCATTAGATGCCATGAGACTAAGAGAGTAATTTCATTACTTTTGAGTGAATCGATAGTTTAGGGTTGCTCAGGATGTACTAGAGGAGCTAGTCCTCTATTATCATCGTAATAACAAGATACAGTTTGATTTGCCTCGAGTGGAGGCACTATCAGAGGAGGAGAAGCCTGTAGTAGTAGAGACTAGTTTAGAGGATCCAAGGGCCACTATGGAGTTTGATACTTGGTGGGTGACATGATTATGACAGGGTGGTGATCCTATGGGTAGGACTAGAGAGGTGGCAATAAAAGAGGGTGGCGATGGTGATGAGCAATGGATTCATTATAGGATAGAGGATGAGTAGGGATAAGCTATAGGATAGATGGACAAGTCCCAGGATAAGGAGGGTGAGGAGGATACCCCTATGGATGAGGTAGCACAATTATGGGTGTAGTTATAGAGTGAACATGCCTAGCTATAGATCTCATAGATGCATCTAACAGAGCAGGATACCAATATTGCTTTGAACTAGAGTCAACTCAATTATGGACAACAATAATAGTGGGAATATGGTGAGGAGAGAGCTCTCCTAAAGGCTCAGGTGGACTCAACTATGGTAGTGATTGACACTCTATGAACATAGATGGCATCCAGGACTACAGAGATAGATGTTAGGATAGTGGACTAGGATGATCTTAGGGTTTACTTAGTGGTTGCACCTATAGTTTAGGCTACACCATCCACTCCAACCACTTAGAGACCACCAATATCAGGTGGAGATGTAGATATAAGGATATTACATAACCTGGTAAAGGAGACTACAACTCAGTGCCAGGTAGATGTAGCATATATCATTGTCTTAGAGACTCGAGTTAGGCTATGTGATGACACTCTACCAAAGAGGTATACAATAAGGGGCTCCCAAAATAGCAAGTAGAGTGAGTCTAGGTAGTCATCAATGCAGCCCATTCATAGGTCAGATTCTTGATATAAGATATTGATAAGTGTTAGCTCTAGGTAGCCCCACAAATATGGGGTTGAGGGTGGAGGCAACTCAGGGGGTGCATGCCCCATTTGATATGACATGATGTCCTTATCATTTTGATTTTAAGGTTTGATGACCTACACAGTTGTAGCCTATGAACATTTTGTACCATTATGTACTCTATTACTTCACACACATATTTATATTATATCCTTTTATGGCTCATTATGTGTTATGATTTTTATTTTATGTTTATGGATGCAATAATTAATGTAATACCTATATGATGATGTGATTATTCTACATATATGATATACTAATGACATGCAATAGTTATGTTATTGATGTATGATTAGACTCTATGATCAAGATGGGTGGATGCACTACTATGTATGCATATATGGATGTAGTATTTTATGTTAAAATTTATGTTTAGATTTGTTCCATTGATTATGCATTTAATTTCTATTACATGATATGATGGATATACAGTGTATGTAATGCATTAATTTCATATGGATGGTCTAATGCAAATGAACATGTATGCTTTAATCACTTAAAACATAATGAATGAATCTAATTTATTTTTAACAAGCTAATGGTAGACACCACAAAATGTATAAAAATCATGAATGAAGATGTGAATCCTTATCATAAAAATTAATCATTTATACATCCATATTTGAGATGAAATGATGTGAGATGTATGGATTTTCCCTATAAGCTTCTGTAAACTAAAATATATGCATAAAATAGTTAGTGGTCATCTAAATATCATTGGTGATATCCATATGGTATCTACCCTATTCTATGAACATCCCTTAATAAACATAAGTTTATATGGAAAGTTGTGATTGTTGATGAGATGATTTGTTGCTATTAGGATATTTTTGAGGTTTTCCATGAGACTCAAACACCCTAGTTTATTGATCAAAAGTTGTATAATGACTATACAAGACTCTTTAAAGATACAAGCCTATTAAGAATACCAAGATATTCACTATCCTTGTGTGTGCAAAGTGAATATATTAGATGAGATATAAGACTACCTCATTGCCATGCAGGTTTAATTCAATCCATTGCTATAATGAGGATCACCCTATGATCATCATGATCCTAATTTTAGACGTAGTTAGACTAGACTACTAGGCAATACAAGCCATCTAAAGCTAGCTTATCCAAAAGTTGACATTGATATGTACAAAAGAAGGTCACTATTGTGACAAAAATATCACCATGCATAAGGATACTCCATTGCTAGGAAGGTTTCATTCAACCCATTATTGTAATGGAGATAACCCCATGGCTTTTGAAAACTAAGGATTCCAAGGATTCAAGCTCATTACCTCCTTATTTTCTTCTAATTTTCTTGGGATACTTGATCATGCTTAGTGGTGATAACCACTATTTATATTACATTTTTATTTTATTTTTTTGAGCAAGGAATTTGCTTAGTGATTAAAATCACTATTTATTTTGCATTGTTTTGCTTCAGGAATGTGCTCATTTTGTGGAGGAGAAAGGGATTTTTTTGGTAGGGGGGAGCTTGTTCTTTTATCAATTAATAAAATTCTAAACCAAGTGCATAATAAGATGAGCAAGGAAAACCTTTCACTTAAGGTGACCAGGACCACATTGTAGTGTCATCTTTCCTTTTTCATATTAGGATTGTTAATGTGTGAACTTGTGTTGGGATTTTGACATATGCAAGGTACTATAAAAACTAGACCTTACCTCCAAAAGCCAAGATAGATTTCTACAAAATCTGAAAATATAACTAGGGATGAATGAATTATTGGAAAACCCTAGTATAGACCCTATAGAAACTCATAAGTTGTGTTGAAAAACATAGTTACTCACAAGAAAATGATAAATTATAAAGATATGCAGATTCATGATCATCATACAAACATGGTGTCATTCATAAGAATGTAAACACAACCTATCCTAATGCAAATGCCATGGATGAATATGCATAATGCAATGCAACTAATGAGTGTGTGTAATGAAATATGTGATAGCATAATGTAAATATTTTTGTATTTTAATGTATTGAATTGTTTTTGTGTTTTTTGCTTTCTAATTTGTTTGTAATTTTAATGATTTTTATTATTTTTGACTTAAGTATAAAATGCCCGTAGGTGAAGAATGTTGAGAGGTTCAAGCTACTCAACACCTTCTAGCAAGGTTGGCGATAAGTTTCATATCCTATCTTCTTTGTTATGACGAAGGGACCTAACCAGTTGGTCGTAAATTTATCTCTTAGATGAGGCGATAGGTTTGAGTTCTTTTGGTCATATTTAATCACAAGATACCCAACCTTAAAGTCTTTGTATGGAATTTAATATTATAAGCTCATTTAAGATGATTTTAATAAACACAGATATGCTCGAGAGTATTCACTCATCGTTCATAAAGAAGGGTCAATTGATCAAGGTGAGCTTATCATGATGTTTCGTCATTGATGAAATCTTTAAATAAGACTCGCAATAATGGAATTTATAATTCCAGGGGCATAATGGTCTCAACACCATATACTAGAAAAAACAAGGTTGCCCTAGTGGGAGTCTAAATACTAGTGTGATAAGCCTATAAAGCTAGAGGTAATTGAAGGTGCCAATCCTTATGATTATACTTGATAATTTTCTTCAGTATGGCAACTACAATTTTATTAGAGGCCTCTGTTTACCCATTTGCTTGAGGATAATATGGTGTTGTAAATATGTGTTGAATGTTATATTTGGACATTAAAGCCCACACATATTTTTTATTAAATGTTGTTCCATTATCCGATATGATTTTGGATGGGATACTAAAATGACATATAATATTATGGAGTATAAACTCCGCATTTGTGGTAAAAGGGATTGCTTCCACCCATTTGGTAAAGTACTCACTAGCTATAATAATTAATGTATTATGGCCTAAATATGGAGAAGAGATATTTCCAATTATATCGAATCCCCATTGAGAAAAAGGCCAAGCCGATTGAATCAGTTGCAAGGCCTGATATGGTAGGTGCATGAGATTAGCATGATGCTGACACTTAATGCATTTCTTGATATATATGGGCAACAATATTTCTCTATCATGGGCCAATAATAGCCCATTCTAAGGATGCGCTTAACGATAACCATTGTGAGCTTGCGAGATTACCCAAGAAGATTCTTGGGGATTGATATAATGAAGGAGAACTCCATCCTTCACTGATACAGAATATCTCATAGCAAGACATATCTAATCATTTTTTGTTTAAATTCTCATTTTATGACATGTGGTAATCCCTAAGGATACTTCCATTTTTTAGGTAATCTTTTAATCGAACTCGCTAATCCTAATAAGCTTGAGCTTCTACTAATTGAACAACTTATTTCCATTTTGATTTGTTATGCACAAATGCAAATTGGAAGACAACCTTATGATGAATGGTAGTACCATTCTTTGAAGGACCCTATGAGATCAAGGACCCTAGGATGCATTTTTTAGAAATTCTTGGGCTTTGTAGAACCACTCATGGTTTGGTTCTATCTGAATCACATGGATTTATTTCTTGTTGCTTGTAGCCTCATGCAACATCACTAATTGTGAGAGCATTTTGACATGGATGGTAGTAAAATTGATGAAAGGATTTTGAGGGATTAAGGATCCCAAATAGGCCATTGTGTTCACAAACCGATTAGACATACATGGGATTGCCTCGATGTCATACCAATCTAGTTGGTTAGATAAGTATCCACAAGCTCTTTGTAATATTTTAGGATGAGATATATAAATTGATAAATTCCTTTCACTTGGTTTACTATGAGCAAGGAGTCAAAAAAGATATTTATATTTTTAATCTTCATGGTGATAGTTGTTTGGAGACCAAATATTAGAGCCTCGTATTCAACATTATTATTAGGGCAAGGAAAATTAAGTTTAAAAGACAAGGGAATATGAGCTCCTTGTGGTGTGAAAACATAATCCATACACCACCCCCTTGCTCACACTTGGAACCATCAAAGAACAAAGATATGTTTACTTTGTTATCTAATTCTTTGAGTTTGGGTGACTCTAACAATGGAAAGACTATATCATCAGGTAATTCTATGATAAGAGATATATCATCCTAAAGAGGTATCTCTACCATTTGATCAATTATGACCTATCCTTTGATGGAATTTTTATTCTAGATCAAATTCTATCAATAGCATGATCTACTTTGTGGTACACGTATTGTGATACTCTTGACTCATCATGTACTGCAAAGGATTTTCTTTGGATATAACATACGTGGTATAACTTAGCATGTAATGGCATAGATTTTTGGTAGAAAATTCTACTGCTAAACAAAGCTTCTCAAATTATGCATATTTTAGCTTGTAGCTGACCAAGGTACAACTAATATAATATCTAGCCTATTCTTCATTCTTTTTATTCTTCTAGACTAACATGGTTCCCAGGTAAAATTTTATGGCTGGTATATATAGTAAGAAAGGTACACCTGGTCAAGGTGGAGCTAATACTGATGGCATCACTAGGTATTATTTGATCTCAGCAAAAGCCTTTTGACAGTCTTCATCCTAATTGAATGGGATCCCCTTATATAGAAATAAATTCATGGGTTTCCATTTAATTTATAATTGTGCTATGAAACGCTTAATGGATGCTACTTTGCCCTGTAAGCTTCAAAGTTCTTTGATGTTTGTTGAGGAAGCATTTTCAAAATAGCTTTGACTTTTATTGGATCGACTTGAATCCCTCTTTTAGATACTATGAATCCTAAGAATTTTCTTGATGTAACATTGAAAACACACTTCTTAGGACTCAGCCTGACATTATACTCTATTAGATGATCGAAGAATTTTCATAAAACGTTTGCATTCTCTTCACACAATAATGATTTGGCAAGCAAATCATCAATGTTATATTCTAGAATTTTGTGCATGTAGTCATGGAAAACATATGTTATGACCTGCTGATAGGTGGTACTAGAATTTTTGAGGTTGAATGGCATAATTTTGTAATAGAATGTTCCCCATGGAGTGGTGAAGGTTGTTTTATGTTGGTCCTTAGGTTTGACCTAAATCTAATTGTAGCCTAAAAAACCATCCATGAGGGATAACATCTAATGACTTGCAGTTGTATATATAAGAGCATCAATGTTGGGCAATGGAAACACGTCTTTTGACATTGCCTTATTTAGATCTCTAAAATCTATACAAATACAGATCCTCCCATCAGGTTTTCCTATAGGTGCCATGTTTGATATCCATTTTGGATAGTCGATTTATTGAATAAACTCTACATCCAACAACTTTTGTAATTCATATTTCACCATCAAATTTATGGTTGGATGCATCTTTCTTAGTTTTTTCTTGATAGATTTCACAGTAGGGTCCAAAAAAAGGTTATGAGAAACCAATTTAGGATCTAGAACTGGCATGTATTTGTATGAAAAAGCAAAAATCTTTGACTTCTCTATCAACAGAGGTATGAGGATGGATCATTCCTTAGGAGATAAACTTTATCTAAATTTTACTTTATTAGGATTATTTGGATCGTTACCAATATCCACATCAAAAGTCTCCTCTATTGACATATGAGATCCCTCCTCAAGCTGGTGAGGTATAGGGATAAGATAGATGTCGTCTGATAGGTTTGGGTAATAAATAATTTTAGATGTGACCTCAATATTGTAGACATCATGAGAACAACCTGGGGAAAATATAATAGTTGAAGCATTTCTTCACATGTAAAGAACTTCTTAGGTGATGAGGGTGATGCGACATGATCAAAGTCAATGGCCTCAATATTGAGGTGCAATAACTTTGAGGGGTTTCTTGGATTATGGAGGGGTGTAGTTAAATCAATGGAGATCATATTGATGGATAGTTAGTGATCTCCATGATCTTATGGGTAGGACTACCTAATTTTTGGTTGCTATCCATGCTCCAAGTGTGGTTTAGGAGGCATATCAATCTTGGGATCTACTATAGGAGCAAATAGGATAGTGGGATCCTCAAGGGGAAGCAACAATCTCCAATTAGGAGTGAGGAATACCCTATGATAGATTTAATCTATTTCCATAGGGTTTCTAATTGGTTCAACATATTGTGTGTATTTATTGAGATGATGAAGGTGGTGAGGACCTAAATAGGTAATTTTAGTTGCATCCTCATAGTCATCATCTTCATCTACCTAGTTATTTTTAGAGAGATATTATGATTCAGATTCCTCTTCTATAATAGACTCATGATATACTACATGTGGTTCTATAGCAACCATGGTGACTGGGTGATGATCCCTCCATAAATGATAAGGGTTGGGATCAAAGTTTGGATTCCAATAAATGTATTCCCTAAAGCCTAAGTGTAGGTGTTGCAATAAATCAACTAAGATCTCATTTGGTACACGTATAGAATACCCTAGTACAAAATTATCTGTAGGTAATTGGTACTATGGTTAGAAGGATGTTATGTGACCCTAATCATATAAACCTAGACCATTGCCATGCCAATGGAAAAAATAGAAGTATCATAGAGCATAGTCAGGGTTTGACAAGTAGCAAATATTTCCTGTAAAAGGGTCATCATAATGATGTATAACAGGAGAATGATTTGAGGCTTGGTCAAAACCCCCATATATAAAGTTAATTTGATTGGGAGGTATACCTAAAGGCACCACCATCCCAATGGGAAAAGAGGGAATGCAGGGACTTCCCATATCTTACACAGTTTTGATAATTGGCATGAAAGTCATATTTTGAACCAAATATTCCATGAGTTGGGGATTGACTAAATGCACCATCACCTGAGGCATGAATGATACCGTCGATGAGGTGAGAAATGTAGGTTGAGGTATATCCTCCATCATGTTAGATGACTCTTCCTCTTCCATGGGGATAGTAATATCTATGATATAGACATGGAGGATGACTTTAGGCTCATCGAACATGGGTGCCTTTAGCTTATGTTTGGTATTTGTATTAGATGATGAATATGGTTTATTGAAAATAGGTTTTGGTTTTGGTGATGATAGTGGTACTGAAGTAGATGGATCAACATGAACTGCTTTAGATTTACACTATGGAAACCTAATAGGTAAATTGGGTATTATGTCTAGATGCATTGATGGTAAGATGAACTCCCCTAGATTTCTAACTTGGTTAACGTATTTAAAGGGCTCATCATCTGAGGTGAATACATGAACATTTCCTTCGTGAACATACTTAATACACTGATGTAAAATAGAAGGAACACACTTCATATCATAGATCCAAGGATGACAAAGTAATATATTATACTATATTGCACCTTACAACACATGGCACATGATGGAAATGGTTTTTAGTCCCACCTAAATAGGTAAGACTATAGTACCAACCATCGAGCATAAGGTATCATTAAATGCTTGCATTGTAAATGTGGATGCTACGATATGCAATGTTGGAATGCTTAGATGTTCTAGTGTGGTCATAATTATGATGTCGATCAATGAGCATGTATCGATCAACACTCACTTGCATGGAATCCAAATTATAAAAGTGATTATATGCAATTGAGGATCTACTGCATTAGCTAAAACTTGCTTAATTTTGTGGTCATAAAAAATGACCACAGGCTCTTTGTATTTTTTGGCATGCTCCACAAAGTTAGTGAATGCATTGGGGTCCTGAGGCTAAAGCTCAATGGATTTTAGGATCTCCATGAGCACTTCCCTATGCCTAGGGGATTGAACAATAAGCTCATAAATTGAGAGCTTAGATGAGACCTTTTGTAGACTTTGAGTCAAACTATTTCTAATAGTAATCACTAATTGTGTGATGGACCTAGTATTAGGTTTTGCACTGGCCTTTGTTGGGGTGCAGTAGGTACGTAAATGGGAGCTACGGGTGGCTTAGGTTGGTTATACCTCTAATTTTGGTTTACTATGTTAATCATACCAACAAACCCTTGTTTTGGTTGGGCAGGTGTTCTCTAAATATTCCCAGCTGTTGATTATATACGATGAGAGGATTGTCTATCTATAACTAGTTCTTATCAAGAATATTTTGTACGAGGTTTTAAAACTATAGCACCCTTGGATATTATGTCCATTCTATCTATGATAAAAACAATATTGATCCTCTATATACCCTTTTGGATTTGAGCAAGCTAGATCTAGGAGGTGAATCTTAGGCAATGTTATCACCTTGACCTCGCATAGTCTATTAAACAAATATGTCAAAGACTCAGGTAGTGGCATGTATGTACAAGGTGGATGAAATTGTTTATCTTGACCTTGATTGCATTGGTGTTGTTTATTGTACTATGCCAAAGGGGTTTGAGCATAATAGTAAGGCTACTATTGGGATTTCTCTACTTTTGAAACATTCAAAACAATCTAATTGATAGGAGCCAGTTTTACTAGATGATTATTGTTGCGAGGTTCTTTGTTCCACTCTTTCTTTCAGATCTTAATGTCACCCTCCTAGAACTTTATGTCCTCAATGACTTTGGCTTACACCAAAGCTTCTTAGAATGTCTAGTATTACTGTAATTGTAATAGCAATAATATATGCTTAGAGCAACTCTTGGTGAACATCTGTGATAATTCAAAAATAGGGAGGATAAATGGTAATTTCAACATGATATTGCCCATCTATCTCCATAGTCCATGACTAGATCATCATCATATTAATGTAGATTCAACAAGTCAGACAAGTTAGCCTTCATATTGACTCTAAAAGAGAATCATTTGAGGAAGACATTGGCTAGTTGTTCGAAGCTAGAGATGTTGTGTCTAGGTAATTGATTGTACCATTCAAAGGTAGGGCTAGAGAGTGTTATCATAAATTTTCATGACCCAACAAAAAAGCGTGCACCCATATACTATATTAAGTCGTATTCATTCATTCAAAGCATAAAATGACACAATTGCATAGATTCAACAAAATTGATTTCCTTGTATTAATATTTATAAAGAATATTGGTTACAATTATGCCCCTCTTAGGGTCACCCAAATGACGATATGATTAATACAATGCCAAAGCCCTCAACAGGGTAGGCACACTAATAATTATTTTCACTTGGTAACAAACTGCTCTAGGGTGGAGGTGCCCTCTTCTTCGCATTGGGGAAGGAACTTGATAGTTGGTTCTCATTTAAAATTGTTCCCTGTGATCAAGAAACAACATAGAAGTGTCAAAAATATAGGCAACCTCTCATGATGAGGCCCTTTTAGGAAATTGCATGTTGTGGTTGATCCACAACACACCCCAAAATTGGGGACCCACCTTTTTGCAGGCTTGCAGAGAAGAATCTCGGTGACCCAGATGCTAAAATTGAAGAAAAGAAAAAAAATGCCTAAGTGTTGAAAGGTGTCGCGAAATCGCGACTGGTTGCGCCATCGCGACCGAAGCCGAAAAATTGTCGCGAAATCGCGACATGTCGAAAAATCACGGTCAACGCGGTCAACGGCAACAAAACAAAAAAATGGTCGCGATTTCGCGACGTGTTTCGGGGAGGCGTACGGAAAGAAAAAGCGGTAGCGATATCGCGACAGAAAGCTGCATGAAGGTCCGAGGGGAAAAACGTCGCGATATCGCGACAGGTTTTGCCAAGACGTACGGATGATGGAAGATGTCGCGAAATCGACGCATATCGACGGTATTGTCGAAAGAGGGCAAGAGAAGAAGGTCGCATCGCGACGTAAATGCAAGGAGGCCCGACGGAGAAACGGTAGCGATTTCGCTACGCCTTGCGGAAAGAAGACTCAAAGTTCAAAACGGTAGCGATATCGCTACAAATTTCATAAAGGCCAGTCTCAAAGTCAGAGGGTAGCGATAGCGCTACAAGTTTAGTGAGAGAGGGCTTGAAACAAAAATGGTAGCGAATCGCTACCATGTCACAAGGAGAAGGCTTGAAACGAAAGTGGTAGCGAATCGCTACCACATTTCAAAGGGACGCGGCAAGGCCAAGGTGGTAGCGATATCGCTACCACATTTTGAAAAGGGCTCAAAGTTAGAAAGTGGTAGCGATATCGCTACCATTCGAAGAGGAGGGCTCAAAATGTTAAAAGGGTAGCGATATCGCTACGAGAAGTTGCCGGAGGTAGACAAATGAAAAACGGTCGCGACATCGCTACGGGGAGCCGATGAAGGCGTACGGCAGGAAAGCAGGTAGCGATATCGCGACATGTCACGATTTCGCGGCTAGGAAGGTGAAAATGCGGACTTGCAGTTTTGTCGGGTTTTTGCATAGGAAAGCGTTACAAGGGGCACAGAAAATGCGTGACACGTGGCGTGCAGGTGTCAAACTTGCAGAGGCGTTACATGCAGAGATGAATTTCGAAGCGTTTTCAAATTTGAGCGTGAATCAAAGCGGGAAAAAGCAGGAATTTGAGGGGTCATGTGCAGGAAGGTGAAATGAAGCGACAGAGAAGATCGAAGAGCCGCGTCAAACATTATAAGACCAGAATTGCAAATCGAAGAAGGGGTTGGAAATTGCCGAATACGGAGTTGCAGAGACGAGAGCTTTGTGCTATTCTAGGGGCCCGTACTTGGGCAATTTCCTTCTTTTTGTTCTGGGATTTTCTTTTACACTGGAAAATTTTTGAATGTAATCGAGATATCATTTAAATACAAATACAGAGAGTTGGCATCTTATTGGATGAGAAAGAAGGAGTAACTTTTGCATGCATGATTTAACGTTTATATTTCCCTTCCAGATTTCTTAGGTTTTTAGGTGAAGTTAATGCAAGATCTCTTGGTTGCTTCATGCGAATACCTGTTTTCTGGAATTACCACGAGAAACCCTCGAGACTCGCACCTGGCCTATTTGGATTGTGTGAAAGTGCAGGTTCATTAGGTTAGGTTGCATGTAGAAAGCCTCGGTATCTTCGGTTTCATCGGATTAATGACAGACTTTCTCGATCGTAATTTATTTTACGTTTTTATTTATTTTGCTTTGCTTTTCAAACCCATATTTTATTTTCAGCAGTTTAATTATTGTGTTTGAATAAATCACTGAAAATCCATCAGAATTAAAGGTTAAAACAGATTTTATTCATTTTGAGTCCATTGAAAGTTCAAAATTAATAAACCACAGTGCCCCTTGTTAACATCCACTTGCAAACCCTAAGGTGTTCTTAGCATTTCATTTTAAACAGCATCCTTGATAATCAATAATTGGCATAATAAGAACCTTGGAGAAATCGTTTTTCTTTGCAAGCAGAGGATTTAGGACTCGGATCCTACAGGAGAGTGTGTTTTCACAATCGGGTTAAAACACCACTCAACAGATTGGCGCTAGAAGGAGGGCCGAATCGGTTTATCTATTTCAATTTTTATATCTGAATATTTTGTTTTTGATTTAATTCTGAAATTATTTACGGCTAAACTGCAACACTGTTTTTGTGTTTGTTGCAGGTTTTCTTCGAACTAGCCGAGGGTTTCCTCAGGCAGGCTGGACCCACCACGCCGTATTGCGACCAGGTCTCAAACAACCGGAGAAACCATTTTTCACGACCTTACTGGTACTCCCAAGGGTAAAGTCAAGCAAGTCGTAAGCACTCCAGTAGCAAAAGGCCTGTTTTCTCCAGGAACGTCGAGTGGACCTACGCCAGTAATATCCGTTGCCCCTAGTGTGCCTATAGTTTGTAATATTTCTTCCGCTATTGTAGGTCTGTCTACATCAATTCTGAGTCAAATGGCTCAAGCTCCAGCAGCTCCTTGGTATGGAGCTAACAATACTCCTTTGAATATTGCTGGGGATATCCATGAAATCCCCAAGAACATTGAAATATTTCTGCCTAAATACAAGCCAGATGGCCTAAGAACAGCAGAAGAACATATCCAAGCCTATAGAGATGTTTTAATTAGGCTGCAAGTTCAGCATGAAGATGTAGCCTGCAGACTTTTCCCCATGAGCTTGGATCCAATAGCATATGAATGGTATATATGCTTGCCAACTGGTTCAATCACCTCTTGGACACAAATGGAAAATGCATTTGTCAATCAATTTAGGTCGCCCTTAGATCCCGCAACTATTTACAATCAGTTTATTACATGCAAACGGGGCCAAGGGGAACCAATCCGAATGTTTAATCAGAGATTCCAAAAGAACTATAACAGAGCAATTAGACATTTTGCCATCGATCCTGCAGTAGCTTTGCAGATATATTTTGGGGCATTGGACCCCATGACAGCCATGTTTGCAAGGCGTAATCCTCATGTCACCACGCTGGCTTTGGCCTATAATGAAGCCATGACTATTGAGCAGCAATTGACACCGCAAGGCTACGGGTTTACCCAGATGCCTATGTTGGGACAAGGTGCTCCATATGGTCAAGTTCCCTAGGCAAATCAACTCATGGCACCACAAATGCCAAGTATGAACGCCTTCCCATATCAGCAGTCGTATCCACCAAGCACCCGCATATGCACCCATTCCAATCCAACCAATCACAACCATTCCACCTGTTCCTGCATTTTTGCAGAACAGTCAATCAACTACGCAGAAACTAGTCAAGTCAATCCTCAAGCCATAGTTCCCTGTTTCGAATCCAATCCCAATTCAAGGTATCAATCCATATGGGAATCCAATTCCTCATAACCCCACCCAAATGTGGAATCAAGACCCCATCAATTATGCAAATCCAATGGGGGTTAACAACAATGTGGTTCCACCGAAGGATGTCTTTTCGAAAGTCGAAGAGCTCAAGAAACTAGTGCATAAACTAAGTAATGACAGGGTTCAACAGAAGAAGCATGAGTCCTGTGCCCCTCACCCAAGTCAGAATTTTAACAATAGAGGGAGGCACTGGAACACTAAGCCAAACAATGGGGGAGTTCCTGCTCCCATTGCTAATCAATTAGATGCTTTCGCAGGCCCTAGCCAATCCAATTCTCTTTTGAATCTTTCAGATTTGGCATGGGAAAGAGGGTGCAAGTTACATAACACAAAAGAACACAATGAGAGGAATTGTCCCGAGATCGCTAGATACACTCATTGTCTTCGAGCACAAGTTGATGATTTGGAACCGGTATCAAATGAGGATCCATCGTATCGGCAAGATGAAAATATTATGGTGATGGAAACAGTATATCACCAAGAGGGTGAGAGCGAGGAGGAAGAAGACGAAGTTTTGGAATAGGAGGTGCAAGCTTTTCGAGAGTTCGAAAAGGGGACTCATGGGTACCATTTGAGGAGTAAGTCTAAAACCCCTAAAACCTCATCAACACCTCCAAACAGCTCTATTCTTCCTCCAGATACAAAGGCAAATAACAACCCTCCCCCTCCACTCAGAAGAGAAATGTCTAATGATGTCCATAAGACAATCAAATTCGAAAAACCAAATTATGACGTAGTGGAGGATATGAAGAAGTCCAAATCTAGCCTTTTATTCCTGGACGCAGTTAAATTGCCTGGTCAAAAGGAGGCGTTGATAAGAGCTTTGAACTCACCTGATCCGATGTGGAAGGAAAAAAGAGCTGAATCCCATCCGATTTTGCGAAAGGAGAGAAGGGATGTCCCGCCATTCTTATTAACTCGAGAATTGCGGGTAAGAACTTGCATAACTTGTTTGGTAGACATAGGAGCCATGAGCAACCTCATGCCTACAGAGATATGTCAAATGCCGGGTCTACAACTGGTTTCATCCAAATGCACGGTCTTGCAATTGGACCGTTCGGAGGTAAATGTAGTAGGGACCTTATATGATGTCAAGATTCAATTAAATTCTGAACCCAGGGTCCAAGCAGGTTGTAGACATTTTGGTGGTTAACATCCCAAGTAGGTATGGAATGTTACTTGCGAGAGATTGGATGAAAACGCTGAATGGCTATTTTGCAACAGACTGCTCGCATATGTGGCTGCCATGGAAGGGCATTGCTAACCAAATCAGAGTGGAAAATGAACCGAGGCTTAAGGAGATTATAACGGATTTTAACAAGCCGAATGAGGTTCAGTTTTCTGAGCCAGACCTAGGGGTCTATGCTCTTGATGTTGAGAAAGCTACTGATGAACTTAAAGAAGAAGTGTGTCATGGTGGTTCTTCTGAGGAGAAGGATTACACGTGGTTGCTCAAGTTTGATGGATCAAAATCTAGACAGGGAGCAGGAGCTGGAGTCGAGCTCACTGGTCCAGGAGGTAAACCATTATTGGCTGCCTACAGACTGCAATTTCCTTGCACAAACAATGTGGCAGAATACGAAGCATTGATCTACGGTTTACGTCTAGCATTGAGCAAACATGTTAAATGCTTGAAGGTTTTGGGAGATTCTGAGTTGGTTGTCAAGCAAATCAAAGGACAATATACATGCCGTGACAAAAGACTGAGCCTTTATAGGACTAGGGTTATGGACCTCATGGAGGAGTTTGATGCATTCAACATAGCCCTTATTTCTAGGAGAGGAAATCGAATAGCAGACTCTCTTGCAGTCACCGCGGGCATGTTAAACCCGGTGGATATAAAAAGATGTAAAAAGTTTTCCATTGAGCTGGTTCCTTGTCCATCAATACCTGATAATGTGAAGAATTTCCAGGTTTTTGAGTGTGACAGGCACATCTTCAAGTTTGTCACAAACTCGGGTATTTTTGAAAATCAGGTGATCGATGAGGAACAAAGGTGGCAGGATGAAACAGAAGAAAGTGAAACTGCGTATCAATCCAACAAAATTCCTAAAGACGTGGTTTCATTAGAAAAGATGTTCGACATGGAATGCAAGAACAAGAAAAGAAAAAGAGTCCCGCTCCCCAAAGATGCATGCGATTCAATTAACTGGGGAGTGCAGACAATCCAAAGGAGGTGTACATAGCAAAGGCATGTACAGAGGAAGAAAGGAGCAATATAATACAGGCTTTGAAGCATTACATAGATTGTATTGCTTGGAACTACAATGAGCTGAAGACTTACAAACAGAACATTATCACGCATACCATCCCTTTGAAGCCAGACTCCAAGCCTTTTAGGCAAAGACAACGAGTTGTTAACCCGCTATTGGAGCCTTTGATCGAAAAGGAGGTTAAAATATTATTGGAAGCGAAAATCATTTTTCCCGTTAGGCACTCAACCCGGGTGGCCAACCTCGTTCCAAGTAAGAAAAAAGAGTGGAGAGATTAGGTCGTGCATAGATTTTCGAAATCTTAATAAAGCCTCTCAAAAAGATAATTATCCATTACCATCAATCGATGAAATTCTCCAAATGGTAAATGGATCTGAAATGATGTCCTTTCTCGATGGATATTCTAGATAAAACCAAATTCTAATATATCCTAAGGATGACAGGATGAAAACAACCTTCACTACCAAGTGGGGGACATTTGCATATAAGAGAATGCCGTTCGGACTGTTAAACGCTGGTGCAACTTTTCAACGCGCCATGGATTACGCATTCAAAGGACTAATAGGCAAATGCATCATCGTGTATGTGGATGATATCCCAGCTTTTCTCGAAGAAGAGAGAGGATCATGTTAAAGATTTGAAGAAAGTGCTTCAAAGATGCAGGGAACATGGAATTTCATTAAATCCCAAGAAATGCATTTTTGGAGTGACAGAAGGGAAACCGCTAGGTCACATTATTTCAAAGGAGGGAATATCCATCGACCCGTAAAGGATACAAGCTATCCAAGACCTACCTCTCCCGAGCAAGAAAAAGAATTGAGGTCTTTCTTTGGGCAAGTCAATTTTGTGAGGAAGTTCATTTCTAGCTTTGCCGAGATAGCTAAACCTCTAAACCAGATGCTCAAGAAAGATGTGGACGTAAGGTGGAACGAGGAAAGTAGAGTGGCTTTCCGTAATATCAAAGACGCCATTTCCAAAGCCCCGGTCTTGATAAGCCCGGACTATTCCAAGCCTTTTTACATTTATGCTTTTGCATCGGAACACTCCTTTGCGAGTGTCTTAACCCAAAAAGGTGAGGATAGTGCCGAAAAGCCCATTGCATTTTTAAGTGCCCCCTAAAAGATGCCCAATTAAAGTATTCAATCCTTGATAAGCAAATGTATGCACTTTTTAAAACTGTGAAAAAATTTAGGCACTACATCGTGCACAACAGAATTATCGCCATCGTGCCCGATTCTCGCTGTCAAGACCATGTTTTTACGGAATGAACTAGGTGAGAAGAGAGGAAAATGGATTTCGACCATCCAAGAATTTGATCTCGAAATCCAACCAATGAAACTAGTTCGAGGACAAGGACCGGCAAAGGCGATCGCAGAAAATGATCCGCAAATAACAAGTCAATGCTCAAATACAGAATACATGGCTAAGGAGGACTCGGTATGTTGATATTGTGCAATTTTTATTGACTGGTAAGTGCCCTTCTAATTTGAATTCAACACAGAGGAGAGCTTTAAGGCTTAAATCTGTTAACTATCTGATAAAGTCTCGGTGTGCTTTACAGGAAAAATCATGAAGGTATCTACCTGAGATGCTTGAGCAAAGATGAAGCCGCCAGGGTGTTGCAAGAATTTCATGGCAAGCATGGAACTCGGTCATGGTGCAGCCAATGCTACAAGACATCAAATCCTGAGAGCAGGATATTACTGGCCTCATATATTCAAATATGCACATGCTCATGTGCGATCTTGTCACATCTGTCAAGTGGCTGCAAATAGAGAAAGAAATGCAGCCATGCCGTTGCAACTTGTAGTTGAAACGAGACCGTTTGCACAAGTGGGGACTGGATTTTATCGGGGTTATTAACCCAAATTCTTCCGATTCTCACAAATTCATTTTGACAGACTACGGACTATTGTACAAGGTGGACAGAGGCGATTCCTACTAAACATGCCACCACAGATGTTGTGATTAAATTTCTTGAGGATCAAATTATAACAAGATTTGGGATGCCCGACTCTATTGTCGAGTGACAATGGTAAAGCTTTCATTTCCACACAATTTGCAGAGTGGGCATATGATAATAAAGTGAGCTTGAAATTTGCATCCAATTACTATCCTCAAGGAAATGGGTTGGCCGAGTCTTCAAATAAGAATTTGTTGAATACTATTAAGAAGTTGCTCGGAAAAGAACCCTCGGGACTGGCACAATCAACTAAAGTTTGCCCTTTGGGCAGATAGGACCAGAGTGAAAGAATCCATAGGGAATACTCCCTATCATTTGGTCTATGGGCAAGACCCGATATTTCCAGCAAATTTGAAGTTGCAGACCTTACATTTCATACAAGAGTACTTGGGGACAGATGATCAAGTTGAAGCCAGAGTTGAGCCAGTTGTTGCACCTTGATGAAAAGAGAGAAGAGGCCGTGAATCACATGAATAAACACCAGGAAGTAATCAAGAGATGGTTTGACAGAAGGGCCAAAGTTAAATCATTCAGAATTTCAGATTTAGTATTACTATGGGACAAAAGACATGAGGAAAAAGGAAACCATCAAAAGTTTGATTGTCTTTGGTTAGGCCCATATCAGATTTCAGAGATTCTTGGGAAGAATACCTTCAGTCTAAAAACCTTAGAAGGGAAAGATTTCACGCTGCCGGTTAATGGGCAGATTTTAAAACATTATTTTAGCCCTTAGGTTGTGGGACTTTCATATCATTCTTTGATTTTGGTGGGATTTTCAGATCTTGTTTCATTGTTTAGGATTTTCAGATTTTGTTTGATTTAGGATTGTTAGCTTAGCTAGGATTTTGGTTGTGGATTTGATTTCGATTGTCATGTTGTTAATTTTGAAAAAAATAAATAAATAAATAAATAAATAAATTGAGATGCCAACTTATGCTTAAGGTTAGGAGAATATGAAATATTGGAATTATCTTGTAAAGGCTCCACCAAGTAACACAAGCATATTAAGTTATATTGTTTGATTTTGTGATACATGAAAAAATCAGTTTTGCATGACATATCATTTCATTTGCAAAGATAAGGCATTCATATTCCATCTCACCTCACATACATTTCATTTTAGTTACATATGCATCTTATGTACAAGCCATGAAAGTACGTCAAATTCTCTTAGGGTTATGTTATAACATAAATGTAAGTAGCTCCTAAGGTTGGAAACTGAGTCTTGAGATATCTAGAACCAAGCACGTCTCATGCATTAAAAAGGATCTTGAGCAAAATGATCAAAACCTAACTTGGAGGAAAAGGTTGGGCGAAAGAAGTTATTCATGTCTATCCTATTATGCAACATGATCCTTAAAGCAGTGGTTTTAACCACTTCCATTAAGCCTAAAGCCTAAAATCAGAGTAGTAAGGATAGGGTTAAATCCTCATCGAACTTAGGTTGAGGATCCAATTCCCCAAAGCTTTGATTTGACCCACATGGAGTAGTAAGGATAGGGTATAAATTCTCATCTCGGTTGGTTGAGAATCCGATTCCCCAAAGCTCTTATGTCTCATTTCATAATCAGTCTTGGATTGTAAGGATCGTACTATTTGTCCTCTGCAAGGGATGGATAGTCATCCCCAAGGTCTAAGTAACAAAATTAATGATTTATATCTAAGGTTTGGATTGTAAGGATCGTACTACTTGTCCCTAACCAGGATGGGTAGTCATCCCCAAGGTCCAAGAAATAAATAAATAAATAAATTTTTCCCATCTCATCTTTATTTTGGATTGTAAGGATCGTACTACTTGTCCTCTCGCAAGGGATGGGTAGTCATCCCCAAGGTCCAAAGAAATGGAGATAAGTTTTGGATTGTGGGGTTAGATATGCCCATGCATGGCATCATGTCTTGCCTAAAAAACAAGACCACTGATTGTCTAGAGGGTTAGACTAGCATGACCATTTCTTCCATAACTAGGTTTAATTATTTTGCTTAAAGTGAGGTAATGAACTCTAAATCAGAATAGTAAGGATAAGGTTAAACTCTCATCTCGGTTGGTTGGGAGTCTGATTCCCCAAAGTTCTGATTTCACATTCACTTGCACATGGGTTCTAGATAGTAGGGACTCATAACCAACTTTGGGATACAATAAGGTAATGAATCAGTGGATCCTAAGAGGGTTTGGCAATCTTGAATGCTTGTACATAATAATAGAAGAATGACCATGCATCTTATGAAGGCAAGGCCTTCTAGCACGTCCATTAGGGTCACAAATCATTCATCATCCCACATATGCACTCATACAAAACTGATGATGGAGTGTGGATCAAATTCAAATGATAGGGAAGGAATTCATTGCACACACTGAGCTAATACTTGAGGATTCTAATGATTCATGTACTTCTGATCTTTGGGCATTTGTTATTTTGCTTATGTGCTAACATGTATTTGCGAGTTTGTGATATGTTTCCAGGTTGGGTTCTTACTAAAATGCTCAAGAGCATTTGACAAGGAGAGTCGCCATTTGTTGTGGTTGATCCACAACACACCCCAAAATTGGGGACCCACCTTTTTGCAGGCTTGCAGAGAAGAATCTCGGTGACCCAGATGCTAAAATTGAAGAAAAGAAAAAAATGCCTAAGTGTTGAAAGGTGTCGCGAAATCGCGACTGGTTGCGCCATCGCGACCGAAGCCGAAAAATTGTCGCGAAATCGCGACATGTCGAAAAATCGTGGTCAACGCGGTCAACGGCAACAAAACAAAAATGGTCGCGATTTCCGACGGGAGGCGACGAAAGAAAAAGCGGTAGCGATATCGCGACAGAAAGTTGCATGAAGGTCCGAGGGGGAAAAACGTCGCGATATCGCGACAGGTTTTGCCAAGACGTACGGATGATGGAAGATGTCGCGATTTCCCGATTCATATGTAAAAAGGAAGATGCGAATCAGAAATGAAAAGCCGAGAGAAACGGTAGCGATTTCGCTACGCCTTGCGGAAAGAAGACTCAAAGTTCAAAACGGTAGCGATATCGCTACAAATTTCATAAAGGCCATTCTCAAAGTCAGAGGGTAGCGATAGCGCTACAAGTTTAGTGAGAGAGGGCTTGAAACAAAAATGGTAGCGAATCGCTACCATGTCACAAGGAGAAGGCTTGAAACGAAAGTGGTAGCGAATCGCTACCACATTTCAAAGGGACGCTGCAAGGCCAAGGTGGTAGCGATATCGCTACCACATTTTGAAAAGGGCTCAAAGTTAGAAAGTGGTAGCGATATCGCTACCATTCGAAGAGGAGGGCTCAAAATGTTAAAAGGGTAGCGATATCGCTACGAGAAGTTGCCGGAGGTAGACAAATGAAAAACGGTCGCGACATCGCTACGGGGAGCTGATGAAGGCGTACGGAAGGAAAGCATGTAGCGATATCGCGACATGTCGCGATTTCGCGACATGTCGCGATATCGCGGCTAGGAAGGTGAACAGGCGGACTTGCAGTTTTGTCGGGTTTTTGCATAGGAAAGCGTTACAGGGGGTGCAGAAAATGCGTGACACATGGCGTGCAGGTGTCAAACTTGCAGAGGCGTTACATGCAGAGATGAATTTCGAAGCGTTTTCAAATTTGAGCGTGAATCAAAGCGAGAAAAAGCAGGAATTTGAGGGGTCATGTGCAGGAAGGTGAAATGAAGCGACAGAGAAGATCGAAGAGCCGCGTCAAACATTATAAGACCAGAATTGCAAATCGAAGAAGGGGTTGGAAATTGCCGAATACGGAGTTGCAGAGACGAGAGCTTTGTGCTATTCTGGGCCCGTACTTGGGCAATTTCCTTCTTTTTGTTCTGGGATTTTCTTTTACACCTGGAACATTTTTGAATGTAATCGAGATATCATTTAAATACAAATACAGAGAGTTGGCATCTTATTGGATGAGAAAGAAGGAGTAACTTTTGCATGCATGATTTAACGTTTATATTTCCCTTCCAGATTTCTTAGGTTTTTAGGTGAAGTTAATGCAAGATCTCTTGGTTGCTTCATGCGAATACCTGTTTTCTGGAATTACCACAGAAACCCTCGAGACTCGCACCTGGCCTATTTGGATTGTGTGAAAGTGCAGGTTCATTAGGTTAGGTTGCATGTAGAAAGCCTCAGTATCTTCGGTTTCATCAGATTAATGACAGCTTTCTGATTGTAATTTATTTTACGTTTTTATTTATTTTGCTTTGCTTTTCAAACCCATATTTTATTTTCAGCAGTTTAATTACTGTGTTTGAATAAATCACTGAAAATCCATCAGAATTAAAGGTTAAAACAGATTTTATTCATTTTGAGTCCATTGAAAGTTCAAAATTAATAAACCACAGTGCCCCTTGTTAACATCCACTTGCAAACCCTAAGGTGTTCTTAGCATTTCATTTTAAACAACATCCTTGATAATCAATAATTAGCATAATAAGAACCTTGGAGAAATCGTTTTTCTTTGCAAGCAGAGGATTTAGGACTCGGATCCTACAGGAGAGTGTGTTTTCACAATCGGGTTAAAACACCACTCAACATTGCATAAAGACACCATGAAGCATGTATAATCAAGAAAATAAGAAAAGTGCTTCTAATTTATGTTAATTGAATCAAGATTCATGTAATAGCATAAATAATGACAACAACTACACTATGCATGGATCAATTATGTAAAATAAAATATGAAAATGCATAAAGAACCTATTAATGTCCTAATTGAAGTATATAACATATAAATAAAATAATCTAACCTAATTCTATGGTTAGAAGTCTGCTAAAATACAATTAGACCATGAAAATAACTAATCTAAGCTAATTAATCAAAAAAATGAAAAGAGGAAGGTGGTGATACCTCTGCTACAAACCGTAGCTCTGGTGAGCGGTCTGCACTGTAAACTGTTATTGAAAGTCATGGTTAGCACTCTAATAGGTTTACCCTCAATTCCAAGGGTAGTGGGCTTGACCTCCTTGTCCAATTGATGTTCAAGGGTTACCTTCGGTGTCCTTCTGATAGGTTTGGCGGTTGAATCACTATGATGGGCCTTTGTTTACCCGGATTTGCATTTCTTGGTTCTTCTAGGCTCCTAGAACTTCCATGGCAAATTGATCTTTGGGTGAATAGCAAAGTGGCCTTCTCAAATGCACGAACTCAGTATGTAATTCTATAGGGCTTCGCTACTCGCTTGATCACTTAACTATCTCTATTCTCTCCCCATTTGGAGGGGGTATTTATAGGATGCCCTCAGACTAGGGATGGCTTCCTAGAGAAGCCAAGATCAAGAAGAGGTGGTTAGGATAGTTGGAATGGAAGCCTCTATAATTATATCCATTAACCGCCTTCTTCTAGATCAAGTGGTCGTTCAAAATTGATTTGGCTCGGATTGAAGGCCAACTGAACTCTAATTAATACCGCAGGTCATAGCTATGGTCTAGACTATAAACTACAAGTCTAAGCTATGGTTCATCATGTAAACCGTAGGTCTAGTCTGTGGTTCAGACTGATTAAGCCAAGGAGCCCAAATTGAGTGGTTAGAACCATTGCTCTATCTTGGATTCTATCCAAGATCTTCCATATGGTATTGTAGCATGTCCATATGAGTAGTCACCCTTGACATGATGCATTTTAGGTGTCTAAAGATGCACCTTTTGAGATGCGTTATCAGATCAAACAACACTAAGAAAAAATAAACCTCCTAAAATGATGCCGAAGGTTCTATGATGATCATTAGTTAGATCAACATTAGATGCCCCAGGTCCTGCAAAAGGATGTGCATCCTAGAATCATTGCTTCCAACTCTTTGGAGGCTTAAACTTGACAAGTATGTACTCATCACCAGACATTCAGATAGCATCAATTCCAAGTAGGCTTTCACACTTGTCAATCCGAAAGGATGAGAGTTACAAAAAAATTATCATATTTGCTATTTTCCCCAAGCAAAGGGGTAAGCTTATGATAGTTGTTGACAATGATTCGCAAGGATGAATGCAATTTTGACAAGATCAAGGGATATACAATTTTAGGGATATTTTGTTGATTTTTATTATGATTTGATATTATGACTACCCCCTCAAGCAACGAGTCGATGAGGTTAATGACAATGATTAAAGAAATGATGTCGCTTGACCACCATGGATGATCTGAAAAAATTTAGATTTGAGTAAATTAATGCCTTGGCTAGGCCTAGTTCAAATTTTGATTCCAACTATTAATAGTATTTGCACATTCCTATCCCATGGAGCATTCGGGCTAAAATAGCCATCTTAGAAATCAAATTGATACAAATCCAATTAGATTTGTGTTGAATCAAATTATCAATGATTTGCTGAATTATGTCATAGGAGACATGACATGTGTATCGCTCCAATTTTTTCGCATCATGAATTATGTCATAGGAGACAGGCATGGGAAAGTGTTTAGGATATGGTTGTGCTACAACTATAGGATCTAGAGGTTGACTACACATCTCTCGATAATTGTACGAGGGATGGTAGGGATCTATTTGGTCCATATGGGAGGCTAACTGTTTCACCATGGCTTCCAGATTACCAGTTTGTCCACCATATTGGTTTGGTGGTACATGAGTATGGGATTTGTGAGCATAGGAAGGTGGGACATAAGGATTAGATGCTATATTGTTGTTATGTAAATGGTTGGTAGGAAGAGTATTATGAAGAAGATTTGTTGTAGCATTATGTTGTACCCCAGATTGTTGGAAATTGGTATTTGGTTTTGTTTTAGGCTTTTGTTGATTTGAGGTATATTGATCAATAGCTTGGCAAAATAGAGCAGTGAATGAAGGTTTCTTTTGTGTGGGAATAACCCTAGGCTTGATAATAGGCACTCTAGGTGGTTGGGTAACCTATTGTTGTTGCATGTTCTGGATCATAGCAGCCATATCCAAATTGGATGGTCCAGCTTGATCACTTTCTTGATCAACAAAGGACAAAGGATTAGTGCATGTGTGATATATGTCTTCTAGGGTTGCTTGAGTGTCACTAATTTGATCTTTGTCCATATGGATTGCTCTATTAAGGGTGCCCATATTATTATGGAGGAACTTCCAAAAATGTTCCATGTTCTCAAAAGTAACAGCTCCTTCTGGAGATATTTTAGGGGATGAGGATCCTTCCTCTCTATCATTTTCTTTTTGTTCATTTCCTACAGCAAATTCTTCTTCTTGTTGGTCGAAGGTTCCTTCTTCCTGAATTGGGTCTTCAGGAAGGACATCTGGGTTATTCTCTAGTTTTCTTAACCAATCTTCTTCTACTTTCATTTGTTTTCCATTCCTGAGTCTAGTCATTATGTCTAAATTTAGATTTTAGCAAATATATATTAATATATTTGCAACAAATTTGGGAGGTATATATTTTAATTATATACCTACTATAATGCTAAAAGTAAAATGTTTTGATTTTTGTTATGATTTTGTTTTGTTTTTATTTTTATTTATATATATATATATATATATATATTTTATATATATATATATATATTTTGTTTTTTATGTTTACAAAGACGACAAAAAACACACTGAATGCAGAAATAACAATAATAAATGAATGGCTTAGTTTTCTATAAATAGTTTATAGATGTCATTGATAGGATCAAGTTCATCAGGAGTCATGAAATGCTCCTCTTCAAATTGGAAATGATTTTTCAAGAACTTGATAAAATGTGCTATAGTGATGTTATCTACTTCTGACTCTGATTTGTAAAAATAGATTTCATGGCAATACTCTCGATATAACACAGCTCTAGGAACTCTATACCATATTTTTCTATCCATAAGATCAACTTCTTGATCCTCTATACGAGCTAGAAACTGATATACTACAGCTGCATTCTCGAGGTATTCCTCAAAGGTGTACAACTCTGAAGACACATGGGCTCTCTTATCTGCTAACCACCTATGGCAAGCTCTCTGAAGTTCATGATATAAGGTCACTTGATCAGGATCTAGGATTCTATCTAGGACAAACCTCTTAATTTGCCTAAGTTCTATTTCCCTAGATCCAATGATACCCAATCTCCTATCAAGTTCATCCCACAAAGGTTGAACCCTATTTGTTTGAGGTACTCTAAGCACATAAGTAATCTCTATAGCTGCTAATTGATTCTCAACATTAATGGTGATAGCTCGTCTTTTATTATAATCTACCATCTAAATATGATATGCAATCTTTGATTCTAAATGCATTTATGTTTTGTTTTTTTTGGATTGTTTTCAAAAGGTTTTTAGTTTTCATGTTGGGTTCACCAAAATGTATCGCTCCAAATTTTTTGCATCCTTACCCTCAGGCTATAGGATCCGTGCCCGAAAGGGGGATGCGAGAAGGATGGGACAATACCTCGGACTGAGAGGCCCTTTGAAGGTCCCGCCTCTCGGGGGAGGAGTATAAAGGTGAATTTTTGATGGATGGTGGGTTCACCAGGAAACTTTTGAGTGGCAGTTTCCACGCCTAGGTTGAGAATGGGTTTAATGTGTTTATTTTTATACTCAATCATTCAACTCCTAGGTTTGGCCAAGATGAATCTAAACTATTCTATATGCCAATACTGATTTAAATGGATACAAAAATAGAAATGAGTGCTAAACACAGAGAATATGCTAACTAGAATAGTACATACCTGATTTCGGATGTCTGATGAAGATTCTGAGTTTTGTAGTGATCCAGATCGTCTCAACTCATACGTAATCATCTGATATTTCACATAATCATCTCAAATCATAGTCGGTCATCTGAGATCAGACGGAATCGTCTAAAATCTGATGAATTCGTCAGACGAATTCGTCAGAAACCTGCAATCACAAAAATAGATACAAAATACCAAATATGCAAGTGCCGAAGCACAAGGGGAATGATAGCAATAATAGTAAACGTTCCTAAATGATGGATTCAAATAACAAACAAAGAGATGCAGTAGATTTAATGATTTATTTTAACTTTATCATGCAGTTATGCTAAATGAGGTGAACTCCAAGATGCATAAACATAATAACTTAAGATAATGCAGAATTACAATGGGAAAATGCAGAAAAAGTTAAGAAAATGCAAACTCTGGGCTCGGATTGCCCCCAATCTGGACTACAGTCGGGATCGCCTCCAATCGTACGAGATCGTCTACGCTCCTCGACAAGATCGTCCGAAATCATCTGGAATCGCTTGCGACGATCCGAGCTAGCTTCGACTGAAAAATAGTAGAGTTCCTGCAAGAAAACATGAAATACAGAATGCAGACAGTAGTGTGAGGATGCTCTAGTGTATAAGGAACTGCAGGGGGTTTAAGGGAGTTTCAGGAGAGAATCAGGGGAGTCAGGGGGATAAACTAGAAAAATCCTAGTTTATATAGGATTAGGGGGAGGTTAGGAGGTTGGAGATCATCCCAATCTGGGAGATCTCCAACGGGGAATCTCCAACTGCGCAGACGCGCTTCTGCCAAAGTTGGAGAGGCTGTTGAAACAGAAGCTAATTATGAACATTTGATTTTAGGACGAAATCGTCTGGATGCTCTGTTCCAGATGAATTCGTCAGATCGGGGATGATTTCGTCTGATATGCGACGATATCGTCCAACGGTCAAAACAAATCCTAAAAATGGCACGAAAAAGAAGGGAAGCGGGTAACAAGCGGTTTTGGGGTTAAAATTTAAATTTTTATCTTTTATATTTTACTAAGGGTTTAACTACGCCAATTTTAGGGTGCTACATTTTGCCCCCTCTTTAGCGAATTTTTCGAAGAAAATGCGTTAAAGACGAGTTTTTCCCATTTTACGAGAAAGCAAAAATTTACTCAATTTTTTAGACGACGATTCTTGGTCGAATCGTACGACTACTGACTATGGTGCCCCCTCCGTGTTTTTACCCAAATCGAACGTTTGAGGTAAAAACATGAAAAGCAAAAATTAAAATGTTGTTGTTTTTAAATAAAATTAAGAAAAATAGGGAAAACCCTAATTCATTTTTTTACTATTCATTTTTACTGTTCTAGAGCTCTACAGAGAGAAACAATGGTGGAGACAGTGCACAGAGCGACAGAGGTCCGGTGCGGGCTACGGGTAAGGATCTAATCCTAGTAGATTAGGTTTGATTGTACTTTGTGCAATTTTTTGTTTTAAATTTTGACTGTTTGGGGCATCGCGGCCGTTTTTAGGCCGTCGACGACGTCGGGACGAAATCGTCCCGATTTCGTCGAAATCGTCCCTAGATCGTCGATTTCGTCGGAGGGCGAAATCGGTGAACTAGGGGCGATCCCGTTCAACAAGGGGCGATCCCCAAGTTGCGAAATCGGAGATGAATTCATCCTAAAAAGGATGATTTTGCCAAATTTGGGATGATATCATCCAATGGTGGACGATATCATCGCTGTTAAGAAATTAAGCTTGATTAAAATGTTTTTAATTTTATTTTAATGATTGGTTGATTAATGAATTTTGTTGTTTTATTTTTTGTTTTGTAGAAGGGATTACTAAAGAGCCGAGAATGGAAATACGGTAGGATGAGAGATGACTTGGCCGCTCTCGACCAGACAGAGCACGACCGACTAGCACAGGTCGGGCTACGGCATGTGGCAGAGATGCCACAAGTACCGATGGACATAGGGCTTCTGACAGCCCTAGCAGAGAGATGGTATCCGGGGTCATCCTACTTTCGGCTACCGATAGGGGAGATGGCTCCCACACTAGAGGACGTATGGAGGATCATGAGGATCCCCATACAAGGATGGCTCATGATGCCTACGGCCAATCAGGGCCAGGTGATGATGAGACTGACCGGAGACCCGAGCTTCACCCTGGAGAAGGGTGGAGTGAACATCGAGTCTCTGAGGCAGATGCCTAGGGCATCTAGGTTGACTCAAGTTTTGGTAGGAGTAGTAGGTGGCTTACTGTTGTGCCACCAGAGTGGGTGCAGACTACCCTGGGTGCTCTCAGATATAGTTTGCGACATGAGAGACCATGAGTACAGATTTGCATGGGGTAGCTTTGTACTATGTCACTTGTATAGGATCCTGCATGGGGTCGTATACAAGGGAGGTCGATGTCTGGTCTTGACATCACTACTACAGATTTGGTGCTGGGAGCACATCACGGTGCGGAGGCCGATAGGGCTCCCATTGATAGGGGTTGACCGAGAGAGGCCCCGGGTTTACTATTGGTGGCTACAGAGAGGGTCACAATGGTGGATAGATCTGTCGATGTCATGGAGGTTGCTGGATGACCTCATCCTAGACCAGATCACCTGGAGGCCATGGCGAGAGCACCCCGGGTGGGCAGAGGATGGGCAGGAGCTAGCTCGCATCAGGTGAGTCTACTGGCTGAGGATGGAGCGGGGAGAGGTAGAGCTCCACCGCTACGATCGGGTTCTATGATAGTTCGGTCTATAGTAGGGGATCCCTTCTCTCAGGGATTATGAGTACTCTCAGACTATTTGAGATAGTACTACACTGAGCGGGGCTCCAGACATGCAGCGATTCTAGAGCCAGGACGCAGACGATGCCCCCATCCAGCCAGTGGATGGTGATGATGCTAGGGTGATGGATGGATATGATGCCTAGTACGTAGGCATCCACCCTCCTCGGATGATGAGGGCATAGGGTCCGATGCATGTGATTGTGCAACGGATGGGGAGGCAGTGCCAGGCTACCATTGAGGCAAGGGGGTCACGATGGGAGAGAGCGATGGTCCCCATAGGAGAGATGCCAGAGGATGGCACGGGCTCCATAGAGGCCATAGGAGACAGGGCGAAGGGAGGAGAGACTCCCTTCATAGTAGGGGGAGAGACCACCATCGCTTGATAAGGGCAAGGGTGTCGATGTAGGGGAGAGCAACGAGACGATGGCTCTCCAGGCTGAGGTTGCCCACCTTCGAGCTCAAGTGCAGACACTATAGGATGAGGCTACATGGCTTAGAGCTCAAGGTGGAGGAGCGAGCACTGGGATGAGCTAGTGTGGTCTATGATGCTCAGACCACATTCTACCAGGGGCTATACTATCACATGGTTCCAGAGAACCAGAGGGTACCACTGCCAGCCAACATTGCGAAGCCAATCATGATGGGATCATCGAGGACATCCTCACGATCGACAATGAGGACCCGAGACACAGCATGGACCTCTATGGGACCACCTCCTCCACGTCAGGGTGGGGGAGTAGATGAGGCTGAGAGCTCGAGGGCTTCTCAAGGATAGCTGGCTATAGACTGCATAGAGATTGTATAGATTTTTGAGAGGATTGAGTATGCCAGGGTATAGATTGTGGCATACCAATCCAGTTTTGATATGATGTACATAATTTGATATATATATATATGGTCTTGTTTTTGATGATATGACTTGTGTATATGTTGTATGATGCTTTAATTTGTGATTGAATATTCATGTAATTATGTCATTTTGAAATATTATATTTTTGATATCATGGCATAAAATTGTAAATGAAATAATCTGATGTAAATAAATTGGTTGTTTTGGTGTAATTTGATGAAAAATAAAAGGGACTTCTAACAATAATTTCAAAGGACATTGTCGTTGTTATAGACCATTTCATGGAGTCGCCGCTCACTAGGTCGTCAAGCTAATCCCAGGATAGAAATATTGTTAAAAGTAAAAGAGTGCTTAAGAGACTGTCTTAAGACTTGATGTTGTGATGATGAAAATGATGATGGTGATGATTTGTTTTCAGATTTTCATAAAAATATTATGCATGACATATAAAAGAAATATGATTTTTGCTAGGCATAAATTCCTAAGTGTGATAAAAATTTTTGCATAAGTTCCAAGGAACTATACCATCATTGCAAAATTGAATGTTGACATAATGACCTGAAATAAGATAAGTGTGCGTTCATTTTAAAGCTTAGTTATGTAACATAATGATGTAAGCCATATGTGTTTTTATTAAAATGAATGGGAAAATAAAATTAGAACAATGGTTTGCGCTAGGCATAGACTTATAGGTATAGACTTATACCATCATCGCGAAATCCAAAGAAGAAATGGATATTTTAGTTTTATTGCAAGATTAATTTTTGACTTTTGATAAACAGAAAAATAATAATATGAACATGTTGTTTGAAATCATTTTGTGATTTTGTGAAACAATGTATATAATTGTTTTTATACAAAACAAAAATTCTGAAATAAGAGGATAAAACTATTCCGAAAAGAATTACAGAAATATTTTAAATTATCTCAAAGACAAATGTAGGTTTATAAGGGATCCTCATGTGCAAATGTGAGTTCATTACCGATCTTGATTTATCATAATGATACAAAATCTCTCAAATACAAATGTGTGTGCGATTGTATTGTTCATTCACCAATTTTGAGCAAGATAATTTGATACAAGTAATTTGCCTTAACCAAATGAGTGTTCCTTAACCATGATTTATATGCATGTAACCGTACCAGACTACTATGTAAGTCGGGTTATCAAGAGCTAGCTAATCCATAAGCTGACATAGGTCTGTACAAAAGAAGGTCGCTAATGTGACAGACATATCACCACGCTAGGAATTACCCAAGGCCAAGCGGGTTGGGCACAAACCACCTGTTATGGGGCTTACCTCACAGTTTTCGAATAATTGAGAATTCCAGGGATTCAAGCTCATTCACCCTTCTTTTCTTTTCAAGGGGTAGGGAAAGGGATTTTATTGCTTTTTGCTTTTGCTTTTCCTTTCTCTTTTTTTTTTTTTTTTTGTATTTTTGCTTGGAATTGAGATAATGCTGAAATATTGTTGCGATGGTACAAAATAATATTTTTTTCTTTTCTCATTTTCTTTGACTTTTATTTTTCTTCCTATACTAGGGATACTTGCTCGGATTGGTTGTAGAGCAAGGGATTTTTATTCTGGGTAGGGGTGAGCTTGTCCTTTTGTCAATTCTCAAAGATTCTAGACCATGTGCATGATAGGATAGCAGGGGAAACTTTTCGCTCAAGAAACCACTTCTACTATGTAGCATCATATCGAATTTGCAATGAAATCATTTTAATGTGAAAAGATATACTTGGTTCAAGTAAATAACAAGATCAGTTCTCTATGCTCAAAACTTTATTTAATGCCAATGTGGACTTTGATATAAGAGAGATTAATAATCATACCAAATAAAATCAAGATATTTATTCATGTGAGTGTGAAAGTGCGGGATTCCAAATAAATGCTCATTTATCCAAAATAATTGAAAATATAACTACAAACTTCAAGAATTGACAGGTATGAAAATAAAAGATGTTTTTGAAGATTTTGATGATTTTGATGTTTTTGTATTTTGATTTTAATTGATGAATTGAAAGAAATACAATGTGATTGTTTTTGAAACTTTTTATATAAGTGACTAAAAGGAAATAATATGCAAAACAAATATATACAATGATGAAATGACCAAATTTTATGCATAGTAGCGTTTGAGATGCATAATGTTCATAGGTTCTTTAAGTTCTTTACCATCTAAGGTAGATAATTTGTATGCTCCCGATCCAAATTTAGCAGTAATAATATACGGTCCAAGCCAGTTGGGCTCGAATTTACCTTTAAGGTCTTTAGTTGCATTAGTATTTTTTTATTTTCTTTTAAAACAAGGTCGTCGATCTCAAAGGATCGATGATGAACTTTCTTGAGATATGCTCTCTTAAGCTTGTTTTGGTAGGCACGAAGATGCTCCAAAGCATTGATGCACTTTTCATCTAAGAGTTCCAGCTGACTAAATCTGCCAGCACGATATTCATCCCCTACTTCAGTATCTTGAAGTAGTAGAGCCAAAGAAGGAACTTCTAATTCAAAGGGAAAAACAGCTTCAGCGCCATAAACCAAAACGAAAGGTGAAGTTCCAGTGGGGGTGCGAACACTAGTTCGATAGGCCCACAAAGCAGGATATAATTGGATGTGCCAATCTCGACCAGATTTATTGACCAGTATTTTGAGAATTTTGATTAATGTTTTATTAGATGCTTCTGCTTGGCCATTACCCTGAGGATAATAGGGAGTGGACCAACGATGTTGAATTTTATACTTTTGACATAATTTTTTGACATCTTTATTTTTGAAACAAGTTCCATTATCTGAGATGAGATTTGCAAGAATTCCGAACCTACAAATAATTTGATTAAAGATAAACTTGGAAACTTGGGTTCCAGTACAAGAAGCTAAAGGCATAGCTTCAACCCATTTTGTAAAATACTCGGTAGCGGTTATGATGAATTTGTGTCCATCAGATGACACAGGGTTGATTTTTCCAATGATATCTAAGCCCCATTTTGAAAAGGGCCAAGGAGATGAAATAGCCTATAGTTCTTGTGCAGGCGCATGGACAAGGTCAGCATGTTTCTGGCACTTGTCGCAATGGTGCACATAATCATGTGCATCATTCTCCATGGTAGGCCAAAAATATCCTATCCGAAGGAGCTTCTTAGCAATGGCGTTACCACTAAAGTGTCCTCCACAAGATCCATCGTGGGCTTCACTCAAAGCTGATCTAGATTCGTCTAGATTCAAACATCTCAATAATATGCCTTCAAAAGATCTCCTATACAAGGTATTACCAATAATCACGAAGCGACTTGCTCGTCTACGTAATAACCTACGCTGGTTACTATGACAACCTTCAGGGAAGGTTCCTTTTTGCAAAAAATTAAATATATCAGTGTACCATGGTTCGGGAGTAGTTTCATTGATTAGAAACACATCCAAAGGTTCTAAGCATGATTTGCTTGAAGCGGGTTCCTGGAGTCGATGAATAATGATGGTAGCATATTCATCATCTAACTCCAAGGGTAAAAGAGATGCAGTTGCAGCCATAGCGTCAGCCGCACGATTGCTAGTTCGAGGAATAGCTTCCAAAGTAACTTGATCAAATAAAGATAATAATTGCAAAACATATGTTTTATATGGGCGTAATTTATCATCTCTGGTCTGATAAACATCATTGATTTGATTTATGACAAGTTGAGAATCATCGAAAACTAATAAATTTTTAATTTTTAGGGCCAAAGCAGCTCGTAATCCAAGGATTAGAGCCTCATATTCAACAGTATTATTGGTGCAAGCAAACATTAATTTAAAGGACAGAGGTATAAGATGTTTTTGCGGAGATATTAAAATAATACCCGCACTAGCCCCACTCATGCATCGGGCTCCATCAAAGTATAGGGACCATTGTTTAGGATGGTCTGCCTCTAATTTAAGGCATTCATCGAGAAACTCAATGATGAGGGGATGGGTAGACTCTAAGGGTGCAGCAGCTAATTGATCTGCTATGATTTGACCCTTAACAGACTTCTATCCTATAAACGTGAGTTCAAACTCGCTTAGCGCAAGAACCCACTTGGTTGTGCGACCAGATAAGTACGGTCGACTCATGAGATATCGCAAAGGGTCGAATTTGGCAATAACATACGTTTTATGATTGAGCATATAATGTCATAGTTTCTGTGTAGAAAATACGACTGCTAGACATAACTTCTCTAATATGGTATAGCGAGTTTCATAACTGATTAAGGTTCTGCTGATGTAATAATTAGCACGTTCTTTCTTCTCATCGTCAAGTTGAGCTAACATAGCTCCTAAGGCAAAATCTGAGGCAGAAATGTACAAGATAAATGGATGATCAGATCTAGGTGGTGAAAGTACTGGTGGTTTAAGGAGATATTGTTTAAGGAGGTCAAATGCTTCCTGGCATTCGTCGTCCCAATGAAAAGAGACATCTTTCTTAAGAAGCTTAAGAAAGGGTCCGGTTTTGTCTGCCAACTTATCAATGAAGCGGCGAATAGCTTGAAGCTTACCTTGTAAACTTCGTAATTCAGATATATTTGTGGGTGCGGGCATATCAGTGATAGCCATGATCTTGAGAGGGTCAATTTCAATGCCACGTAAAGAAATGATAACCCCCAATAATTTATCGGACTTAACTCCGAATATACATTTGGCTGGATTCAATCGGATAAGATACTCCCTTAACCGATCAAATACTTTTCTCAAGTCATTTAAATGATCATCTTCTTTGATGGAACGAGCTATAATATCATCTACATAATCATGTAGAATATCATGCATCATATCATGAAAGATATAAGTCATGGCTCGTTGATATGTTGCACCTGCATTCTTTAAACCGAATGGCATCACTTTCCAACAAAAGGTTCCCCAAGGGGTAATAAAGGTTGTCTTAGCCTGATCTTCAGGAGCTATCCTGATCTGATTATAACCAGAGAATCCATCCATTAAGGATATCATTCCGCTCCCAACAGTAAAATCAATGATTTGATCCATGTTGGGAAGAGGAAAATCATCTTTAGGGCATGCAACATTAATATCTCTAAAGTCAGTACAAACCCTAACTTTGGTAGCTTCTTTCTTAGTTACTGGAACTACATTTGAGATCCATTCAACATAATCAATGGCTTGTATAAAAATAACCTTCAACAATTTTTCTAGTTCTCCTTTGACTAGTAAGGCCACTTTAGGATGCATTTTTCTAAGTTTCTATTTAACAGGTTTAGCATCTGGATGGACTACTAGATGATGCATAACTACAGAAGGGTCCAAACCTGGCATGTCTTCATATGTCCAAGCAAAGACATCTTCATAGTCTTTAAGAAATGAAATGTATTTATCTTGTTTTTCTTGACTTAATTCTGATCCAATATTGATTATGTGAGGGTTATCTTCGGTTCCAATGTTAATTTTTATAACGTTTTCAACTTCCATATGTAAATCTCTCTCAAAATTAGGTGGGGCGGGTGAAACACCCAATTCTTGTAATTCTTCCAAGGTTAGCTTGGATAATTCGTCTTGAGGAGTCGAGGCCTCAAGCTGGGCTATACTAGGTATAGAGCCATCAAAATAAAATCCGTTATGTAACAATTCATCAACGAAGACATCATGGAAGATATCCCCTTCCAACTCATCGTCGGATTCGGCAATCATCTCAGGGTAGGCGATGGATAGCATATTACAGGTAAAGGGATTATTCTTTGAACGCAAAGAATCTTGTTTATCCAGATAATCTTGGTAACATGTAAGATGGTCATCCTCCTCAAATGGGAAGGGTTGACCTTTACTAGGAAATAGGCCCACACCGCATCGGGCAGGCCATGGTTCAACCTCAAAAGGTTCTTTCATACCATTTTGGGAAGGTCCCAAACCTTTCCCTTTATAGCCCAATTTAAGCATTATAGGTTTAGCTTTAATATACTCATTAGCAAAATAGCATCTAGCATATCCATCACAATGTGTCTTGATGTTTCTAGGTATTCTTCCCCAGTCATATCCCTTATAAATAAAAGCACAACTCCCGACTTGGTAAATACTTCCCATAGGCTGTGGGAGGCCCAAGGTACGAGGAGAGGGTGGGAGTTTATTTAAAATAAGGGCATCTTGCATGGCAGTGTTTGTTTTTTCTGATATAAGAATTTTAGATAAATCGGGTAAGAGCTCATCAGTAAGAGCGTAAGAGGTAGAAGGATCATTTCCTATGTTTTTGGATGCAGAAATCATGTCTTTGATAGGCGTAGACGTTGTAGAGATGTCGATGGAAGGATCTAAAGGTATGGAAGTTATAGGAGTAAAACAAGAAGCATTGGTTGTGGGTTTAGGATCCTTTTGAGGTCCTAATGTGGTTTGTTCGGAAGATGGTTGAGCTATATGTAGAGGTGTAGTTGATGGGGGAAAAGTAGATGATGTTATGGGTGAGTGTTTCACACGTTTAGATGGTTGATGAGAATTAGGATGTGTGGATGACAGAGCAGGGCAAAATTGAACTCCAACCGGTTCTGCCAAAGCACACATATCAAAGGGTCTAGGGTCACCATGAATGGTAACCAACTGATTTTTAAATTTGAATTTAACACACTGATGTAAAGTTGAGGGAACAGCTCGCATTGCGTTGATCCAAGGGTGACCCAAAAGTATATTGTATGATGCAGGGCAATGTACAATAAACACGGTCGTGTCTAAGGTTCTAGGACCAACTTGCAATGGAATAGTAATAACTCCACACGTTTCTTGTGTTTCGTCATTAAAGGCTTTTATGATCATATCAGTTCTTTTCATTTCGTCACTTCTAAAGCCAAATATTTGGTAGAAGTCAAAAGTGCATATGTTTAAAGATGAACCATTATCAATCAAGACGCGTTTAACGGCTACATCCCCAATTAGGGCAGTAATATATAAGGGGTTATCCTTATGTAAACTATGTTGTGGTATATCTCTATCTCGGAAGTCAATACAATCGACTTCTCGAGTTATGATAGTATTGGACATGGCTTCAGGTTGAATATTTTGTGGTACCATCATTTGGCTTAATGTGAGCATTAATTCATCCCTATGGGTAGGAGAAGATCTTAAAAGGTCCAAAAGGGAAATTCTAGTTGTAGTATTGGATAATTGTTCATTAATATTATAAGGAGGCTTAGGTTGAACATTAGGCGCATGATTCCCTTTATTGGGATTTTTCAAAACAAATGGAGCTGATCCATCATTCTGAGTTTGATCCTGTTGAGAGTTTTGAGCCTATTGTCGAGTAACGACTCCGATGGTACCTACAATATTATTTTGAGGATGATGAATTGGTCTCGGTCTAGCATTTATGGCTTGTTCATTAGAAAGTAACTGATGAGAAGATGGTCGAGTAGTAACTCTTCTAGGAAATGGTTCTTCCGGAACCATAGAATTTGTGATGGGTTGAATAGGATCTGATTCATCTTCAGAACTATTCGATTGATTTGAGGTGATTTCCATGTCACTTTCAGTATCATATTCTACATCACTAAGATCAGGTGTTCGAATATTATATAGAGGTCTGGTCGTAACCATGGATAAAGTTGTGTCAAATATTTCTAAATCATGAATAGGTAAATGCCCACTAATGGCTCCTACATATCGGGTAGGAGGGGGAACATTATGATGTTCAATTTGATTAGCCACCTCTTTACCATGCTTTGGTAAAGGATGTTGAAATATGTCCAATGATTGATTGGCATTCTGATTCTGACTTTGAGGGATGTTCTTTTGAGCATTATTAGGAGGATTTTGTTTAGGTTGAAAGGCTTGCACCTCCATCTCATTGTTATCAATTAAATCTTGTATTTTATGTTTTAACCATTTACAAGAGTTGGTAGCATGTCCAGGTCCTCTATGGAAATCACAATGTAAATCAGCTCTATATCCGGGTATAGTTGGATCAGGTTCCTGGATATTTGGTAATTGAATCAATCCTCGTGCTAGTAATTGTGGGAGAATGGTTGATAAAGGTTGATTTAACCTAGTAAATTCTCGAGGTGGTTTATCAGGAGGTTTCAATATGAACTTCTCTGTTGTTTTCGTAGTATTAACATTGGCAATGTTTCTGCTATCAGTGACTCCATCACCCACAACTTGTTTATTTTTATATTGATTTCTGGATGTTTTCTCATCATCTTTCTTTTTGAGCTGACCTCTTCTAATGAGAGCGTCTTCCACTCTTCGGGCTAAGTCTATAGCTTGATCGAAGGTGGTCAAGGTAGCGATTGATAATTCATAGGATAGTTGTTCTTGTAAATTATTGATAAAAATATCCAACATTTCTCGATAAGGTAACACAAAGTGTAATTTTCCTATCAACTGCCTCCATCGAGCTAAGAAGTCAGCAAAACACTCATCTTTGTCTTGTTTTAGGTTGTACAAATCTTTAATGGTTACATGCCTTTCAATATAGGCACTAAATTGATGCACAAAAGACTCAGCGGTCTCTTCGAAATTTCTCAAAGAATGAGTGGGCAATTGATAATACCACTCCAATGCCATCCCTCCTAAACTTTTTGGGAACATCTTTAGTAATAACAAGTCATCATGTGATATATCATGACATGCTATCCTAAACATACGAAGATGCTCTATGGGATCTTCAGTTCCTTTATATATAGGTAGGACAGGCATGGGAAAGTGTTTAGGATATGGTTGTGCTACAACTATAGGATCTAGAGGTTGACTACACATCTCTCGATAATTGTACGAGGGACGGTAGGGATCTATTTGGTCCATGCGGGAGGCTAACTATTTCACCATGGCTTCCAGATTACCAGTTTGTCCACCATATTGGTTTGGTGGTACATGAGTATGGGATTTGTGAGCGTAGGAAGGCGGGACATAAGGATTAGATGCTATATTGTTGTTATGTAAATGGTTGGTAGGAAGAGTATTATGAAGAAGATTTGTTGTAGCATTATGTTGTATCCCAGATTGTTGGAAATTGGTATTTGGTTTTGTTTTAGGCTTTTGTTGATTTGAGGTATATTGATCAATAGCTTGGCAAAATAGAGCAGTGAATGAAGGTTTCTTTTGTGTGGGAATAACCCTAGGCTTGATAACAGGCACTCTAGGTGGTTGGGTAACCTGTTGTTGTTGCATGTTTTGGATCATAGCGGCCATATCCAAATTGGATGGTCCAGCTTGATCACTTTCTTGATCAACAAAGGATAAAGGATTAGTGCGTGTGTGATATATTTCTTCTAGGGTTGCTTGAGTGTCACTAATTTGATCTTTGTCCATATGGATTGCTCTATTAAGGGTGCCCATATTATTATGGAGGAACTTCCAGAAATGTTCCATGTTCTCAAAAGTAACAACTCCTTCGGAGATATTTTAGGAGATGAGGATCCTTCCTCTCTATCATTTTCTTTTTGTTCATTTCCTACAACAAATTCTTCTTCTTGTTGGTCGAAGGTTCCTTCTTCCTGAATTGGGTCTTCAGGAAGGACATCTGGGTTATTCTCTGTTTTCCTTAACCAATCTTCTTCTACTTCAATTTGTTTTCCATTCCTGAGTTTAGTCATTATGTCTAAATTTAGATTTTAGCAAATATATATTAATATATTTGCAACAAATTTGGGAGGTATATATTTTAATTATATACCTACTATAATGCTTAAAAGAAAATGTTTTGATTTTTGTTATGATTTTGTTTTGTTTTTATTTTTATTTAATTTTTTTTTTTATGTTTACAAAGACAACAAACAACACACTGAATGCAAGAAATAACAATAATAAATGAATGGCTTAGTTTTCTATAAATAGTTTATAGATGTCATTGATAGGATCAAGTTCATCAAGAGTCATGAAATGCTCCTCTTCAAATTGGAAATGATTTTTCAAGAACTTGATAAAATGTGCTATAGTGATGTTATCTACTTCTGACTCTGATTTGTAAAAATAGATTTCATGGCAATACTCTCGATATAACACAGCTCTAGGAACTCTATACCATATTTTTCTATCCGTAAAAACAACCTCTTGATCCTCTATATGAGATAGAAATTTATGTACTACAACTGCATTCTCGAGGTATTCCTCAAAGGTGTATAGCTCTGAAGACACATGGGCTCTTTTATCTGCTAACCACCTATGGCAAGCTCTCTGAAGTTCATGATATAAGGTCACTTGATCAGGATCCAGGATTCTATCTAGGACAAACCTCTTAATTTGCCTAAGTTCTATTGCCCTAGATCCAATGATACCCAATCTCCTATCAAGTTCGTCCCACAAAGGTTGAACCCTATTTGTTTGAGGTACTCTAAGCACGAAGTAATCTCTATAGCTGTTAATTGATTCTCAACATTAATGGTGACAACTCGTCTTTTATTATAATCTACCATCTAAATATGATATGCAATCTTTGATTCTAAATGCATTTATGTTTTGTTTTTTGGATTGTTTTCAAAAGGTTTTTAGTTTTCACGTCGGGTTCACCAAAATGTATCGCTCCAAATTTTTTGCATCCTTACCCTCGAGCTATAGGATCCATGCCCGGAAGGGGGATGCGAGAAGGATGGGACAATACCTCGGACTGAGAGGCCCTTTGAAGGTCCCGCCTCTCGGGGGAGGAGTATAAAGGTGAATTTTTGATGGATGGTGGGTTCACCAGGAAACTTTTGAGTGGCAGTTTCCACGCCTAGGTTGAGAATGGGTTTAATGTGTTTATTTTTATACTCAATCATTCAACTCCTAGGTTTGGCCAAGATGAATCTAAACTATTCTATATGCCAATACTGATTTAAATGGATACAAAAAATAGAAATGAGTGCTAAACATAGAGAATATGCTAACTAGAATAGTACATACCTGATTTCGGATGTCTGATGAAGATTCTGAGTTTTGTAGCAGTCTAGATCATCTCAACTCATACGTAATCATCTGATATTTCACATAATCATCTCAAATCATAGTCGGTCATCTGAGATCAGACGAAATCATCTGAAATCTGATGAATTCATCAGACGAATTCGTCAGAAACCTGCAATCATAAAAACAGATACAAAATACCAAATATGCAACTGCAGAAGCAAAGGGGAATGATAGAAATAATAGTAAATATACCTAAATAATAGATTCAAATAACAAACAAGAGAAATGCAATAGATTTAATATTTGATTTTAACTTTATCATGCGGTTATGCTAAATGAGGTGAACTCCAAGATGCATAAACATAATAACTTAAGATAATGCAGAATTACAATGGGAAAATACAGAAACAGTTTAAGAAAATGCAAACTCCAGGCTCTGATTGCCCCCAATCTGGACTACAGTCGGGATCACCTCCAATCGTACGAGATCATCTGCGCTCCTCGACAAGATCATCCGAAATAATATGGAATCGCTTGCGACGATCCGAGCTAGCTTCGACTGAAAAATAGTAGAGTTCCTGCAAGAAAATATGAAATACAGAATGCAAACAATAGTGTGAGGATGCTCTAGTGTATAAGGAACTGCAGGGGGTTTAAGCAGAGTTTCAGACAGAGAGTCGAGGGAATCAAGGGGATAAACTAGAAAAATCCTAGTTTATATAGGATTAGGGGGAGGTTAGGAGGTTGGAGATCATCCCAATCTGGGAGATCTCCAATGGGGGAATCTCCAACTACGCAGATGCGCTTCCCAAAGTTGGAGAGGCTGTTGAAATAGAAGCTAATTATGAAAATTTAGTTTTAGGATGAAATCGTTTGGACGCTCTATTCCAGACGAATTCGTCAGATCGGGGATGATTTCGTCTGATATGCGACGATATCGTCCAACGGTCAAAACAAATCCTAAAAATGGCACGAAAAAGAAGGGAAGCGGGTAACAAGCGGTTTTGGGGTTAAAATTTAAATTTTTATCTTTTATATTTTACTAAGGGTTTAACTGCGCCAATTTTAGGGTGCGCCAATTTTGTCAGATTGCATGGATCACAAGTCGCTACAACCGCCAAGTGTATAGGGTAAATTACTAAATACGAGGTGCATTTGCTATTTTTAAATATTTGATTTTTTAAAATATTTTGAATTATGCATTGAGTTTATTTATTTGGCTGGGAGGTGCATCTCTCGATTAAAGGATTTTCATAGCTACGACCTCGGTTGAATGTATATTATCATCTCAGCTAAATATTTGATTTTTAATTGGATCTCGATGCTTTATTATCACCAAATTTCCAAATTGATTGATTTTATTAAAATTTGACCCAATGGGAGGCATTAGTTTATCATTTTAGCCCTTTCCATGGTGGAATTTTATTAAATTGCTTACAAGTTGCAAATTGCGGCTAGGGTCTACGGTTCCCATTTACAATTTTGGGAACTATGGCTAGGGCCTGCGGTTCGCATGAAATACAAGAGGCTTATAAAAATTTCAAATTTCTCTCATTATTCCCTGATAGCGACTTGCAATCTGGATCTCTAATAGTGACAGTTGAGAAACTGACCTGCACCCTACCAAACCTTACATGCACACCTACTCATAGCATGATAGCAGAGCGTGGGCAAGCTTCTTCAAGCCATGGCAGATGAGGCGAGGGCAAGGTAATATGAAACCAAGACCTCACATCCATTACCAATAAAATGAACCAAATTAAGTAATTGGTTAATCAATCACACTAAATTGTTGGCAATGAACCCCACCTTAGGCTAGGGTAGCTTAGGATTTTATTTTTTAATTTTTTTTTGGTTTTTGACCACGGTATTAGACCGAGCGGAATCTCAGTTGGATACCTCAAGTACTAGCTATGGTTCCCAATTGATCAATTGGGGACTATAGCTGCCAGATGCAATCAACATTTAAAATCCCAACGAACAATTTTTGATCGCATGCGAACCATAGGGTTGACCCACGATTCACAAATTTTAGAAAAAAATTGTCAAATTTTTATTTTTTCTAAGTTCTAATAGGCAATTAATGTCTTTTAATGCATTTTTGACCTATTTGAATGACAATTTTTTATTTTTAGGCCTGCATGATGACATATTTTTGTAATTTTATCAGTTTTTAGATTATTTTTGTCATTTTTAGATGTTTTTGCTTGTTTTAGTTAGATTTTTCTTATATTATACTTTCTATTTTAGAGATTGACCTATAGATCTTGAGATCCTGGCATTCTTAAGACTCTTCATGGAGAGCTCACTCATGGGGAGTGATAATGGTTCGAAGCTATCAACTTTAGCTATGTACTGTATCTACCCACTATCAGGGTAGATCAAGCTTATTTGACTACATTGGCCCAGCACTGGAATGCACAAACCAACACATTTCACCTACCTATAGGTGAAATGACGGTTACCCTAGATGACGTCTACAGGATCTTTAGGATCCCCATTGATGGCGAGGCCATCATATCTTCTACTTCTAGGGCTAAGGAGTCCATATTTGATGCCATATTTGGTGCCCAAAGCGATGAGGCTCAGCACGACATTGACCATGGAGGGGTCCATATCAACTATTGGCAAGGGAAGAATGTCTTATCTATGTGCAAGGCCATATTTATGCACCTTGTGGTGCAAGTTGTGCTTCCAGACTCATCGGGTGTGAGGATTCCTTGGAACCTCATAGCCACTATATGTAGAGTTTTTTAAAGCACCATTCGTCGGCCACTACAACGCCTGGGGGAGCACCCTACTCTGTCAGCTGTATAGAGAGATCTATTATATTACTGATTAGAGCCATTGGGATATCGGTTGTAGTCTACTTTAGATTTGGGGCTGGCAACATATCAATATAGAGCATCTTGGGGAGCTACCACTATACATCACAGAGATAGACAATGCTCACTAGTGCTATGCTACCTGCTGGCCTTGAGAGGAGGAGGGGTTTAGGAGTAGGACCCATGCTGGTGATGTCCAACATTATATCACATAATTTATAGGACTCAAGCTAGATGATATCGAGTGGCGACCGTACATGAGTGCTTTGACTAGACTAAGGCCAACGAGTGGCTTTGACAGGCTCACCAGGATAGATGGATACTCATACAGAAGGCCAAGATTAGAGAGTACCAGTTTTATTCTCACATCCTATAGCAGTTTGGCCTGGTACAAGATATTCTAGATATCCTCTTCATCTACAAGCACCTATATTTAGAGACACATCTTCCATGGATCCAGCCTCCGGCTCTAAGGGATGAGCCAGATGATTTCTAGGATATTGGAGTTGACCAATTTTCTACCACTCCAGCATATGATGGATGGTGGTCAATGCTACGATGGCATGGATTAGGACCTCTAGGTAGATTTTATGATTAGGAAAAGTAGTGTAGGGTGCACCAATAGATAGATGGCGAATAGGGCATAGAGGCCACCACCGAGGAGGCTCTAAGGGATGACCCAGATGATAAGGCTCTAGAGGAGGGCAACGTTCCTCTTGACAACATAGAGGGGTTGCTATTAGCTTAGGTTGTTGACTTGTAGAGTCATCTTGGTAGATATCAGATTCAATAGTGTGAGCAAGACACTACTATCGCCACTCTAGAGGTGAAGCTAGCTGACCGAGATAGGCAACTAGCTAAGTCACAGGAGGAGATCACCAGTCTCATATAGCGAGCTACAATAGCAAAGGCTCGCATTTAGGAGCTCACTAGTACCTATGATGTGGCACTAGCATATCGAGGTGAGGCAAGTGCAGAGAGGGACCTTCTTAGGCTGCAGAGGGGAGACACTACATCCTCTCAAATTTTCATGGGACCTCTAGTAACTCTACTAGTCATAGGTGTGGTTTCTATGGCAGAGATCAGGTGGCTTACTTATCTCATGGAGGAGAGAAATAACCAAATGGATGCTAGGGCAGCTTGCATATCTCAGCTAGAGGGCTTCATCGAGTTGAGGAGTTTACAGGTTCTAGAGGACAGGAAGGCTATAGGACCATGACCAAGACTACAAGGTAGTCCTCAATGAATTCCAACCATTGGACTCATAGGACCGAGCAAACTCATCGATATTCTAGCACACACAGAGCTAGATCTCACAGGAGACACAGTGATACAGGCAGTGATTCATAGGTTGGGGGTGCAGGCCCTCCTTAGTACATATTGTTTGACATATGTATTATACCATTTTTGGAGTGTAAGATTGAGGACCTACACAGTTGTAGCCTATGGATATTTATGTACTCCCGATGTACTCTAAGACACATATTTATATATGATATGACTGATCATTTTATGGCTCATTATTGTGTACTCATTTATTTTTTATTTTAATTTTATGTGATGCACATGGATGCAATGTTTATGTTATGTTGATGCTATATGATGTGATGTATGGATGACATGCACTAGATATCTATTTAATTTATGATGATGATATGCAGTGATCTAGATGCTTAGATGTGCTTTTTATGATGGATGCATATGGATGCGATGTTTTTCTTAATGCATATTTGATATTACTTTATTGTATGCATTAATGTATGTAATGATTTATTTACATGATGCTAATATAATGTAAATGAACCTGTATGCTTTAATAACTTAAAACATAAGGAATAAATGCATATATGTTTATCAATCTAATGGATGACACCACAAAATGTATAAAAATTATTAATATAATTGAAAATACTTAAGATAAGAATTTAATCAATTAATCACCCATATATGACATGCACTGAATGCAGTGTTATGATGCGAATGATATAATGTGTCATTCAATTTTATTTTACAAAATTTGAAAGATATGCACGATATAGTCAGTGGTCATCTAAATATTATTGCTAATATCCATCCAGTATCTATCCTATATGTTGATTGTGCTTTATATAATGATGTATCATGAACTCGATACTTTGCAATTTGATGATTTATATGGTTGCGGTATTTGAAATTTTGTTGTTATGGGAGAATTTTTTTTTAGGTTTTCCATGAGACTCAAATACCCTAATAGACTTATCAAAATTTGTGTACTAACCATACTAGACTTCTAAGATAAAAGGCTTTTGCTAGGATAGATACTAAATTTTCATTATCCCTATGTGTGCAAATGATTATTTTAAGATAAGACACGAGCGTTCCCCGATGTCAGGCAGGATTCTTTCAGCCCATTGCTAAGATAGGGGTTCCAAAAATGTCTTATCAAAATTTAAGTTTAGATTTTAGTTGGACTAAGCCACTATGCAATGCAGGACACCTGAAGCTAGCTCTTCCACATTCAAACATTGGTCTTGTTCATAAGTGAGGTGCTAATGCGACAAACATATTGTTATGCGTAAGGTATAGTAGTGTCGACAATTCTAGGGATTCAGGCTCATTCCTTTCTATCCTTCAATTTTTGGGATACTTGCTCATATGTAGTTGTATTTCCCAAATTTTTTGCACCCTTACCTTCAGGCTAAAGGATCCGTGCCCGGAAGGGGGATGCGAAAAGGATGGGATAATACCTCGGACAGAGAGGCCCTTTGAAGGTCGAGCCTCTCATGGGAGGGGTATAAGGGTGAATTTTTTACGGATGGTGGGGTTCACCAGGAAACTTTGAGTGGTAGTTTCCACACCTAGGTTGAGAATGGGTTTGATGTGTTCATTTTATGTTCAATCCTAGGTTAGCCAAAATGAATCTAAGCTATTCTATATAAAATTTATGGTTTATATGAAGATAACAAACATAAATGAATCCTAAATATAGAAAATATCTAAAATGGAGAAGAGTGCACCTGATTTCTGATGTCTGATGAAGATTTTGAAGCTTGTAGGAGTCCAGATCATCTCGAATATGACAGGATCGTCTGTAATTGTACAGAATCATCCAGATCATAGGAGATCATCTGAGATCAACCAAGATCGCCAATGACTTTGTCAGAAACCTGTAATCATGAAAACAAACACCAAAAACCATAAATACAATTTCAAGAATGATACAAAATGATAGAAATAAGAATATAAATGCCTAAATGATAAATCTAGATATCAAATCAAATGGGATGCAATTTTTTAATAATTTATTTTGAATTTTATCATGCAAATATGCTAATGAGGTGAACTCCAAGATGTAGAACATAAGTGAATTAATCTAATGCACAATTAAATAATAAAAAGAGAGAGAATGTAAACTCAGGGCTTTGATTTCCACCAATATGAACTGTAGTAAAAATCATCTGCAATCGTACGAGATCGTCGTCGATCTTGACAGGATCATCCGAAATTGTGGTTGAATCACCTGCGATGATCCAAGCTTCCTCCGACTGAAACATAGTGAGATCTTGCAATGAAACTTGAATACCCAAGTGCAAATGATGAGGGATAGGATGTTCTAACATAGCAAAAACTAAATTTGCAAGGAAATGATCAGCTAGGGGGATAAACTGGGAAAATCCCAAGTTTATATAGGATTAGGGGGAGGTTAGGAGGTTGGGGATCATCCCAATCTAGGAGATCTCCAACGTAGGAATCTCCAACCATGCAGACACGCTTCTTCCCGAGTTGGAGAGGTTGTTGAAATAGAAGCTAATTATGAAAATTTGATTTTGGGATGCAATCGTCTGTTCTAGACGAATTTGTCTGATTTGGGACGATATCATCATATCAACGATGATATCATCCAACGGTCAAAAAACTTCTAAAAATAGTGCAAAAAATGAGGTGAGCGGTTAACAGGCGGTTTCGGGGTTAAAATTCAATTTTTTTATCTTTTATTGATGGTTTAACTACGCCAATTTTAGGGTGCTACATTTTTCCCCCTCTTTAGCGTATTTTTTGAAGAAAATACATTAAAGATGAGTTCTTCACATTTTACGAGAAAGCAAAAATTTATTCTATTTTTTAGACGATGATTCTAGGCCAAATCGTACAAATGTTTGCTATGGTGCCCCCTTCGAGTTTTTACCCAAATTGAACGTTTGAGGTAAAAGTGTAGAAAAGAAAAAATTTTAAAAAAATTATTTTTAAATAAAAATAAGAAAAATAGGGTAAAACCCTAATTCATTTTTGCTATTCACTTTTGCTGTTTCAGTGCTCTACAGATGAAATGGTGGAAATGGAACACAGATCGATAGAGGTCTGGCACGGGTTGTGGGTAAGGATCTAAACCTAGTGTACTATATTTTTAGCTTGATTTATTTAATTTTTTACTTGAATTTTAATTGTTTTTGGGCATCGTGGCCATTTTTAGGCTGTCAACGATGTTAGGACAAAATCGTCCCAATTTCATCGAAATCATCCCTATATCACCGATTTCGCCTGAGGATGAAATGGGAGAAATAGGGGCGATCCCAAAATTGAAGAATCAGAGACGATTTCGTCCTATTAAGGACGATTTAACTAAATTTGGTATGATATCGTCCAATAATGGGCGATATCATTTTTTATGAGATGAAATTGATTTTAATTGATTTTAATGATTATGTATTAATGATTTTTTGTTTTTTTTATTGTTTATTATGTAGAGGGGATTGCTAAAGAGTCGAGAGTAGAAATACGGGGGTCTTAGGGATGACTTAGCCATGCTTGATCAGGCCGAGCGATATAGACTAGCAGAGGTCAGGCTGCAGCATGTGGCAGAGATGCCACAAATTCCTATAGACATGGGGCTACTAATAGCCCTAATAGAGAGATGGTATCCAGAGTCGTCCTGATTCCAGTTATCGACAAGGGAGATTACTCCCACTCTAGAGGATGTATGGAGGATCTTGAGGATTCCCATACATGTGTGGTTCATGACTCTTTCGACCAATCAGGGTCATGCCATGATGAGATTGTGCAGTGACCCAAGCTTCGCCCTAGAGAAGGGCGGAGTGAACATCGAGGCTTTGAGGTAGATGCCTGGGGCATCTCTATTGACACAGGTTTTGGTAGGGGTGGTGGGTGGCCTTCTTCTATGCCACCAGAGCAGATGTAGGTTATCGTGGCTCCTCTCATATGTGGTCTGCGACATGAGAGACCATAGATATAGGTTTTCTTGGGGTAGCTTTGTATTATGCCACTTGTATAGGATCCTTTACGGGGTCGTATACAAGGGAGGTCGATGTCTGGTGCTGACATTGTTGCTACAGGTTTTGTGTTGGGAGCACATTGCGGTGCGAAGGCTGGTAGGGCTTCCACTGATAGGAGTTGACCAAGAAAGACCTTGTGTTTTCCATTGGTGGCTCTAGAGATGGTCACAACAATGAATAGATCTATCGATGTCCCGAAGGTTACTAGATGACCTCGCCCCAGATCAGATCACCTGGATACCATGGAGAGAGCATCCAGAGTGGGTAGAGGATGTACAGGAGTTGGCTCGCATCAGGTGAGTCATCTGGTTGAGGATAGAGTGGGGAGAGGTAGAGCTCCATTGCTATGACCAAGTTTTGAGGTAGTTCTTTCTACAACAGGGGACCCCTTCTCTTAGGGGTTATGAGTACTCTCAGACTGTGTAGGATAACACCACACTAAGTGGGGCTCTAGATATGCAATGATTCTAAAGTCAGGACACTGATGATACCCCCATTTAGTTAGTGGATAGGGATGACACGGGGGTAGTAGATGGATATGATGCTTGGTATGTAGGCATATGCCCTCCTCGAATGACAAGGGCACAGGGTTTGATGCACATTGTAGTGCAATGGATGGAGAGGCAGTGCCAGGCTACCATCGATGCAACGAGGGGTCACGAAGGGAGGGATCAATGATGCCAAAGAGTACCATAGGATCTAAAGATATAGAAGCAGCCAGATAGGAGGGATAGACTCCCTTATCAGTAGAGGGATAGGCCATCATCGCCTGATAAGGGCAAGGGTGTTGAGATGGGGGAGAGCAGCAAGATGGTGACTCTCCGGGCAGAGAATGCCCTCTTACGAGCTCAGGTGCAGACTCTTTAGGATGAGGCTACATGGCTCAGGGTTCAAAGTGGAGGGGTGAGCATTCTAGAGCTGGCACGGGCTGTTGCATAGACCACATTCTACCAGGGGTTGTACTATCATGTGGTTCTAGAGGAGTAGAGGATACCGCTTCCAGCCAGCATTACGAAGCCGATCAGGATGGGGTCATCGAGGACATCATCATGATCGACATTGAGGACCCACGATATAGCACGGACTCTGATGGGACCACCTCCTCCACCTCAGGACAGGAGAGGAGATGAGGCTGAGAGCTCGAGGGCTTCTCGTGACTAGCTGCTCATTGTACATAGACCATATATTTTTGAGAGGATTGAGTATGCCAGGGTATAGATTGTGGCATACCAATCCATTTTGATATGATGTATAGACTTCTTGATATATATATATATATATATATATATATATATATATATATATGTTCTTTTTGTGATATGACTTGTGCATATGTTTTATGATGCTTTAATATTTGTTGTTTGACTATTCATGTAATTATGTCGTTGAAAATATTATAATTTTATGTCATACTATAAAATTTAAATGAAATAATCTGATGTAAACAAATTGGTTGTTGTGGTATGATTTGATGAAAAATAAAGTGACTTCTAACAATAATTTCAAAGGACATTGTCGTTGTTACATGACCATTTCATGGAGTCACCGCTCACTAGGTCATCAAGCTAATCCCGGTATGAGAGAAATATTGCTAAAAGTAAAAGGGTGCTTAAGAGAATTTCTTAAGAATTTGTGTTGTGATGATGAAAAATGATGATGGTGATGATTTGTTTTTAGATTTCCATGAAAATATTATGCATGAAATATTAAAAATATGATTTTTTCTAGGCATAAAATTCCTAAGTGTGATAAAAATTTGAACAATTGCATCGGAATTATACCATCGTCGCAAAACTGAATGTTTGACATAATGAAATGAAATAGAAAAAATTTCATTCTTTTTAAAGCACAATTGTGTAACATAATGATTTAAGCCATATGCTTGTATGGATTAAATAAATGACAGATAAAATTAGAATGATGGCTTGTGCTAGGTATAGAATTTTAGGTATAGACTTATATCATCATCGCGAAATCCAAAGAAGAAATTGATGTAATAGTTTTATTGCATAGTTGATTTTTGATTTTGAGATAAAAAATATAAAAATGAGGACTTGCACTAGGCATAAATTCCAATTTAGGTTTAGGAACTATACCATCGTTCGAAAGTCGAAAATATATAAATGTGACTTTATTTCTAGATTTTTTAACATACTTTGAAAGAAATTTTGGATTTTTGAAAAAAAATGTATTTAATTGTTTTTAAGCCAATATTCTCAAGTAAGAAAATCAAATTATTTCATAATATTTGCATAAATATTTTAAATTATCTCAAAGAAAAAATTTATATTTCTAAGGAACCCCATGTGCATATGTGAGTTCATTGCCGATCTTGATCTATCATAATGATACAAAATATCTCAAACACAAATGTGTGTGCAATTGTATTGTTCATTTACCAATTTTGAGCAATATAATTTGATACAAGTAATTTGAATTAACCAAATGAGTGTTCATTGACCATGATTTATATGCATGTAATCGTACTAGACTACTATGTAAGTCGGGTCATCAAGAGCTAGCTGATCCATGAGCGGACATAGGTCTGTACAAAAGAAGGTTGCTAATGTGATAAACATATCACCACGCTGGGAGTTACCCAAGGCCAAGCGGGTTGGGCACAAACCACCTGTTATGGGACTTACCTCACAGTTTTTGAATAATTGAGAATTCCAGGGATTCAAGCTCTTTCACCCTTCTTTTATTTCAAAGGCTAGGGGAAGGGATTTATTGCTTTTTGTTTTTTATTTTCTTGTTCTCTTTTTTTTTGTATTTTTGCTTGACACTGAGATAATGCTGAAATATTGCTGAGGTGGTACAAAATGATACTAAAACAATGCTTCTTTTTCTCATGATTTTTCTTGACTTTATTTTCTTTTTCTTTTTCTTTTTCTTCCTATACTAGGGATACTTGCTCGGATTGGCTGTAGAGCAAGGGATTTTTATTCTGGGTAGGGGTGAGCCTGTCCTTTTGTCAATTCTCAAAGATTCGAGACCATGTGCATGATAGGATAGCAAGGGAAACTTTTCTCTCAAGAGACCACTTCTACTATGTAGCATCATTTTGAATTTGCAATGAAATCATTTTAATGTGAAAAGGTGTATTTGGTTCAAGTAAATAACAATATTAGTTCTCTATGCTCAAAAATTTAGCTAATTCAATTGTGGACTTCAATATAAGAGAGATTAATAATCATACCAAATAAGATCAATATATTTATTCTTGTGAGTGTGAAAGTGAGGGATTCCAAATAAATGCTAATTTATCCAAAATAACTGAAAATATAGTCGCAATACTTCAAGAATTGACAGGTGCAAAAATAGAAGATGTTTTTGAGGATTTTGATGATTTTGATTTTTTTATATTTTGATTTTAATTTATGAATTAAGATAATACATAATATTACTGTTTTTGAAATTTTTATATGAATTACTAAAATAAAACAATATGTATAATATATACAGTGATGAAATTACTAGATTTATGCATAATAGTGCTTAAGATGCATAATGTTCATAGGTTATTTAAGATCTTTACCATCTAAGGTAGCTAATTTGTATGCTACCGATCCAAATTTAGCATTGATAATATATGACCTAAGCCAGTTAGGCTCAAATTTACCTTTAAGGTCTTTAGTTGCATTAGTATTTTTTTTATTTTCTTTTAAGATGAGGTCACCGATCTCAAAGGATCGATTATGAACTTTCTTGAGATATACTTGTTTGAGCTTGTTCTGGTAGGCACGAAGATGCTCCAAAGCATTAATGCACTTCTCATCTAGGAGTTCCAGCTGACTAAATTTGCTAGCATGATATTCATCTCCTACTTTAGTATCTTGAAGTAGTAGATCCAAAGAAGGAACTTCTAATTCAAAGGGAAAAATAGCTTCAGCGCCATAAACCAAAACAAAAGGTGAAGTGCCCATGGGAGTATGAATGCTAGTTCGATAAGCCCACAAAGCAGGATATAATTGAATGTGCCAATCATGTACAGATTTATTGACCAGTCTTTTGAGGATTTTAATTAATGTTTTATTAGATGCTTATGCTTGGCCATTACCCTGAGGATAATAGGGAGTGGACCAACGATGTTGAAGTTTATATTTTTGACATAGTTTCTTTACATATTTATTTTTTAAACAAGTTTCATTATTTGAGATGAGATTTGCAGGAATTCCAAACCTACAAATAATTTGATTAAAAATAAATTTGGAAACTTGAGTTCCAGTGCAAGAAGCTAAGGGCATAGCTTCAACCCACTTTTAAAAATACTCGGTGGTGGCGGTTATGATGAATTTGTGTCCATCATATGACACAGGATTAATTTTTTCGATGATGTCTAAGCCCCATTTTGAAAAGGGCCAAGGAGATGAAATAGCCTGTAGTTCTTATGCAGGCGCATGGACAAGGTCAGCGTGTTTCTAGAACTTTTCGCAATGGTGCACGTAATCATGTGTATCATTATCCATGGTAGGCCAAAAATATCCTATCCTAAGGAGATTCTTAGCAATGGCGCTACCATTAAAGTGTCCCCCACAAGATCCATCATGGGTTTCACTCAAAGCTTATCTAGACTCTTTTAGATTCAAACATCTTAGTAGGATACCTTCAAAAGATCTCTTATATAAGGTATTGCCAATTATGACAGAGTGACTTGCTCATCTACGTAATAACCATCGCTGGTTTCTATTAAAACCTTCAAGGAAGGACCCATTTTGAAGAAAATTGAGGATATCAATGTACCAAAGTTTAGGAGTAGTTTCATTGATTAGAAACACGTCCAAATATTCCAAGCATGATTTAATTGAAGTAGGTTCCTAGAGTCAACGAATAATGATGGTAGCATATTCGTCATATAACTCCAAGGGTAAAAGAGATGCAACTGCAGCCATGGTGTCAGCCGCACGATTGCTAGTTCTAGGAATAGCTTCCAAGGTAATTTTATCAAATAAATATATTAATTGTAATACATATGCTTTATATGGGCACAATTTATCATCTCTAGTCTGATAAACATCATTAATTTGATTTATAACAACTTGAGAATCATCGAAAACTAACAGATTTTTAATTTTTAGTGCCAGGGCTGCTCGTAATCCAAGGATGAGAGCCTCATATTCAGTAGTGTTATTAGTATAGGCAAACATTAATTTAAAGGATAGATGTATGAGATGTTTATGTGGAGATATAAAAATAATACCTGCACCAGTCCCACTCATGCATCGGGTTTCGTAAAAGTATAAGGACCATTGCTTTGAATGATCTGCCTCTAGTTTAAGACATTCATTAGGAAACTCAATGACGAGGAGATGGGTGGATTCTAAGGGTGCATCAGCTAATTTATTTGCTATGATTTGACCCTTAATAGACTTATGTCCTATAAAAATGAGTTCAAACTCGCTTAGCGCAAGAAACCACTTTGTTTTGCGACCAGATAAATAAGGTCGACTCATGAGATACCACAAGGGATTAGATTTAGCAATAACGTATGTTTTCTGACTAAGCATATAATGACGTAGTTTCTATGTAGAAAATATGACTACTAGACATAAATTCTCTAATGCTGTGTAGTGGATTTCATAACTAATTAATGTTTTGCTAATGTAATAATTTGCACGCTCTCTTTTCTCATCATCAAGTTGAGATAACATAGCTCCTAAAGCAAAATATGAAGCAGAAATATACAAGATGAATGGGCAATCAGGTTTAGGTGGCAAAAGTATAGGTGGCTTAAGAAGATATTTTTTGAGGAGTTTAAATGCTTCCTGACATTCATCGTCCCAATGGAAAGAGACATCCTTCTTAAGAAGATTAAGAAAGGGTCCAGTTTTATCTGCCAACTTATCAATGAAGTGACGGATAGCTTGAAGCTTACCTTGTAGACTTCGTAATTTAGATATATTTGTAGGTGCAGGTATATCAATGATAGTCGTAATCTTGAGAGGGTCAATTTTGATGCCACGTAAAGAAACTATAACCCCTAATAATTTACCTGACTTAACTCCGAATATACATTTGGTTAGATTCAATCGGATAATATATTCCCTTAACCGATCAAATACTTTTCTCAAGTCATCTAAATGGTCATCTTCTTTAGTAGAATGAGCTATAATGTCGTTTATATAATCATGTAGTATATCATGCATCATATCATGAAAGATATAAGTCATGGCTCGTTGATAGGTTGCACCTGCATTCTTCAACCCGAATGGCATCACTTTCCAATAGAAAGTCCCCCAAGGGGTAATAAATGTTGTTTTAGCCTGATCTTCAGGAGCTATCTTGATCTAATTATAACTAGAAAATCCATCCATTAAGGATATCATTCCACTCCCAGCAGTAAAATCAATGATCTAATCCATATTGGGAAGGGGAAAATCATCTTTAGGGCATGCAGCATTAATATATCTAAAGTATGTACAAATCCTAACCTTAGTAGCTTCTTTCTTAGTTACTAGAACTACATTCGAGATCCATTCAGCATAATCAATGGATTGCATAGAAAAAACATTCAGGAGTTTTTCTAACTCCCCTTTGACTAGTAAGGCCACTTTAGGATGCATTTTTCTAAGTTTTTGTTTAACAGGTTTAGCATCTGGGTGCACTACTAGGTGATGCATAACTACAGAAGGGTCTAATACTGGCATATCTTCATATGTCCAAGCAAATACATCTTCATATTCTTTTAGAAATGCAATGTATTTATCCTATTTTTCTTGACTCAAATCTGATCCAATGTTGATTATGTGGGGGTTATCCTCGGTTCCAATGTTAATTTTTATGAAATTTTCTACTTCCATGTGTAGATCTCTCTCAAAATTAGGTGGGGTGGGTGAAACACCCAATTATTGTAATTCTTCCAAGGTTAGCTTGGATAATTCGTCTTGAGGATTCGTGGCCTCAAGATGGGCTATACTAGGTATAGAGCCATCAAAATAAAATCCATTATGTAATAATTCCTCAACGGAGACATCGTGAAAGATATCTCCATCCAAATCATCGTCAGATTCAATGATCATCTAAGGATAAGCTATAGATAGCATATGACATGTGAATGTCTTATTTATTAAACACAAGGCATCGCGTTCATCTAAAAAATCTTGGTAACATATAAGATGGTCATCATCCTCAAATGGGAATGGATGAACCTTACTAGAAAATAGGCCCACACTACATCGGGTGGGCCATGCTTCTATCTCAAAAGGTTCTTTCATACCATTCTAGAAAGGTCCCAAACCTTTCCCTTTATATCCCAATTTTAGCATTATAGGTTTGGATTTAATATATTCATTAGTAAAATAACATCGAACATATCCATCATAATGAGTTCTAATGTTTCTGGGTATTCTACCCAAGTCATATCCCTTATAAATAAAGGTATAGCTCCTGACTTGGTAAATATTTCCCATAGGCTGTGGGAGGCCCAAGGTACAAGGAGATGGCGGAAAATTATTTAAAATAAGGGAATCTTGCATAGAAGCATTCATTTCTTCTGATATAAGGATTTTAGATAGATCGGGTAAGAGCTCGTCAGTGAGAGAATAAGAGGTAGAAGGAACATTCCCTACGTCTTCTTATGTGGAAAATATAAATTTTGTGGATGTAGACGGTGTAGAGGAGTCGATAGATGGGTCTATTAAAGGTATGGAAGTTATAGGAGTAGAACAAGAGACATTGGTTGTGATATTAGGATATTTCTTAGGTCCTAATGCGGTTTGTTCAGAAGATGGTTGAACTATATGTGGAGGTGCAACTGATGGAGAAGAAGTAGATGAATTTATGGGTGTAAGTTTCACATGTTTATATGGATAATGAGAATTAGGATGTGTGGATGATAGAGCAGGGCAAAATTGAACTCCAATAGGTTCTGCCAAAGCACACATATCAAAGGGTATTGGATCACCATGAATGGTAACCAACTGATTCTTAAATTTGAACTTAACACATTGATGTAAGGTTGAGGGAATAGCTCGCATCGCGTTGATCCAAGGACGACCCAAGAGTATATTGTACGATGCAGGGCAATGTACAATAAACACAATCGTATCTAAGGTTCTTGGACCAATCTGCAATGGAATGGTAATAAATCCACACGTTTCTTGTGTTTCATAATTGAAAGCTCTTATGATCATATCCGTTCTTTTCATTTCCTCACTTCTAAACCCAAATCTTTGGTAGAAGTCAAAAGTACATATATTTAAAGATGAACCATTATGAATCAAAACTCGTTTGACTACTACATCTCCAATTAAAGCAGTAATATACAAGGGGTTATCTTTATGTAAACTATGTTGAGGTACGTCTCTACCTCGAAAGTCAATACAATCAACTTCACGAGTTATTATAGTATTGGCCATGGCTTTAGGTTGAATGTCTTGTGGTACCATCATCTGGCTTAATGTGAGCATTAATTCATCTCTATGCGTAGGAGAAGATCTTAAAAGGTCCAAGAGGGAAATTCTAGCTATAATATTTGAGAATTTTTCATTAATATTATAAGGAGGTTTAGGTTGAACATTAGGTGAATGGTTCCCTTTATTAGGAACATTCAAAACAAATGGAGTTGATCCACCATTCTACATTTGATCTTGTTGATAATTTTGAGTTTGTTGTCTAGTAACAACTCTGATGGTACCCACAATATTATTTTTTGGATGATGAATGGGTCTTGGTCTAGCATTTATAGCTAGCTCATTAGAAAGTAATCGGTGAGACGATGGTCTAGTAGTGACTCTTCTTGGAAATGGTTCTTCTGGAACCATATAACTTGTGATAGGGTGAATAGAATCTGATTCATCTTCATAACTATTCGATTGATTTGAAGTGATTTCCATATCACTCTCAGTATCATATTCTTTATCACTAAGATCGGGTATCTAAGTATTATATAGAGGCCTGGTTGTAACCATAGATAAAGTTGTGTCAAATATTTCCAGATCATGAGCAGGTAAATGCCAAATAATAATTCCTACATATCGGGCAGGAGGAGGGACATTATGATGTTCAATTTGATTAGCCACCTCCTTACCATGTTTTGGTAAGGGATGTTGAAATATGTCTAATGACTGATTGGCGTTCTAATTCTAGTTTTGTGGGGTGTTATTTTGAACATTATTAGGAGGATTTTGCTTAGGTTGAAATGCTTGCACCTCCATCTCATTGTTATCAATCAAGTCCTGTATTTTATGTTTTAATATTTTACAAGATTTGGTAGTGTGTCCAGGTCCTCTATGGAAGTCACAGTGTAAATCTGCTTTGTATCCGAGTATAGTTGGATTAGGTTCTCAGATATTTGGTAATTGAATCAAACCTCATTCTAATAATTGCAGTAGAATAGTTGATAAAGGTTGATTTAACCTAATAAATTCTCGAGGAGGTCTATCAGGAGGTTTCAGTACAAACTTCTTCACTATCTTTGCAACATTAACATTAGCAATATTTTTGCTATCGGTGACTCCATCACCCACAACTTGTTTATTCTTATATTGATTTTTGGATGTTTTATCATCGTCTTTCTTTTTAAGCTTGCCTCTCCTAATGAGAGCATCTTCCACTCTTCGGGCTAAGTCTATAGCCCGATCAAAGGTGGTCAAGGTGGCAGTTGATAATTCATAAGATAGTTGCTCTTGCAAATTATTAATAAATATGTCCAACATTTCTCTATAAGGTAACACAAAGTGCAATTTTCCTATCAACTGTCTCCACCTAGCTAGGAAATCAGCAAAGAATTCATATTTGTCTTGTTTTAAGTTATACAAATCTTTAATGGTCACATGTATTTCGATGTAGGCACTAAATTGATGAACAAAAGACTCAGTAGTTTCTTCGAAATTCCTCAAATAATTAGTGGGTAATTGATAATACCACTCTAATGCCATTCCTCCCAAGATTTTCAAGAACATTTTTAGTAATAACAAGTCATCATGTGATATATCATGACATGCTATCCTAAACATACGAAGATGCTCTATGGGATCTTCGGTTCCTTTATATATGGGAAGAACAGGCATAGGAAAATGTTTAGGATATGACTGTGCTACGACTATAGGATCTAAAGGCTGACTACACATCTCTCAATAGTTGTACGAGGGACGGTAGGGATCTATCTGGTCCATGCGAAAAACTAGCTGTTTCACCATGGTTTCAAGATTACTAGTTTGTCCACCATATTGATTCGGTGGGACATAGGTATGGTATCTATGAGTGTATGATGGTGTGACACAAGGATTAGATGCTATATTGATATTATGCAAAGTTTTGGTAGGAAGAGTATTATGAAGGGGATTTGTAGTAGTATTATGTTGTACCCTAGATTGTTGGTAATTGGTGTTTGGCTTTGTTTTGGGTTTTTGTTGATTTGAGGCATGTTGATCAAGAGATTGGCAAAATAGAGTAGTAAATGATGGTTTCTTTTGTGCGAGAATGAACCTAGGCTTGTTAACAGGCACTTTAGATGGTTGGGTAACCTGTTGTTGTTGCATGTTCTAAATCACGGCTGCCATATCTAAATTGGATGGTCCAGCTTGATCACTCTCTTGTTTAATAAAGTACAAGGGATTAGTGCATGTGTGAAATACTTCTTCTAGAGTTGCTTGAGTGTCACTAATTCGATCCTTGTCCATATGGGCTGCTTTATTAAAAACACCAATATTAGTGTTAATGAACTTCCAGAATTGTTCCATGTTTTCAAAAGTGATAGCTCCTCCTAGAGACATTTTAGGGGATGAGGATCCTTCCTCTCTAACAATTTCTTCTTGTTCATTTCCTACAACAAGCTCTTCTTCTTACTGGTCTAGGGTTTCTTCTTCTTGAACTTGGTCCTCAGGAGGGACATTTTGGTCAGTTAATGGTCTTCCTAACCAATCTTCATCTTCTTCGGTTTGTTTTCCATTCCTAAGTCTAGGCATTGTGCTAAACTTAGGTTTTAGAAAATATATATACTTATATATATATATATATGTGGTAAGGTTGAGAGGTATATATTTTAACTATATACCTACTATAATACTTTAAAAGGAAAATGTTTTGTTTTTGTTTTTTTTATTTTTTTTGTCTTGTGTGATTATATTATTATTTTGCGAGAATAAAAATAACAAACAACATGCTATTTGCAAGAAATGACAATAGTAAAAAGAATGACTTAGTTTTCTATGAATAGTTTATGGATATCATTGATAGGGTCAAGTTCATAAGGAGTCATGAAATGCTCCTCTTCAAATTGGAAGTGGTTTTTCAAGAATTTGACAAAGTGTGCTATGGTAATATGATCTACTTCAGACTCTGACATATAAAAATAAATTTCATGGCAATACTCTCAATACAACACAACTCTAGGAACTCTATTCCATCTCCTTCTATCCATAAGAACAACTTCTTGATCCTCTATATGAGATATAAATTTATGTACCACAACTGCGTTCTCAAGGTATTCCTCAAATGTGTATAATTTAGAAGACACAAGTGCTCTTTTATCGGCTAACCACCTATGGCAAGCTCTCTAAATTTTATGATGCAAAGTCACCTGATCAGGATCCAGGATTCTATCTAGGACAAACCTCTTAATTTGCCTAAGTTCTACAAATCTGTATTCAATAATACCCAATCTCCTATCAAATTCATCCCACAAATATTGGGCTCTATTTGTTTGAGGTACTCTAAGCATAGAAGCAATATCTATGGTCGTTAATTGATTTTCAACATTTATGGTGACAACTCGTATTCTATTATAATCTACCATCTAAGTATGATATGCAATTTTAACGATTGTCTAATGATTCTAGATGTTCTTAATAATGTGTTTTTTTTTTTTGGATTGTTTTCAAAAGGTGTTTTAGTTTCACATCGGGTTCACCAAAATGTATCGCCCAAATTTTTTGCACCCTTACCTTCAGGCTAAAGGATCCATGCCCAAAAGGGGGATGTGAGAAGGATGGGACAATACCTCGGATGGAGAGGCCCTTTGAAGGTCGCGCCTCTCGGGGGAGGGGTATAAGGGTGAATTTTTGACGAATGGTGGGGTTCACCAGGAAACTTTGAGTGGCAGTTTCCACACCTAGGTTGAGAATGGGTTTGATGTGTTCATTTTATGTTCAATCATTCATATTCCTAGGTTGGCCAAAATGAATCTAAGCTATTCTATATGAAATTTCTGGTTTATATGAAGACAACAAACATAAATGAATCCTAAATACAAAAAATATAAAATGGAGAAAAGTGCACCTGATTTATGATGTCTAATGAAGATTTTGAAGCTTGTAGGAGTCCAGATCGTCTCAGATATGACAAAATCATCTGTAATTGTACAGAATCATATAGATCATAGGAGATCATCTGATATCAGCCAAGATTGTCAACGACCTGATGAATTCATTAGAAACCTGCAATAATGAAAACAGACACCAAAAACCACAAATACAATTGCAATAATGATACAAAATGATAGAAATAAGAATATAAATGCCTAAATGATAAATCCAGATATCAAATCAAATGGGATGCAATGTTTTAATAATTTATTTTGAATTTTATCATGCAAATATGTTAAATGAGGTGAACTCCAAGATGCAGAACGGAAGTCAATTAATCTAATGCACAATTAAATAAGAAAAAGAGATAGAGAATGCAAACTCAAGGCTCTAATTTCTCCCAATATGAACTGCAGTCAAAATCATCTGCAATCATGCGAGATCATCATCGATCTTGATAGGATCATCCAAAATTGTGGTTGAATCACCTACGACAATCCAAGCTTCCTCCGACTGAAACACGGTGAAATCTTGCAATGAAAATTGAAAACCCAAGTGCAAGTGATGAGGGATAGGATGTTCTAACACAACAAAAACTAAAGTTGCAAGGAAATGATTAGCCAGGGGGATAAACTAGGAAAATCCCAAGTTTATATAGGATTAGGGGGAGGTTAGGAGGTTGGGGATCATCCCAATATAGGAGATATCCAACGTAGGAATCTCCAATCGCGCAGACACGCTTCTGCCCGAGTTGGAGAGGTTGTTGAAACAGAAGCTTATTATGAAAATTTGATTTTGGGATGAAATCATTTGGATGTTCTGTTCCAGATGAATTCGTCCGATTTGCGACGATATCTTCAAATCGGTGATGATATTGTCCAATGATCAAAACAACTTCTAAAAATGGCACAAAAAATGAGGTGAGCGGTTAACAGGTGATTTCAAGGTTAAAATTCAATTTTTTTATATTTTACTGATGGTTTAACTGTACCAATTTTAGGGTGCTATAGTAGTGAAGCAAGGCAGTCGATTCCATATTCATTTTGAACTGTCTTTGAATCTTCATTTGATCACTCTTCAAACTAGATTTTGGATCTTCATTTGATCTCTGCTCAAACTTTTGATTTATGATCTTCATTTGATATTCACTTTGAATTTTGATTTAAGCTTATTTTCTAATCTTCACTCGATCTTTACTTTTTGGCATTTACATTTGATAATTTTCTTTATAAACTTTCCTTTGGGGGGATTTACTTGGAAATTTTGTTTTTGGTACATCGATTGAGAATATCGATCTTATGATATCAATATGGGATATCACTCTGGGGATTCGATCTATGATATCGATCTAGGGTATCAATCATGAGGATTTATGTGGGATATCACTATGGGATATTGCTCATTTTATTGTAAGAAAGGGATTATGAATAGGGAAATAACCTATCCTTTTGCTAACTGCTAACATTTCCCATATCGTCTGCATAGAGGGATAAGCAAGAATAACTCTTTTTGTTTTAGGATACCCGGTCCTGCTTCACGGCTTTCATATTCCCCTAGTACTTATTAGGATTGTTTAAATTTATTAATTAGTGATAGGTTTTTGATATGCTAATGGCTATACTAACTGAACCTTAGCTACAAAAGCAAAGCAAAATTTCTACCAACTCTTGATAAGACCACTAGGTATGGTTGAGTGACCAAAAAACCCTAGTATATCTCCATAGCAACATTAGAGGTTGTGTTGAAAAACACAATTACTCACATGAATGATGGATCATGGTAAATGGAGAGATGCATGATTTAAACACAAACGTGGTATCATTTATAAGACTGAAAAATATAATCCCTCCTACTACAAAATGCAATGGATGACGAATGCCTATATGCAATGCAGTAATGCAATGAATGCATGTGTAAATGCAAAATGACTACAAAAATTCAAATGCAAAATGCAATTTTTTTTGGATTTTATGCTTTACCAATTTTTTTGGGATTTTTATTGATTTTATAATTTTTATGGGTTTTAAGCCTCATAATTGACCAAACAACAAGTACATGCCTCTGGAGCCTTTAGATTGACCAAGCGATTTTTAAGAATCCTTGGAGATTTTAAGATTTACCAAAGGGATTATGGGTACCTTTGGGGCGTTTTGGGATGACCAAGATATTCTAAGAATCCTTGGAGCCTTTGGGTTGACCAAGCAATTTTTAGAAACTCTTGGTGCCTTTTGAGTTTGACAAAAGGGCTGATAGATGCCTTTGGAGCTTTTTAGGATGACCGAGCGATTATAAGAAAATCCTCGGGGCTTTTAACTAACATGACCAAGTGGTTTTAGGAACCCTTGGAGAATTTTGGGATGACCGAGCGATTTTAAACAAACCCTCAGAGCTTTTTAGGTTGACCAAAGGGCTTACAGATGCCTTTGGAGCTTTTTTATTGACCAAACTACTTATGGGAGTGTTTGGAGCTTTTTAGGATGATCGAGCGATTACAAGAAACTCTCAGAGCCTTTGACTATGCTCTTCAAGCATAAAATGCCTTAAGATGGATGATGTTGAGAGGTTCAGGCTCTTTAACACCCCTTAGCGATGTTAGGTGATAGGTACCCAGACCAATCTTTTCAGATATGTTGTAGGGTCCTAGCCAATTAGTCACAAATGTTTCCTGCATATTTGGTGGAAAATTAGAGTTATGTTGGTTTTCTTTCAAGACAAGATCCCCAAATTTAAAGTCTTTCTAGTGGAATTTGATATTGTAAGCTTGTTTTAGTTGCTCCTAATAAATGCAGAGATGCTCTAGGGCATTCACATGACGTTCATCGAGTAGCATCAGTTGATCCAGTAGAGCTTGTCGCTCAGTGTCATCATCAATGAACTCTTTTAATATGATGCGTAGCATTGGAATTTCTAATTCCAAGGGCATAATGGCCTTATTACCATATACTAGTGAGAACGGTGTTGCCCCAGTGGGCATATGAATACTAGTCCTATAATCCCATAATGCAAGGGGTAGCTAGATATGCCAATATTTGTGGTTTTCTTGTACTATCTTTTTCAAGATGGCTACCACTATCTTATTTGAAGCCTCAACCTGTCCGTTTGCTTGCGAATAGTATGAAGTCACAAAATTGTGTTTGATTCTATATTTAGATGTCAAAGCTCTCACTGTTTTGTTCTTGAAAGACGTTCCATTATTCGATATTATTTTGGATGGAATCCCAAAATGATTTATGATATGCTCCAGTATAAACTCTTTTATATGAGCTCCAGTTGTCATTGTTAAGGGTATTGCTTCCACCCACTTTGTAAAATACTCAGTAGCCATGATTATGAATGTATGTCGGCTCGATGAAGGAAGAGAGATCTTGCCTATAAGATCTAGTCCCCACTGAGAAAATGGCCAATCCTCTTGAATGGACTATAAGGCCTATAATGGCAAGTGCATAAAATTAGCATGATTCTAGCATTTAACGCATTTCTTGACATAAACATTACACTCCTCCATAGTGGACCAATAATAGCCCATTCGAAGGATGCACTTGACGATGGTCATGCCATTGAAATAGCCATCACACGTATCATCATGGGTCTACAAAATTTCCCATGATGCTTCTTGGGGCTCTAAGAAATGAAGAACTCCGTCGTAGCCTCATAAATACATGATATCTCCTATTAAGACATATTTAGCAACTTTCTATTTAAATGTGCACTTCGTGACATGCGATAATCCCTCTGGGATTATACTAAGCTTTAGGAAGTCTTTAATTTATGACATCCAATTTTGATAAATCTTAGCTTCGATTGCTAATACAAATTGCTCCCCCTACGTATTTACCTTTGCAAATGAAGACTCAAAAATAACCTTGTGGTGAATGGTAGTACCACTCCTCGTAGGACTCTGAGAGGTTAATGACCCCCAGGGTGCCTTCTTAAGAAAGTCTTTAGCTTTGTAGAACCATTCAGCTCTTGATTCTACACTTATCATGTTGACCGATTCTATGTTATCATAGGTTGCACGCTCTACTGCTAGATGTGAGAGCATCTTGACATGGATGGTAGTGAAATTAGCAAATGGATTCTGAGGGATTAAAGATCCCAAAGAATCCATGGTATCTGCAAACCTATTTGAAAATAGAGGGATTGCCTCAATTTCATACCATTCAAGTTTGGCCAAATATGTGTCAACTAGATCTTTATAGGCTTTCAGTACGGGACATCGACACTGAAAAAGCCCCTTGACTTGATTTACTATGAGCAAGGAGTCGCCAAAGATGTTTAATCTATTAATATTCATGGTGATGGCTATGTGGAGGCCCAACAGTAGGGCTTCACACTCAATGTTGTTGTTGGTACATAGAAAATCCAACTTGAATGATAAGGGCATTGGAGCTCCTTGCGGTGTGAAGAACACTATTCTGACACCACCCCCTTGTTCACACTTCAAACCATCAAAGAACATATTCATATCAGTATTGTTCTCTGGTTCTTCGGGTTTGGGAGCTTTAGATATGATGAAGACTACATCTTCCTGAAGCTCGATTGTTAGAGGCCTACTGTTTGACAGTGGTGCCTCAGCTAATTGATCTGCTATGACCTATCCCTTAATGGACTTTTGGCTTATGAATTCTAGATCAAATTCCTTTCAATAGCATGATCCACTTTACAGTACGTGTATTGTGATAAGTCTTACTCATCATGTACTGCAAAGGATTTTGTTTAGATATAACATACGTCATATGACTTAGCATATAGTATCACAATTTCTTTGTAGCGAACACTACTACTAAACATAATTTTTCCACATATGCATACCCAAACTCATAGCTCACCAAGGTTCGACTAATATAATATATGGCCTATTATTTGGCTTACACGTTCTTTTAGGATAACATGGTTCCTAGTGCAAAGTTAGTTGTCAATATATATAGTAGAAAAGTCACCTCTGGCCTTGGTGGAGCTAGCACTAGCAGTGTCACCAAGTATTGCTTTATCTCAATGAAGGTTGCCTTGCAGTCCTTGTCCTAGTTGAATGGGACCCCCTTATGTAGTAGTCGATTCATGGGTCGACATTTATCCGATAGTTGGGTGATAAATCACTTTATCGAGGCTACCTTGCCCTGAAGGCTCTTTAATTCCTTAATATTGGTGGGAGGACGCATTTCCAAAATGGCCTTGACCTTCGTTGGGTCTACTTTTATGCCTCTCTTAGAGATGATGAACCCTAGTAATTTTCTAGAAATTATGTCAAATATGCACTTCTTAGGATTCAACCTGACATTGTGCTTTATAAGGCGGTCAAATACTTTCCTTAAGACCTCTGCATGCTCTTCTCGCAACAATGACTTGGCTAACAAGTCATCGATATAATATTCAAGAATTTTGTGCATATAGTCATGAAAAATGTATATCATGGCCCGCTGATATGTGGCACCAACATTTTTGAAACCAAATGGCATAAATTTATCGTAAAATGTTTCCCATGGCATTATAAACATGGTTTTATGTTGGTATTCAGGTTTAATCTAAATTTTATTATAACCAAAAAAATCATCCATTAAGGAGAGCATTTCGTGACCTACAGTTGCATCTACGAGAGCATCAATATTGGGCAACGAAAATGAATCTTTGGGTGTTGCCTTATTTAGGTCTCTAAAATCCGTGCAAATATGGATTCTTCCATCTGGTTTTCCCATGGGTGTCATATTGGACACCCATTCTAGATAATCTATGGAGATCACAAATTCCACATCCAACAGCTTTTTTATCTCGTCTTTCACCATCAAGGCTATTGTTGGGTGTATTTTTCTCATATTTTGCTTGACCGACTTCTTCATCAGATCTAGAGAAAGGTTATGTGTAACCAATTTTGGGTCTAGACCTAGCATATCCTATAGACACCTAAAATACATTATGCCGAGGGTGACTACTCATATGGACATGCTACAAAACCATATGAAGTATCTTGAATAGACTCCAAGATAGAGCAGTGTTTAACCACTCAATTTAGGTATTTTTGCCTAAGTAGTCTGAACCACAACCTAGACCTACAATCTCCAATATAAACTATAGTTGACACCTATGACGTGTAGTCTGGACCACAGCTATGACCTGCAGTCTTAATTGGAGTTCAGTTAGGCCTTCCATCCAAGCCAAATCGGTTGGAACGACCAAGATATCCACAAGGATGTAGTTGAAGGATGAAATATTCCAAAGGCTTCCACCCCAACTGTCCTAACCAACCTTCTTGGTCTTGGCTTCTCCATGAAGCCACCCCTAGCCCTAGGGGCATTCTATAAATACCTCCCTCCAAATGGGAAGGATATCTATAGATTATTTGTATAGCGAAGTGTTGGAGAATTATCAGGAGAGAGTTAATTGATCAAAAGAGCAGCGAAGCCCTATCAAATTGCATACTAACTTTGTGCATTTGAGAGCCCTTTTGCTATCCACCTAAAGACCAATTAGCCATGGATGCCCTAGGTGCCTAGGAGGATCAAGAAACACAAATTTGGGCAAACGAAGGCCCTTCACAATGATTTGACTGCAAAATATGTTAGAGGACAACAAAGGCGACCCTTGAACATCAATTTGGACAAGGAGATCAAGCCCATTACCCCTAATTCTGAGGGTAAACATATCAGAGGTCAAACCATGGCTATCAAATATGGTTCACAGTGCAGACCATCCATAATAGCTATGGTTTGCAATAGGTTAATGATCACCTTACTTGCTTTACTTTTGATCGCATAGATTAGTTATATTAGTCTTTTCATAGGTTTAAGTGCATTTTAGAGAAACTCTGACCATAGAAATTAGACATTTCATGCATTGTATTAAGTAGGATTACAATGGATATTTTATGCCCTTTATTGTTCCTAATTTGATATTTGATCCATGCATTATTTTCTTATTCATGTCCTTCATGTTGTAGCATAATTCTTGATTTAATTAGAATAGTTTAAAGTCTTTCTTTATGCTTTCTTGTTTTACTAGTTTAATTGCACTTACATGCATATTCTCCTAAAGGGCCTCATCACGAGAGGCTATAAATATTTTTAATCATGTGCTATTGTTTCTTGTTTGCATAGATATAGGTGCAAGAGGAGTTTATGTCATAATTCTTCCACATCGTAGAGAAGGGGGTTAGCTCCACCCCAAGGTAGTTTGTGACTAATCAACAGAGCATCATAAGTGTGCCTAACCTATTGAGGGCATTGGAAATTGTAATATCAGTATCATCTTTCAAGTGACCCTAAGAGGGCATTTTTGTAATCAAAACTCATTCAAATATTAATACGAGAAACCTTACATACTTTGTTTCTATTCAATTTATGTACTTGTGTGAATATTTATGCTTTTATGATGGTATAGATCAATGCAGTAGCTAGGTGTACACTCCATGGTTAGGTTAGATGGTGATCACGGTAGAACCTCAAAATTTTAGCCCCTAGTTTTGAATTTTCTTGGCTATTTCTTATCTCAAGTGCTAACTGCAGCTTTTAGCTACAATTATTTTTTTGCCCGTGGTTGTTACCTGCGGTCACCACTGTAGCCCGCAGATTGGACCTACGGTTTACATAGGAAAAGGTAGACATTAGGAAATTTAGTGGGCAACATAGCAGGAGCTGAGGTAGGCCCCAATTTCACTATCTATTCTAAATATTCTACTCTGTATATTTCTAGAAAGCATCGAACCGTTGCAAACTAGGAACTCAAATAAAAAAAGGGTCAATGAACAAGTCCTAGTTTTTTTTTGTTTTCCTTTCATTAGAAAGGTATTGTTGGGAGTAGCGGACCTCTGAGTGCAGTCTATCCCTAAATACAACTACCTTAATAAATATGGTGTGTGGTTTGCTTGCTTGAGGCCCAATTAGTGGCCATGTCATTGTAATTACATTGTCAAAATATCATATAGGACATTAGCATGCATTATTTCTGAATTTGAAACATTCCTTTCTTTTCATGCATATCATGTAGGAATGATCATTATGCTTTTTTATCATTTGTAATTTTTGCAAAGTAAAAGGAACTACACACACCACCTGACACTTAAACGCTAGTGAGTTGGGCTTCATATCCAACCACTAGTAGGGTTCAATGACGGTGGGCGTAACTTCCATTCATTGGTCCAAATCCCATGCACCATGTGTTACTAGACCATACCGGGTCCAAGATCCTTTTGTACCATAAAAAATTTGCATATACTCCTCTTTGGAGGGTATGACGCTGATTGGGGGAAAATGGGTGAGGAACTGGGAGGACCTATGCCCCCTGACCATGTGTGGGCTTCATTTCCACACATTATAGGTTGGTTTACGTGACTTGGGTTTCATCGACAAGTTGTTGAGCTGCAGGTATACAGATGAAAGCTAATTTAGCTGAGTATAAAATCCAACAATCTTTCAAAACATGCAAGAGTTTCTAACACTGATACAACACATCTGAAAACAACATCAAAAAATTTAGAGCTCACAATAAAAATTTAGAAGAAGATAATAATCATTTGTATACTTTTTTTGCATAATAAAACACATCTAGATGTTAGGTACACAAATGGTGAACACACGGGGTGATCGAAAAAGGTCTAGGATTGATGCCCATGATCAATCCCCAACTGGTTCACAATAACATGTGTCGAGTCCTCACACACATGACCAAACCAAATAATTTTCGACAAGAATTAGAGGCAAAAACTTGATATGGGGAGATACCATTGAGTGGACCCCCGATAGAGGAGCTTCAATACACTCCTCTAGGCACAAGACTAAGCATGGAGCTTCTTAGCATGAGGATGCTCTACTCCAAAGCCATTACCAAGACTACATAGCATGTGTATCCATGGGTCAACCAAGGAATATATTATGTAGGGGACCAAGTTGGTTCCCATATGTACTAGGTCCATAGGAGGTTCTAACCCTCTGCAGTCAGAGTATAGATGGACTAGAGATCCACCTATTTAGGGGCAAGAGGACAGGCTCACTTTCGAGCATAGGTCCACCCATACTCCCACACGTGGCTCACCATGCAAGATCACCATTGATATATCAAATGTGGGAGCTAATGGAACTGAAAGCACTTGGATATGGAAGCAAAGGCACACCGGGTGCGATGCAAATAAAAGCAGTTATATTAACGAAATGCTAAGTGCATGAAAAAGGGAATGTGAAGCATGAATGGAATGAGATGTAAAGAAAAAAACAAAGGTGCAGACTCTTTTATTAATTTTTCTTATGATCAGGTTACAATACGCCTCCCCCCTTTTTAGGTGTTAAGAGCGTTTGATACAATTTTGTTACACCAGCGGATGGTACGCTTCCCTTTGGGATCTTCCGCATGCCCACATTCAAAATGGGTGGGCCAAACATCATCTCCAATTGCATTTATACGTACGTAGTTCCTTGCTGCTCCTCCAGTGTCGATATCCTGCATACAAAGAAACAACAAATGATTAATAGCACATGCGGATGGAGGGAGACATGCAATCCCTAAGGCCTCCGGTTAATGCATACATAAAATAATTAAAACAGTGATAAAAAATTATCAGAATGAAATGAAATTTTGTTAGAAGCATGTAAACACCATTAGGGACACATTGCAAAAATAACAGTCGAGAAATCTGGTGTAGATTTCTAATCGCTTTGAGGTGGGACGATTAGGACTGTCATAAAATGTCTGAAAGTGACCTCCCAAATGTCACATCTAGAGGCCTCCAAAACACTTGAAAACTTGGGGTTAGGTAAAATGGGGAATTTTGAGATGACCCAGAAGGTCAGATTTGGCAAATTCTACCATGATCACCCTATATCCAAAGGTTATCCCTGTATGTTAGTAAAAGCGTAAAATAATGAAAACACAGTCAAAACAAGTTAGAATGCTTTGAAATTTGAACTACAGCATATATGAAACACACAAAACATGATGCAAAATAAATAGTGAAGAAATCTATTGTATATTTCTAATCACTCTAGGGTGGGGTGATTAGGACTGCAACAGTGCGAGGGGCACTCGGGGGTAGGATGCCCACCGTTTGGGGCTTGGTTTTGACACCAATCCACTTGGGATGGGTCCAAAACCTCCTAGGGGGTTGTGTCAGAAAATTGGGTGTGGGATTGTATCCAATTGTTCAAGTTTTGGGTTTGGATTGTGCTCCTAATGTTCACCCAATTACATCCCTTCCAAAATAGAGATCAAGGATGTAGGAAGCACAATGAGGGTGGGGGTATAATTCGGCAACACTTCATTGCTCCAAATGCTCCTAATCCATCCTCATTTTGGGATGAGAAGACTCACCATTTTATAGACCTGAAGGTCTACTTTGAATGTGCATGCAGGGGTATCACTTGGCCATCATTCCTTGTCAGGGAAGAGAAGATTCCTCCCTGATTAAGGGCTCCATGACTGCCTCTATGACTACCTCTTTGAGCTTTGAAATGCTCACTCGCACTCCCATGCATTGAATGTGGAGTTGAGTGGTGGATCTGGGCTGAAATTTATCAAGATTTGATTTTTTTCCTGTCAAACCTGCTATTCACCCCACCCTGGAGTGATCGCTGCTAATCATCTTGGGGTGGGGCGAATAGCATTCTAATAGTCCCAGGGTGGAACGAATAAGGATTAGGGTGCTTGAAAGGTGCCAAATTGACCTCTGACCTTCTAAAACTACTTTGGGAGTGGTTAGGACCACTGTTTAACCTCTAGGGGCTGCCCTAGGGGTTGTGTATGCCAATTTGGTCAATACTTGTAGCCACATAATCAGATTGGTGTTGTTTTGGTGTCTACAGATGCCTCTTTTTGGGATACACTGTGCATGGCGTAGTGCTGAGCAAAAATAGATAACCAAAGCACTTAATGATTAGGGTTTCTCACTAACCTAACAAAATTTTGATGCCCCAAGTATGGAAAGGGCACGCATTCTTGAATCCTTTCTTCTAACGAGCTAAGGAGCTTAATTCAAGTGTTAACCTTTTTTTGATGAGGTGTTACTTGATCTTGGATATTGTTTAGTCATGAATAGGCAAATGGCATAATATTTTATCTATGGGAACCTTGAGTTCATGATTCTAGAATGCCAAGTGTTTGATCAGCTTGTGATTATTGCTTATTTTCTACCCCAAGCAAGAGTGTGATTGTCTTTGTCAATGATTCTTTGAATGCATGCCATTTCCTTGATTGGGTGTGTATTTGTTGGTTGGTGACTAAGTGTGACTACCCCCTCAAGTGATGAATCGATGAGGGAATGAACGAAATGAGAAAATTGATGAGTCGCTTGACCCAAGATGACTTTTTTAAGGGTGCCTTTAGTTGTTTTCCATTGAATGCTTATGTAGTTTCCCAACAATCGGACCTATTTTTGGTGGGTTTTAACCCTTTTTGTGACGCTTATTGGGGCTGAAATTGTCAAAAATTCGTCCTCCCGTGGAGTGGTCCAGCTATGGTAGCCTTCTTAGGTAGTAGGATAGTGAGGATTTTTGACCCCAACATCATTTTTGGATGCCATGAATCACAGGCACAATGGTGCCTTTGCTCAACAATTTTATTATTATTTTTTTGGTGGGTTTTGACCCTTTTTGTGATGCCTTTTGGGAATGAAATTGTCAAAAATATGTCCTCCCATGGAGTGGTCTTGCTATGGTAGCCTTCTTAGGGAGTATGATAGTGACAATTTGTGACCCCAACATTGGTTTTGGATGCCATGAATCATAGGCGCAAAGGTGCCTTTGTTCGGCAATTTTATTATTGTTTTTGGTGCATTTTAGATGCAGTTTTGGTTGTTTTTTATTTTCTTGCTCTATAATCGTCCCAGGGTGGGATGAATACCAGTTTTGTAATCATACCAGGGTGGGATGAGTGCTAACTAGATTTCTCATCCTAGGGTGGAACGATTACAGGCCTAAGAGCCTATATAAGGGCTAAAACTAGGTTTTGGGCTCATTTGCAATTATTTTTTCTGGCGATTTGGAATTGTGGGAAGGAGGAATGCGAGTTTGCATAGTGGAGTGCTATCAAAATTTCATGGAAACCATGATTTTAAGGACCATATCCTCGAGTTTTGGAGCCGAGGCACGACCGGTAGGTGCTCCTTCCTTCTGCTTGTTATGTGTTTGTTTTTATATGAATTTTAAAACTCACATTTTATTATTATTTTTTGTCACATTAAGGTTAGAACCCTAGATGAATGTTGTGGTTTTATTTGTTTTGTTTTGTTCATCATAAGGTTAAAAAACCCTAGTTTGATTTTTTTTTTTTGATTTTTTTTTGTTTAGTTCATGATAAGGTTAAAAAACCCTAGTTTGAATTTTTGTTGTTTTGATTTTTTTGTGTTCAGTTCATGATAAGGTTAAAAAACCCTAGTTTGAATTTTTGTTGTTTTGATTTGTTTTTTTTTGTACACTGTTGTACATTTGTTTTGTTGTCATGTTTTAATGTTTTTGTGTTGTTTTTGTTTTTCAAGTTGTGAAGAGTCGATACCGTCAGTCGATGGTATTTTTTGATGCCGGGATGCGCTGACTGTTGCATATTGGGAGTGTCTTGATGCCCTTGGGATCAAGAAAGTGACACAACTGGAGCCTATGGTGGGGTATCGAGCATATATGACTGCCCTGATCAATTTATGGGATCCCTGCACCAACACCTTTCATATCCCAATAGGTGAGATGACAGTGACTCTGGAGGACGTGTATCAGATTCTATGAATTTTGATAGATGGGCATAATAGATAGATGGGATGCACTGACTGTTGCAGATTGGGAGTGGCTTGATGCCCTTAGGATAAAGCAAGTGACGCAACTGGAGCCTGTGGTGGGGTATCGGGCATATCTAACTGCCCTGATCAATTTATGGGATCCTCGCACCAACACCTTTCATATCCCAATAGGTGAGATGACAGTGACTCTGGAGGACGTGTATTAGATTCTATGAATTTTGATAGACGGGCATACTAGATAAGATATCCCACAATGAAATAACCCACAAAACCATGAATAAAATCCAACTAGTGGGGAAAGGGAAAACATAACAAACTAGGATCACAATCCTTAGTCCTCTCATAGGAAGGAGGAAAATGGAACAAATAAAATGGATAGAGAGTTACCTCCATTGCCACTATGAGTAGACCTACAAGAGGAGGAAATTCATGCATAAAAGGTATTTCAAGAAATTTCTAAAAATATAAAAGCCTTTTAGAAACAAGAGGCAGCTATGAACTCGCCAACATTGAGTAAAATATACAACCAACCATTGTGCCCATCAATCCCTAGCCCTCCATATCCTAAGCACTTTGAGATGCCTAGGTTAGAAAAATTTAAGGGTGAAGAGGATGCACAAGAGCACGTCACCAATTTTATCAATGCATGTTTTCATCTTGAAGACAATGACGCTCTCATGCTAAGAACATTCATAATGACATTTTTAGGTGTTGCCACTCAATGGTTCAACCAACTACCTAAGCATAGCATAACCAACTTTGAACAACTAGTAAACGCATTCCTAAAGCGTTTCTCCTTTGGTTCTAAGAAGAAGGTGAACCTTTTAGACCTGGCCAACTTGAAACAGTATGATGATGAGCCAGCAATGGATTATGGGAATAGATGGAGAAAATTCATGGTAAAATTATCATTCTCCGTTCCCATAGAAGAGATCATTCACATGTTCACCAAAAGTTGTTCTAAACACATCTCCCTCTTGCTACAACTTCAGAAGTATCCTTCATTTGAGGAAGCTTTGGCACAGGCCAAACTCATCGAAGACATAAAAGTAGATGAGGGAACCATTAAACTCTAAAACAAAAAGGAGTGGAACAAGAATGGTAAGAATGACAAGTACAAGCAGAAGCAGGGCAACCCTACTCCAATAAATCAAGTCGTATTGGCTACACCTAAGGATGGGGGTGCACAACAACCCCAGAACTATCAATCACATCCTCCACCAACCAACTACGATCAAAGGAACAATCAGGGGCAAAACAAATAATGCAAGTTGCCTTGCTATTTCATGCCTCTGACATAATCAATGCAATCAATCTTTAATCAGCTGAGCGAGGCCAGGAGGATCAGATTTCATGATATACCTCTTATAGATCCCAACCATCCTAAGCCAAAAGGATATAGGGAAGATCAATTTTGCCCTTATCATAGGATACCGGGGTATGACATTGAGGCTTGCATTGGTTTTAAGCATCAAGTGCAAAACATGATTGAGGTGGGAGAACTCAAAGTTGACAACCCATTGGCTCCCGATAATAGAGACATGGGCATATACAAAAACCCATTGCCCAATCATGAGGTCCCTAGGGAGCAAGGGGCCCAAGTCAATCAGGTCCGAGTTGATATACCTACCCATGGATGTGTTGGGATGGTTGAGATTGTTAACATAGCAACCAGGACTAGATGGTATGGTCAACCGCAACCTCCTGTAGCTCCCATGAATGTCCCAGCCGCACCTAGGTAGAGGTAGGACAACCTTCCAGGTCCACCAACATGACCTGTGGTAACTATCCGGAGTAGATTGGAGCAAAACCTACAGATGACTCCAACTAAGTTATCCATCTATGAGCTCATACAATAGTCCCCAAAGCATAGGGAGACTTTAATGGAAATTTTAAGGACAATTGAGCTCCAACCACAAGATGCAAATGCATTCACTCATTTTGTGGGACAAGTACAAGAATGCCAAGAACCTATAATTTGATTCTATGATTATGAGATTAAGACAGTGCCTACTACCTTACCAGACCCTCTACTGAACATTGTGGTAGCAATCAATGACTTACCTTTCAAGAGGGTCTTGGTCGATACAGGTTCATCGATAAACATCATTACAACAACAACAATAGAGCACCTCAAGATCCCCAAGTCCAATATCATTCTAGGAGCCTACACATTGAGAGCTTTTAATGATGCTTTATGCAATACTATGGGAATGATAGTCCTACCCATCAAGGTGGGGCACAAGACCATCCCTATGATGTGTCATGTCTTGGAAGGGGCTATGCAATACAACATCCTCCTAGGGCATCCTTGGATAAGGGCCATGAAGTGTGTTCCTTCGATCTTGCACCAGTGTGTCAAGTATGTGCACGAAAACAAAGTCTATGTGGTTCTGGCCGATGAAGAGCCATTTAAATACATCCATCAGGTGGACATTCCAGGAGAATTTGTAATTCCTTCTACCCACCTATACGTAGCACCTTCATCTCCAACCACACAATTGGATAACAAAGACAAAAGGGTAAGAAAAGACCCATGCACATCAACACCTCCTGGTGCACTTAAAATAGTCAATGCTTCTAAAGTACCATCAACATCAAAACCAAAAGACAATCAGAAGCTAAAGGCACCCTTAGTCGAGGAAGAAAGGCCCAAGGAAGTGCCAACTGTAGCCATTGCTAAAATGCCAAGTCCTATGGAAGAAGAAGATCTTCAAGATCAAGATGAAGATAGTGATTACCATCCCGCTTTGCCAGTGTCATCCGTAGGGTCATCCACATCGCATGCATCAATACACTTGGCAAGCACAGGCATAGGGGAGTACCTTGTGCAGAACATTACCTTTACACCTATCATTGAGTCTGCACAAGACATGGGAAGACCTAAGGCCTTGAGACCACCAGTGGGAATAGTGGTTCCACTTGGAATCCCTCCCAACCAAACCAATTTTGTCTATGTCAGCCTGGACTGCGCCCATAAGTCTTTAGACGTAGAAGAGGATTATGATGAATTATTCATGGTCAATGTTCATTACCTCTCTAATCCCGAGTTTTCTCTAAGCTACTTTGAGCATTGCCATTGGCATGGCTATGGCCTTGGTATATATGAGCAGGGGCGCAGGTGGCCATACGAGCCACAATATCAGCTTCCCTCCGATAGGTTTGGGTTAGGCTATTATATTGGAGGTCGAGATGACTCTCTTGTAGTAGCATTGGATAGATTAAGCTTAGGGTTAGGAGAAGACATCGATTTCATTCCTTATCACCCCCTAAGAACAAGAAATTTGAGCAATAGACAAGTGGCCACGGTGAACGTACCACCACCAGAAATTTATCATCCAAACATCTCAATTGATTCCACCCCAACAGGGTACAACTCATGGGATGAGGAGAATGGATATGAAGCAAGTGATGATGAGGCACAACTTGGCTTAGCCTACCATGGGCCTCACTATTTACAAATATTCACATGGTCCATCCATAATGAGAGTGGGTACATATCGGATGAAAGTGACTATGAATCAGAAGACTCAACAGAAAGAGCCTACTTAGGCCTGAGCCATCAACCCCTGACTTTGGGGCAAGAGACAAATGCAAATGGATTCTTCATAAGTGATGAAGAATATGAAGATGAAATAGAGATGGCCTACTTGGGGCCAAGGCATGAGCCCCTTGTCTTAGGGCCGCATACCAATGCTAACGGTTTCTGGATAAGCGATGATGATTTTGACTCTGAAATTGAGATGGCTTATCTTGGGCCTCACCACTTGTGGCAAGTCGACATGTTGGTAGAGAGAGAGGTGGCACTCCATGCCATAGACCCTCATCTATAATTTTTGGGGAGACCTGTTGACCTAGCTGCCATTCACCAGATGGTCAATCCCCCTCCACCTACATTCAGAGAGAGATTAGAGCCCAATGATCCTATTATCCACCCTACTCATGGGCTAGATCCATAAATTCCCATTCCTCCAGAGCCTCATCATAAGTATGGAAGGGAAACCTCTGAGATAAGATTACACCCATGTGGTCCTGGAGATTTCATCCCATCCGTCAACATGATCTCCATTGATTTGGCCACTCCACTTCATAATCCAGTAGATCCTACCAAATCATTGCATCTTGATGTAGAGGCTATTGATTGGGATCATGTTGATTCGCCCATAGAGCCTGAAGACCTCTTCCCCAATGAAGAGATGTTACAGCCATTCCATTTTGCATCAAGTTGTGCGTATGACATCTTCCATGTTGGTTTGGATCCTGAGTTAGTAGGTCCTATAAATCCTATCGATGACATTCATTTGATACCCATGCCTCATCAACTAGAGGATGGGTCACATATGGCTATAGAAGTGACTTTCGAGGTGGACATCAATGATGATCCTACCCAACCAAGGAAATTCAAGTTCGGAGAAAGTCTATCTCTAGAGGAACAAGCCATCCTAATTCCTCTCCTCAAAGAGAGGCCAAATATTTTTTCTTGGACTTACAAAGACATGCCAGGGATAGATCCAAAGTTAGTCATTCACAACCTTTCATTGGATCCCATGAAGAAGCCAGTCAAGCAAAAGCTGAGGAAAATGCATCCAACCATCACTTTGATGGTGAAGAATGAATTGCAAAAACTACTAGATGCAGTGTTCATAGTTCCTATCGACTACCCTGAGTGGGTGTCGAACATGGTACCCATGGGGAAACCCGATGGAAGAGTTTGTATCTGCATAGACTTCAGAGATTTAAATAGGGCAACACCAAAGGATTCATTCCCATTGCCAAACATAGATGCTCTTGTAGATGCAACCGTAGGTCATGAGATGCTCTCCCTAATGGATGGTTTTTTTGGATACAACCAGATTTGGATTAAGCCCGAAGATCAACATAAAACTACTTTCATTACTTCGTGGGGAACATTCTATTACAAAGTGATGCCATTCGGTCTCAAAAATGTTGGTGCCACATATCAGCGGGCCATGACATACATATTCCATGACTATATGCATAAGATCTTAGAGGATTACATGGATGACTTACTAGCCAAGTCCCTATTGTGGCAAGAGCATGCTGAAGTCCTTAGACAAGTCTTTGACCACCTCATTGAGCACAATGTCCGATTGAATCCTAAGAAGTGCGTATTTGGCGTAACTTCTGGCAAGATTTTGGGATTCATCGTATCCAAGAGAGGCATTGAAGTCGATCCTACAAAGGTAAAGGCTATATTGGAAATGGCCACCCCTACCAACATTAGGGAGCTAAGGAGCCTACAAGGCAAGATAACATCCATCAAAAGATTCATCGCACAATTATCAGACAAATGTCGACCCATGAATCGGTTGCTATGCAAGGAGGTCCCCTTTCATTGGGATGAAGAATGCCATCAAGCCTTTGCAGAGATCAAAACTTATCTAGAAACACCACCAGTATTGGCTCCACCAAGGCTAGACATACCATTTTTACTATATATATCAGCTACTGATTTTGCATTGGGCACCATGTTAGCCCAAAATAATGCACAAGACAAAGAGCAAGCCATATATTACATTAGTCGCACCTTGGTGAGTTATGAGCTAGGATATGCGTATGTCAAAAAGTTGTGTTTAGCAGTGGTCTTTGCAACTTGAAAGTTGTGACACTACATGTTGAGCCATACGACCTACATCATATCAAAACAAAATCCTTTGTAGTACATGATGAGCAAGACATATCACAATACACGTACCACAAAGTGGATCATGCTATTGATAGAATTTGATCTAGAGTTCATAAGCCAAAATTCCATCAAGGGACAAGTCATAGCAGATCAATTAGCAGAGGCGCCTCTTCAGGATAACAAGCCTCTCACCATAGAATTGCCTGATGATGTGGTCTTTGCATTATCAGATCCGCCAGAACTCGAAGAACCTAAGAAAGAAAGAGACATGTCATTGTTCTTCGATGGTTCGAAGTGTGAACAAGGGGGCAGAGTAGGGATTGTATTTATCACACCGCAGGGCACTCCATTGCCCTTATCATTCAAACTAGACTTCCCATGCACAAACAACAACACGAAATATGAGGCATTGATCTTGGGACTCCAAACAACCATAGCAATGGGCATTAAAATATTGAATATCTTTGGTGACTCCTTGCTCATAGTAAACCAGGTCAAAGGACTATTTCAATGCAGGTGCCCACTCCTGAAGACTTACAAGGAACTTGTTGACACCTACCTAGCCCGACTAGAATGGTATGACATCGAGGCAATCCCTCGTACATCAAATAGATTTGCAGACACCATGGCCTCTTTGGGATCCTTAATCCCTTAGAATCCATCTGCTAATTTTACAACCATTCATGTGAAAGTGCTTTCGCACTCAGCAATACATCGTGAAGCTTTTGACAATCAAGAATCAGTCAACATGATCCACATCGAACCAAATCAGGATTGGTCCTTCGTAGCTAGAGATTTCTTACAAATGGCACCTTGGGGGTCTTTGATCTCCCAAGGACCTATGGAGTGTGGCGCAACCATACACCATAGAGTTGTTCCTCAATCCATGTTCACCAGCTCGAGAATGTAGGAAGAGCAAGCCATATTTTCTATAGAAGTCATGGCTTATCAAGATTGGCTTTCCCAACTACGAGGACTTCCTAAAACTTGGAATAGTACCTCAAGGTTTATCGCATACTGAAAGGTGAACATTCAAATAGAAAGCAACAAGATACATATTTCTAGGAGAAATCCTCTACAGATGAGGATATGATGGAGTATTACTCCATTGTCTTGAGCCCTAGGAAGCATCCTGGGCAATTTTGCAAGCTCACGATGGCACATGTGGAGGGCATTTCAGTGGCATGGCCATCATTAAGCGCATCTTGAGAATGGGTTACTATTGGCCCACCATGGAAAAGGACTACTATGAGTATGTCAAGAAATGCATTAAGTGCCAACATCATGCAAATATAATGCACTTACCATCGCAAGCCTTGCAACCCATCCAGGCAGCATGGCCATTCTCGCAATGGGGACTAGACTTGATTGGGAAGATCTCACCCCCATCCTCAAGCCGACACACATTCATCATAACGGCCACTGAATACTTCACTAAATGGGTTGAAGCGATCCCCTTAACATCAACAACTGGACCGAGGATTGCGGAGTTTATACTCCACAATATCATAAGTCATTTTGGGGTCCCTTCGAAGATAATATCGGATAATGGGCCATCTTTCAAGAACAAAAATGTGTATGCTTTAATGAAAAAATACCATATTCAACACAATTTTTCAATGCCTTATTATCCACAAGCAAATGGGCAAGCAGAAGCCTCGAACAAAACAATAGTCTCCATCTTGAGGAAGATGGTGCAAGACAATCACAAGGATTGGCACATGCAGTTACCTCTTGCACTATGGGCATACAGGACTAGTATACGGATGCCCACTAGGGCAACACCATTTTCACTAGTATATGGCACTAAGGCCATCATGCCACTAGAGTTGGAAATTCCAACTCTACGCATAGCATTAAAGGACTTCATAGATGATGATGTCATGCGACAAGGCCACCTTGATCAATTGATGCTTCTTGATGAATGACGAGTCAATGCTTTAGAGCATCTTCATGTTTACCAAGATCACCTTGCATGAGCTTACAATAGTAAATTCCACTTAAGAGAATTCAAGGTTGGAGATCTAGTGCTCAAAGAAAACCAACAGAATTTGAATCTGTCATCGCACCTACGAGACAAGTTCACGGTAAATTGGATAGGCCCGTACATGATTTCACAAAGAGTTGGGCCTGGAGCATATCGCCTTATATCATTAGATGGTGTTGAAGAGCCTGAACCTCTCAATATCATTCACTTGAAGGCATTCTACACATAAAACACAAAAACATTCAAATATGTCAAAAATACAAAAACATTCAAATATGTCAAAAATACAAACAAATCATAAAAACATAAAAATCAAATATCAAAAAAATAAATCAAAAAGCTCCAAGGGCATTCAAGCCGCTTGGTCAAAATAATTCAAAATGCTCCAAGGGTATTCAAACCGCTTGGTTCTAAAATCATTCATATCAAAATGCTCCATGGGTATTCAAACCGCTTGGTCAAATCCAATCAATAAAATGCTCCAAGGGTATTCAACCTACCCTCAAAAATGCTCCAAGGGTAATTCATGCCACTTGGTCGAAATCAAAAAGCTCCAAGGGTACTTCATGCTACTTGGTCAAAAATAAAAAATCCCCAAAGGCATAATAAGCCCTTTGGTCAAATTAAGCAAAAATACAAAAACAACATAAAAATCAAAAAATACAAAAACAATTGCATCTCACATCTTGCATCCACATAATTGCATTACATTTTCATATCCATTACATTCACATATGTCATAAGAGCCTTAAAAGTGATGCCACAATTTGTCTCACAAACCATTCAAATCCATACCTCCATCAACACATGTGTGTAATTGTGTTTTTCAACACAACCATTATCAATTGCTATACATAATATACTAAGGTTTTTCGGTTATTCAACCACACCTAGTGATCTTATCAACTTTTGTGGAAAACCATCTTGGTTAGTAGAGAATAAGGTCTAGTGGTGACAAAGCCTAGCATATCTCAGGATCCCACCACTAATTACAAACACTAAATTCTAGTTGGTACACGGGAAGATGAAATTCGTAAAGTGGTTAGGTTACATAAAGTGAAAAGGGACATCCTTGCTTATCCCCCTATGCAACCAATTCAAAAATGTTGAGAATTGACAAAAGGACAAGCTCCACCCTACCCAGAAATCCCTTGCTTAAGTCAACAAGAAAAAATCCTAGGTTCAAAGTTCAAAATCTTCAAAAGTCATACATCAACACCCATATTCATAGCTCAAAATATCAAAAGGACAAAAGCAAAATAAACAGTGATTATCATCACTACAAGAATCCCTTGCTCTAAAAAAAAAATCAGTCAAAAATAAACAGTGATTTTTATCACTAAATACGAGCAAGTATCCCAAGTCATAATGAAGAAAAGAAGGGATTGGAGCTTGAATCCCTGGAATTCTCAGCACTATACAGGATTGGAAGGAGAAATCCTTATGCATGATGATATGTCTATCACAAAAGCTATGCATTTGTATAGACCAATGTTTGAATGTGGATGAGCTAGCTTTAGGTAATCCAAAACTGCCTAGTGGTATAGTCCAATTGAGTCCAACATAAGAATAAGATGAACACTTGAGGATCCCTGATCTTAGCAATGGGCTGAAAGAATCCCGCCTAAAATCAGAGGAAATGCATGGGTTCTATCTAAATATATTCATTTGCACACACAAGGAGAATGAGTATCTAGGACCATGATGAAAGCCTAATTTTCAAAAGCCTTAAATGATCAGTACACAGTCATTGATAGGGTAACTAGAGTGTTTGAATCTCCGAAAAGCCCCAAAATTCTTACATAGCAACAAATCATATCATCATTCACACCATCACTTTCTTTATAAGATTCTATAAATTAGGGGGTATCAACATAGTAGGACAGATACCGCATATATATTAGAAATAGTATATAGACGACCACTGACTACTTTATATATTTTAATTTATAGAAACTTATCAAGAAAATACATCTCACACCATTACATCTCATATATGAATACTTAATCAATTCTTATGATAAGAGTGATTATTTAAATTCATGATTAATTTTTTACTTTCTATGGTATCACCCATTAAGATTGTCAATGTCATATGCATTCCTTATGTTTTAAGTGATTAGAGCATACAGGTTCATTTATACCATCCCATCACATAAGTTAGATGCATACAATTAAAGCAAAATTAGACATGCATCCATAAACACAAAAACCAAATCACCCATCATTACATCATAAAGCACATCATAAAACATATAGGCAATATCCATTTGCATACAATCATAAATTCATCATTTATCAACTCAAAATACATCACATCATATCATCAAATCATATAAGCATCTACACATCCATATAAGCATCTACAATATCATCTATCATCTAACATATACATCAAGTCATCATAATGCCATCATCACATCACATCATAAAACAAAATAACAACAAAAACATGAGCAATAAACGATACACATAATGAGTCATAATGCAAAGATATCATAAAAGTATGTGTGTCAAGTCCATGGATATACAAAAATACCTATGGGCTATAGTCATATAGGTCAGCCGACCTCAAAAACAAAACCAAGAGCACCATCAATCAAATACTGGGCCTGCACCCCCTGCAGCACCGCCCCTTGTGGCGGATCTCTAGGAGAATGGTGTGAGCTGGACCCTGCTGGTCTCTCAGTATGAGTCCGGGCCCCATGACCAGGCCGAATGGAAGACTGCCCTACTGTAGAGCTCCTGCTGACCTATGACCCACCTGTGGCTCCTCTCTCTCTAGGGATGGCTCCTAGCCTCCTGATCTACCTCGAGAGAGCGACAATATGGGCTGCATCCTCAGTAATCTGTACATCACTCTCATCCAACAAACCCTATAGATGCCTGATCTCATCCTCGAGAGCTACCCTCGAAGGACCCTCGAGAGTAGGAGGAGCAACAACAACCTGCATCCGGGTAGCTCCTCCCATAGCGGCCTGCAAAGCCTGTATCTAGTCTGAAAGCTGTGCTATAGTGGTATCCCACTGAGCTATGATGGCATCACATCATTGTACCTATATCTTGGCCGACTGGAGCTCGGCCTCCACATCATGCAGCTGTGCCCTAAGAGGAGAATCTCTCTCCTTAGGCTCCATCTCCTCCTTCACCTCCTCAAGAGCCTCCTGCTCCTCCACTACCACCTGCTCTACCTGCTGGCCCCATGTCGTAGTCCTAGCATGAACCCTATGCCCCGATGGATCTGCCCCATCTCTGCCATCATCCTCTCGGCCTAGACTACCCTCACCATGCCACATCAAGTCACCCCACCACCACACAAATGCATCTGTGACTCCCCCAGCCACTCCAGGATCAACAGTTGGGGCATCCTCCTCATCAGCTAACTCTGTAACCTATCGAGGAGGGAGGTCTCTCTCTGCTCCGATGCGCCTATACAAAAATGGTACTAGTGGCACATCCTACTACAATCCATACTGAAGAAGAACCCGAGAGTAGAAGAAGTGCTCCTGGATGCTAATCTTGTGGCCGATGAGCCATCGCTCACATCGTCCTAGCAGTAAAACTGGTCGGGTCATCCCAAGTAGGACACTCATGATACGGGTGCCATATGACATCTCCAACCTGAGTCCAATGAAAGTATCAGTATAATGAGTCAACTCCCCTACAAAAGTGTGGCTCTTGCGCTCCTCACTCTCTCTAGCCCATCTGGTAGCATAGCACTGCATCCACCCATCCACAACTATGATCTCAATAGGAAGCCCCTTGGGATGATCTACCTTAATGTGCTCCCATCCCCAGATCTACAAAAGCCAACTATAGGTGATGCTGACACGACCCCTCGATGGATGTGGTACAACTCATCATAACACTGAGCCAATAGAGACCTACCCCATGCATATCTGATAGGCTCCTCACTATCCATCAGGTCCTGAACCATCGCAAGGAGGTTCCAAGGGAACCTCAAGCCTGAGCAATCTAGGATAAGGACGTTGCTGATGACCATCAACAACACCGCATGCCTCACTATGAAAACATGCTCCCGATACCAATGGATAATGGACACTCCCCAGACTTGGTGTCCTTGAGAGCCTCCTCAGAGCACCCTCCGAACACCCGAGTGAAGACAACCACCTGATCATTAGTGGCCGAAGAAACAATGGCCACCCCATCAAAAGGGATCCGAAAGATCCTGTACACATCCTCTGGCATAATGGTCATCTCACCGATCGAGAGGTGGAAAGTATTAGTCCGAGGGTCCCAACGATGGGCCAAAGCCATAAGGTAAGCCTGATCCGACATAATGTGAGGCAGTCTGGTAACATACTAGAGCCCATGAGCCTTAAGCCACCTCCAATCTGTGTCATCCAGAAGAGGTAGAAGGTCATTCATGAGCCTCGGGTCTCGAGCCCGAGTAGTAAGGATCTAAGAAAAGCAAAAGAAATATGAAACATAACTACAGTGCATCTAAGGCATAAATCCCAATAAAGCATAAAAAATTTGACACTCTCCTAAATAGAGCAAAGAGGGGGATAAATACACCTAGGCATGCAACACATGCTAAAGAGTAGTTCAAAATTCCAAAAAATTAAAAACTATCTCAGAAAATCAAAAATAAAATATTTGCAAAATTGGCTAAGGGATTTAGTCGTTGTCACCCACAACGACAGAATCTAGCCACTAGAGACAACAGCAGCTAAAGCCCAATGGTCAAATTTTTGACCATTGGGGTTCAAACCTAGCCGCTCTGAGTGACAACGACCAAATTTTCATCGCTCTGAGCAATAGCGACCAAAAGGTGACATGGAAAACCCATGAACCCTAGGCCATAAAATACAAAAAAATTGAAAACAACAAAAATGGGGACCAACCCACCACATAAAAACCTATACTAAGCCTAGCTACAGATTTCGTTCATTACCAACAGGTTTAGTGAGGTTCATTTACCAGTTACTTAGTGAGGTTCAATTTTACCCAAAAGAGGAAAAGAGGTTAGGGTTTGAAAGAATACCCAAGAAGCTCTGACTCCTCCAGTAGCTGATGCCTCACCCTGCAACCATATCCTCGATGCAGTACCTTCCAAACTACATCTTGTCTCACCTAGAGCTCTAAAAAGTGAATTGTCAACAAAGAAAATGATAGGTCAAAAACCCTAAAAGTGCATTTTTATATTTTCAAATTATGCCTTGGCCACTACTGACGTCAGTGGCCCAAACTTTGTGGCCGCTCAAGGCGACAATGGCCACAGGCAGAGACTTAGAGGCCGTTGGACCTGACAGCGGCCTGCTCCACAGATGAAAACAAAAGATTCCTTCCATGGGGGATAACAAAAAAAACATTAAATAAATGCATTTTGATGAATTAAAATCATCTTGATGATCAAAATAACAAAAAAATCACATAAAAGCATAATCTCAAGCAGGCCTCGTATCCAGTTACTTACTCTATCCACTCGATGATTGTAGTGATTCGCACTCCATGCACTTCGATGAGATGAGTAGGTTACCATAAGGCCACTTGGGGCAAAAACATTTCATTTTGGAATTACGATGTGCCACCCTTCAATCCCAAAGAAGACCAAGATGGTCGGACTGCTCCATGGGTGCGAAAGGATCATCCTAATTCCCCTATGATACCAAAAACATTAAGCCAAAGTGATACAATATGAACATAAATAGAATCACTCATCCTAACTCCCTAAGAAGGCTATTGATAGTTGGACCGCTCCTCGGGATAGGGATGGATGATTATCATAAACAATTGGAATCACACTTGGATGTGGGATTGCCCATTAAAAGCAACAAATGCTAGAAAGGAACCAGATTAGTCATATTGGTCAAGCGACTTGTCACTTCATTCATTGTCATTTCTTCACCAATCCATTGTGTGAGGAAGTAGTTCAAAACTTCAACATAATCATAATCAAATCAACAAAATATCACTCGATCACATCAAAATCATGTTCGTCCTATGAATCATTGCATACAACAATCACAAATTTCCCTTGTTTTTTGGGAACGTAAGCAGACATGACATCTTCAATTGTAGCTCTCCTACCGGTCGAAATTGTTGTAGTAGCTGAAGCTACCCGATTGAGTTTGAGGAATGAGTGCAATTTAACATGCCCAAGCCACTGAGCTAAGTCCTCCGAACGTTGAGGCAATGATTCGAAGGATGCATGCCATCTTGCATGATTGGGCCATCCGACGTTGATCAGACCATTGATCACCATACACCCTACAAATAGATCAGTCTACATTTTTGCTCAACGTTGTGTTTTCCACACAACGTGTCACAAAAAGGGGCATCTGTAGACACCTAAAATGTGTCATGCTTAGGGGAGCTACTCACATAGACACATTCATAAGATCATATGACATAATATTGGACTTTCCAAGCATCAACAGTGGTTCTCACCACTCATTTGGGGCCTTTTCAAGCCATCCAAGCCAAGAGCGACCAGATCTTAGCCGCTCAAGCCTAGAGCGGCCAGACCTTAGCCGTTGTAGACGATAGCGACCAGATATTAGTCACTGCAGATGATAGTGGCTAAACCATAAAAGTAGTTTTACCGACAAACAGGCCTAATCACGGGTGGAAGTGGCAGTCTGCATGCAATAAAGGTGAGCGGGAGTAACTTTGCATTCCCTTTCATGACCAGTTCACATGGGAGACTTGAGTTTGCATTTAGACTTTAGTTAACTGGTCTTTAAACATAGAAAAGACAAAAATCTTCTCATGCTAACTCTCACTACGCATGAGGAATTCATTCCTAGGGCTTGGACATAGACCTAGGGTTTCACACTATAAAAGGTGCAAGCCTAAGAGCACCAAGGATCATATTTTATCTTTTGATCTTTATCCAAGTAATCCAGATTTATCAGGATAGGTCATTGAGGAGAGCTTTCGAGACTTGGAGAGTTTCCCTTGGAGATCACATTTACGGTGAAGCCCTGACAAATTGGGGAGCATAGCAACCATTATTTCAACATCGGATACAAGCTTTGATCCATAGCTTTGGAGCAAAGAGGACGAGAGTCACTTTAGCGGCCATTGTCTTGGACAGTGGCCCGTAGGCCTAGCTTAGGGTTTTAGACATTAGATTCATTATTTTTTTAGCATATCATTAGCATAGCATCATTTCATTCATTCGCATTCATAGCATTAGTCTAATTTGCACTTGCTTTCATTTGTTATATTCATTGCTAACAACCTCATCCGGGGAGGTATTCTCGGACATCTAAGCGTGTGTTGTTGTTTCATTGCTTACAAGGCCACAGGTTCATCGGATGGAATCTGCAACATACGAGAGCAAAAGGGATCCCTCTAGGAAATAGGCCTAGAGAAGGAGGCATCTGTAAGCCCTCATACATTTCCGTGTGCGAAACCAAGAAGCTTTTGGAAGCGCACCACCTCTTTGCGAAAGGGGCACTCTTTGCCTATTTGTAACCTTATTGTATCGAAATGGGTATCCCTAAGAGGGACCGACATGTAACCGGGTTTCAATACAAATAAAGAGATCCATATTTGTTATTTCCGTGTTATATGCTTTTCATTGTCTTCCATTTCATTTTTGGGTTTTAATACATTGCAAGTAGAGTAAAAAGAGCGGTGCGTGCATCCCGGGGTCGCTACAACTTCTTCAAAAGTCTAGTCTGGTCAGTACACAACTATTGATAGGGTAACTAGAATATTTGAATCTCAAGCAAAAACCCCATAAATTCTTATATAGAAACAAATCATCTCATCAATCATACCAACATTTTCTTTATAAGATTCTATAAATTAGGGGGTATCAACATAGTAGGATAGATACCACATATATATTAGAAATAATATATAGATGACCATTGACTACTTTATATCTTTTAATTTACAGAAACTTATCAATAAAATACATACATTTCACACCATTACATCTCACATATGAATACTTAATCAATTCTTATGATAGGAGTGATTATTTAAATTCATGATTATTTTTTTACTTTATGTGGTATCACCCATTAATATTATTAATATCATATGCATTCCTTATGTTTTAAGTGATTAAAGCATACAGGTTCATTCATACCATACCACCACATAAGCTAGATGCATACAATTAAAGCAAAATTAAACATGCATTTAACAAAAACATTGCATCCATAAATACAAAAGTCATCAATCATCCATCATTACATCATAAAGCACATCATAAAAACATATAAGCAATATCCATTTGCATATAACCATAAATCCATCATTAGATCAACTCATAATACATCACATCATATCATATAAACATCTATGATGAGCACCAAAAATGCTCATTTTATATACACGGTTAAGGAGAATTATCACTGGTTCAATTAGCATATGAAATGTATTTTATATAACTTATGCATATAATTGATAGAAAATCCGGTATTATGCTTGATTGGTGTTTTTAGTGGGAAATGTGTATAAATGTAGGTATTGGTACTAATATGGTGTTTTCCAGTCTACATCCACTTGGACCCGGCATACTTCTGCTTACAGAGACTAAGGCAAGAGAGTAGGCACCTTCCTCTTCAAGGAAGGCGCCCAACAGAAGTAGGCACCTTCCTACAACCGGAAGGCACCCATGGAAGACGAGCGCCTCCCTACAACCGGAAGGCGCCAACGGAAGACGAGCACCTCCCTACAACCGGAAGGCACCAACGAAAGAAGAGCGCCTCCCTACAACCGGAAGGCACCGATAGAAAATGAGCGCCTCCCTACAACCGGAAGGCACCCACAGAAGATGAGCGCCTCCCTACAACTGGAAGGCGCCAATGAAAGACAAGCGCCTCCCTGCAACAGGAAGGCACCAACGGAAGAAGAGCGCCTCCCTACAACCGAAAGGTGCCTCCATGCCTTCATACTTTGCAAGATTTACCAAGTCAACTTTGACTGGTTGACCAAGGACTATGGAGGAGGTTGCACGTGAAGACAAAGGAGATCTATTTTAATCATGCATTTATTAAATAGAATAAAGTGTTTGTTATTATTATCAACCGATTGGCCGGTTGACCTTGTAAAGCTCTTAAAGCATATTATTATTTTTAGGATGCATTAGTTTAGGATTTGTTGTTACGTACACCTAAGGATATTTATATTTATCCTTCTGGTGAACGAACATACTTTAAAATAGAAGAATAAAATATGTGTAGAATCAATTGTAACTAAATCACATCACGTGATTAAAATAGACCGATTTGTTATTGTAATGAGATCTGGCTACGCTTTATATAAAGACACAGGCCAGATGAACAAGGGAGATCGAAGATCAATGATTAATTTTACATAGAACTTATTTTATTTTATTGTTTAATTAATTAAGAGTGCAACTCCTCTTATTCGAGCAAGCTCTACGTAGCTAGCCGGGCGGACTATCTGCGGGAGCTTGGGCCCACTCCCTGCAGTAGTCCTCCCCTGTTTAATTTGTGCATTTGCTTTTTGTAGATTAGTTTACTGCTTTATTTAATTTCAGTTGTGTGTGTTTATTTCCTCGCATTTTATTTCCAGCACTTTACTTTTTGTTTAATAATTTATTTATTTCATTTCTCGCACTTAGTTTATTTGGTTTGGCTGGAATCCAATTACACAAACCTCCCCACCAAACTAAATAAGGTACAACCATATTTGTTCCCCAACCCTAGTAGGCATATACTGTGCATGACACTCATAAGTTTACGAACTTACCGGATTGATAATTTATGGAAGAGAAATGAATGTTTTTCGGGACATGAATTTCTGCTCACCATTTTGGCGTCGTTGTCGGGGAGTGTCTAAACTGTAGTGTTCTGATTTACAAGTCAGATAAAAAGCTTATTTGAAATTACCTGTAAATATTTTATCTGAGAAGCATGAGTCCACCAAGGAGCTTTTTATAAAGGCCAAAAATAGTTGTCGGCACAGTCAGAGCCAAATCCCATAGGCAATTATTTATATTTTTTTAGCTTCTCAAGTAAACGCGGGAATGAACCTGATGTACCATAATTAAGTGTAGAAGTAGAAATAAAATGTGTTGTTGAAAAAAATTAGAAAAAAATCTGGCATTGAAGGATTTCCATCATGTTCTAAATGGTTTCAAGAAATCAAAAGAAAAAGCACAACCCAAGTCTGATTGAAAATTTTTAGGGACGTGTTTTTATACGGAAACCATTGAAAAATTGTGCCTCTAGAAGCTTGGTTTTAAATTAAAAAAAATTTAGGCTTGAAATTTTTGCAACGTATTGGTAAATGTTTTTTTATGATGAAATTAATAATGCAGGGAAAATGACAGGGCATAATTTAAAGAGAACATCTTGTTATGGAGTATGCTCTTCACTTGCGCTTAAGGCGACCTAGTGAATCAGAAACTAGCATGTGTTTTTAACAGAATGCTATGCCATGTTTTCTTCAGGTTGCTAGCTCACGGATAGTCATTTTTTGGCCTGCACACTTTGCCATTACGTTGAAAGAAGTTGGGTTGTGAGGCCATGAAGGAAAATATTCTTCTCATGCTACAGCATATCAGACTAGTTGAAAAAAAAAAAAATCGAGAAGACTAGTTCAGATGTAGGCATGGGGGAGACCCCACCTTCATCAATGCCGCCAACAACACAATGAACGCTATTTATAGTGTTCGTGAAAAAAAAAAAGAGAAAAAATAAATCATCTGCTGAAAAGGCTCCAAGTTAATGAAGAAAATCAAAAACAAAGTTTTATTTTGCTGCTTGTTGAAAGAGAGTATCCTCTTTCCCGAGGACCAGCTTGGTCCAGAAGGGAAATGAGAAATCTCCAACCGGTAGCTAAATAAAATAGGGAAAGAGCTTGGAGGAGATCAGATTTCAAATGTCTGCACAAAGGCCACATGGTGCTTGAGCACAAAAAAAAAATGTGTGAATGGCGCTCAAGGTGGCTAGAAAAATAATAGCACATAAATCTCATCGAGGCATTTTATGAAGGCGTCACACTTGAACACCCGACACATGTTGTAGATTATGGAAAATATTTTTTTTTATCCTCACTTTGAGAAATAGAGGATCGTAGGGCCACTCTAACTCCACCTGCGATGTAAATAATTCAAAGTGGGAGATTATTCAGATGCACATGTGTCAGGATTATGTAAAGATTACTTAATTGAAAAAGTGATGCATTCAGGGGCACACGATGAGAAAATAGTGCACGAAGATTAATCCCTACAATACATACAGAGAGTCCAATACTTTGGATATGCATTAGAGCAGGATTAACATTTTTTTTTGTGCTAATTGAGGAGGAGCTTGGTGTTTCAAAAATGTGAGTTGTTGGTTGTCATATGAAAAAAATATATACAAAAGAGAGGCAGAGTCTCACTATGGTGGAAGATAACATCAACTTTGAGAGGATCTGAAACCATGGAGAAATCTACTTTTCACAAAAAGTGTGAGGGCAAAGATGTTTCAGTACATGGTACATTTTGCCAAATTCTTAGGATGGATCATTGACAAACCTCCAGATGTGAAAATCACCAGCTCAAATGGTTGAAGTAGACATTCTGTTCTTTGATGCAGATGATGAAAAAAATATATATGATAATCCAAGATCTGTTCTGGTCAAGGAAGAATAGACCAAAAAAAAAATAGAGAAAAAAAATTAGTTAGAATTTTATTTTAATGCCTTTAGTTTAGATTTTTCTTTTATGTTTTGCAGGACAACATGAAGTGCGAAGTAGACAAATAAGGAGGTGTCTGTGAAGATCTCGTGAGTTGAGATTCATACGTGGAGTTCGTAATAGCACTATACGAACTGTCTCATGTACCAGATCGTGTAGCATCCAATCCAACAGGTGAAAGCTAGCAGAGTTTTACCTTGGCAACATTAGCGCCTGAAGGCAGGCTAAGTAACCCTGATCAAGCGAAAGGCTTCCAGCCCAAGGTGCTTGTGGAATTTGGGGGAAAATTTTGCTGGAAAGTGCATGACTGTTATAGCCTGGATGATAAACAAAGTCAGAGATGCTACACCAATTGCAAGAGAAGAGTGTCGAGACAACGTTCGAGTAACGGTCAATGAGCTCCATTAACCACTGCCTCACATTCACAAGAGTGGATCAGACATCGGCATGGGGGAAACCCCATACCATACCAGTAGCTGGGACGAATGCTCAATCATTCGTTTATCAAAAAAAAAAAAGAGAGAGAAAAAGAAAAGAAAAAAAAAGAGGAAGAAAAACGGGAGGATGCGTGAAAAAAAAATAAAAAAAGAGAAAAAAAAATAAATAAAAATAGTGAAAGACGCCTTGTTCATCAAGAAGGCGCCTTCCGCATCAGGAAGAAGGCACCATACATTGGAGGCGCCTTCCGCATGAAGAAGGCGCCATGCATTGGAGGCGCCTTCCGCATCAAGAAGGCGCCATACATTGGAGGCGCCTTCGCATGAAGAAGGCGCCATGCATTAGAGGCGCCTTCCGCATCAAGAAGGCGCCATACATTGGAGGCGCCTTCCACAGGAAGAAGGTGCCATACATTAGAGGTGCCTTCCGCATCAAGAAGGCGCCATACATTGGAGGCGCATTCCACAGGAAGAAGGTGCCATACATTAGAGGCACCTTCCACATCAAGAAGGCACCATACATTGAAGGCACCTTCCACAAAAAAAAAAAGCAAATCTTCCCAATGAAAAAAAAAAAAAAATGCATAGAACATGTCCTGCTTAGCATAAAAATTGCTTTCTTATTGCTTTGCAAGAAATCATGAACCGAATGCAAGCTGCAGGCATCCTGAGAGCCAGGGCCTAACAGGCATGGAGTCATGACTCCTGTTTTACTGCTTTCGTGTGTGCAATTTTTGTAGGTGTAGTTTCACAGTACACAACCATGAGCATGATCTGTAGGCGGAGCCGGCTTAAACTAGGCCTAACAGATGTGACATTTTGTGCCCTGCAATTAGGAGTGCGAAAAAGCGAAAAATGCACTTACTTCCCACTAGGAAGAGAGTGCCTACAATCAGCCCAATATAGCAGTGCCTTTTTCCACCTGGAGGAAGGCACCAATAAGCAATTTTCTTCTCCCTTGGATGGGGGTACCTGTTGTTCAGTGTGGGACCTGACGTTTGGAGGGCTGCAGACCTATTGTGCAGAGGGACCTATTGCTGGCGATAAGGGCATCACCAATTTAAGTGGGGGAAGATGCGGGTGAATCAGGACCTCCCATAAAAAAAAAAAAAAAAAAAAAAAAAAACAAAGGGGGAGTTCGGAAGGTTGTTGTCACGAGGACATGACAAATTTTAGACATGGGGGGAAAGACGCCTTATTGTTGGCGCCTAACTTACTCCTATGAAAAAAAAAAAAAAAAGTTCGGAAGGCTGTTGTCACGAGGACGTGACAAATTTTAGACATGGGGGGAAAGACGCCTTATTGTCGGCGCCTAACTTACTCCTATGAAAAAAAAAAAAAAACCTTGTGTTGAAATAGCTCCACGATGAAATGCAAATCAAAAGCAAAGTTTTATTTTTGCTGCCCATTGGAAGAGAGTATCCTCTTTCCCGAGGACCAGCCTGGTCCCGAAGGGAAATGAGAAACCTCCAACTGGTAGCTAAATAAAATGGGGGAGGAGTTTGAAAAAAAAAATAGATGTCAAATATCTGTTTCCTTCGGAATCAACGCATGGTAAGTAGGCACCTTCCTCTTCAAGGAAGGTGCCAGAAGAAGGTAGGCGCCTTCCTCTTCCAGGAAGGCACCAAGAAAATATAAGCGCCTTCCTCTTCCAGGAAGGCACCAATTGAAGGCCAGCGCCTTCCTTTTCCAGGAAGGCACCAAAAGAATGCAAGCGCCTTCCTCTCACCAGAAGGCGCCGATAGGAAGGTGCCACAGGAAGGTGCCGACAAGAAGACACCAACAGGAAGGTGCCACTAGAAGGCAAGCGCCTTCCTCTCATAGGAAGGCACCGACAGGAAGGTGCCACTAGAAGGCAAGCGCCTTCCTCTCATAGGAAGGCACCGACAGGAAGGTGCCACTAGAAGGCAAGCGCCTTCCTCATAGGGAAGGCGCCCCTGTTCTTTGCCCATTGACTAGACAAGCACGACGTGGGCAACAAATATTGGTGCAGTTCCAACTCTACGGCATGTAGGTTAATTTGGGGATCGCATCAATGGATGAGAACATCCTACCAACGCCAACACATACATCTCAACAATGCACCTGACAGATGCCATGAATGATGAAAGAAATATTGTTTTTCCTCACTCCAGAAAACAAAGGAATGCAGTGTTGTTCCAATTATGCATGCAAAAGAAATAATTCAGAGGGGAGATCATTTTGAACGCACACGTGTCAGGTATAAATTTTAATATTCATCTTGTAAATGCATTCGGAGAGAGATACGTCAATGCAAGATTAAAATATTTTTTGTGCTATTGAGAAAAAGTTGGGTATTTCAAAGTTTAGAGTCACCAGCTCAGTTGTTGCGGATTGACTCTGTTCTTTGATGTAGAGGATGAAGAGAAAAAAAAGGGAGAGAGTCAAGATCTGTCATGTTCATGGTAGAACAGATAAAGATACTTATAAATAAATAAATAAAATCTCCAGGAGCACCAACGTGAAGACATCTCACACCACCAACATCATATATATCAGATTCTACGAAATTCACCCGGGTATGTACTGATTTTCTTATTAATTATGTGTATAGTTATTTTAAAATCATTTCTATGCTAATACCAGTCGACGCCTCCACAGTTTTTCAAAATCTCCCATTAGAATTCAAACACATGATGTGCCTTGAAAAAAATATATAATTGAAAAAAAAGAGAGAGAGAGAGAGAGGCTATGGCATCTACGTGAATAAATTTGGCATCATTTTCATTGTCGCCTCATGACAATGGTAGTCATCTTGAGCGAACACATATAAATGATGCTACTCTCTACCACAAAGGAGGTTCTGGAGATGTCAAATATGTTTCAGATGTGGGTAAAAGTAGTAGTTGGTGATTGCACTTGTTTTAAACAAATTTGGTCTCACCAAATATGACTAATGTGCAACACTGGAAAATGCCAGCATTAAAAAAAAAAAAGTGCAAGTGGTAATTTGCCCTAAACAGTGTGGTCACGATTTAACTATTTATCTGCAATGATTAGTCAGGATGTGTTTCTGACTTCTGCTGGTGCCGCATCGCTCTATGGATGAAGAATAGCAGCACTCAATGAAAAAAAAAACATAGTGCTGAATAAAAAAAAATAGTACTAAGAAAAAAAATAGTAGTGCTGAATGGAAAAAAATAGCAGCACTCAGCGACAAAGAAACAGAGATGTTGAAGGCCATTAAAAAAAAAAAAGAGAAAAAAATATATATCCCAGGGGTTGTTGTCACGAAGACATGACAAACTTTTTGGCATGGTCATCCTACGAGAGGGATAACTTCACCTTTTGGTGCCACGAGGGCGTGGCACATGTTAGGCATGGGGGGATGATGAGCACCAAAAATGCTCATTTTATATACATGGTTAAGGAGAATTATCACTGGGTCAATTAGCATATGAAATGTATTTTATATAACTTATGCATATAATTGATAGAAAATCCGGTATTATGCTTGATTGGTGTTTTTAGTGGAAAATGTGTATAACTGTAGGTATTGGTACTAATATGGTGTTTTCCAGTCTACATCCACTTGGACCCGGCATACTTCTGCTTATAGAGACTAAGGCAAGAGAGTAGGCACCTTCCTCTTCAAGGAAGGCGCCCAACAGAAGTAGGCACCTTCCTACAACCGGAAGGCACCCATAGAAGACGAGCGCCTCCCTACAACCGAAAGGCACCAACGGAAGACGAGCGCCTCCCTGCAACCGAAAGGCGCCAACGAAAGAAGAGCGCCTCCCTACAACTGGAAGGCGCCGATAGAAAACGAGCGCCTCCCTACAACCGGAAGGCACCCATAGAAGACGAGCGCCTCCCTACAACCGAAAGGCGCCAATGGAAGACGAGCGCCTCCCTGCAACCAGAAGGCGCCAACGGAAGAAGAGCGCCTCCCTACAACCGGAAGGTGCCTCCATGCCTTCATACTTTGCAAGATTTACCAAGTCAACTTTGACTGGTTGACCAAGGACTATGGAGGAGGTTGCACGTGAAGACAAAGGAGATCTATTTTAATCATGCATTTATTAAATAGAATAAAGTGTTTGTTATTATTATCAACCGATTGGTCGGTTGACCTTGTAAAGCTCTTAAAGCATATTATTATTTTTAGGATGCATTAGTTTAGGATTTGTTGTTATGTACACCTAAGGATGTTTATATTTATCCTTTTGGTGAACGAACATACTTTAAAATAGAAGAATAAAATATGTGTAGAATCAATTGTAACTAAATCACATCACGTGATTAAAATAGACCGATTTGTTATTGTAATGAGATTTGGCTGTGCTTTATATAAAGACGCAGGCCAGATGAACAGGGGGAGATCGGAGATCAATGATTAATTTTACACAGAACTTATTTTATTTTATTGTTTAATTAATTAAGAGTGCAACTCCTCTTATTCGAGCAAGCTCTACGTAGCTAGTCGGGTGGACTATCTGCGGGAGCTTGGGCCCACTCCTTGCAGTAGTCCTCCCCTGTTTAATTTGTGCATTTGCTTTCTGTAGATTAGTTTACTGCTTTATTTAATTTCAGTTGTGTGTGTTTATTTCCTCGCATTTTATTTCCAGCACTTTACTTTTTGTTTAATAATTTATTTATTTCATTTCTCGCACTTAGTTTATTTGGTTTGGCTAGAATCCAATTACACAAACCTCCCCACCAAACTAAATAAGGTACAACCAGATTTGTTCCCCAACACTAGGCATATACTGTGCATGACACTCATAAGTTTATGAACTTATCGGATTGATAATTTATGGAAGAGAAATGAATGTTTTTCGGGACATGAATTTTTGGTCACCAATCTACAAATATACACACATTAGCATCTATTTCAAATCCACATCATCATAAATATCATCTATCACCTAAAACATACATATATCAATTCATCATCATCCATCGCATCATAAAACAAAATAAAACAAAAACATAAGCAATAAATGATACACATAATGAGTCATAAAGCAAATATATCATATAAATGTGTATGTATCAGGTCCATAAAGGTACAAAAATTCTTGTGGGATATAGTCAGGTAGGTCAAGTTAACCTCAAAAATGAATCAAAAGAACACCATCAATCAAATACAGGAGTTGAGCCCCCAAAATCACCTCCCCAAGTGCCACCTCCCCCTGTGGTGGTGTCACAGGTCGAAAGGTGTGAAATTTTTGGTCTCTCTGTCTAAGTCTGGGTCCTATGGCTAGGATGGGTAGAAGACTGCCCTAAGGTAGAGCACCCACTGACCTATGAACCACCTGCACTAGGTGCCTTCCTAGGAAAAAGCTTGTACCTCTTGAGCTACATCTGGAGGGTGGTAATGTGACCAACATTCTCTTGAATCTACCCCTCGTACTCATCCAAAAATAACTACAAGCATAGAACCTCTGCCTCTGAATCCATCTTTGGGTCCCCTTGTGGTGTATAAGGAGGGACAAAAAATTGCATACTAGTAGTACCACCCTTGATAGTAGCCTATAGAGCCTATATCTATGTTGTGAGCTGCTCTATGGTGGCATATCGATATGTTATGGTAGCATCTCACTACTGCACCTAGATCTTGGTCTACTAGAGCTTAGACTCAACCTCATGCAACTGTGATCTTAGAGGAGAATCTCTCTCCTTAGGATATATCTCCTCCTCATCCTCCTCAAGAGCCTCCTGCTCCTCTACTACCACCTACTCTACTGGCTGGCCCCATACCTTGGTCTTGGCTCAGACTCTACACCCTATCAAATCTGCACCATCACCCTTGCCATCATCCTTGTGACATAGGCTATCAGTACCATGCAACATCTGATCCCTCCACCACTGAGTGTATGCCTCTGTAATGCCCCCAATGACTCCTGGGTCAACTTTTGGGGCATCCTCCTCATATGAGAGCTCTATAATCTACCATGGAGGTAGGTCCTTCTTTGTTGTGAGGCACCTATACAAAAATAGAACAAGAGGCATATCCTGCTGCATCCTGTACTGATAGATAACCTAAGAGTATAAGAAATGCTCTCGAATGCTAACCTTGCAGCCGAGGAACCACTGCTCACACTACATCTTAGTAGTAAAAATGGCTGGATCATCCCATGTCAGGCACTCATGATATGAGCACCACATAACATCCCCGACCTGTAGCCCAGTGAAAGTAGTAGTATAATGGGGAAGCTCCCCCACATGAGGATGACTCTTGTGCAACTCGTGCTCTCAAGCCCATATAGTGGCATAGCATTGCATCCACTCCTCCACAACTATGATCATAAGAGGAAGCCCTCTGGGATGATCTACCTTGATGTGCTCCCATCCCCAAACCTGTAGAAGCAAGCTACAAGCAATACCAATGCAACCTCACAGTGGATGTGGTACAACTCACCATAGCACTAAGCCAACAAATACCTACCCCATGCATAGATGATAGGCTCCTAACTATCCAAAAAGTCCTGAACCATATCCAAGAGGTTCTACAGGAACCTCAAACTTGAGAAATCTAGAATCAAGATATTGTTGATGACCATTAGCAACACTGCATGCCTCGTAGTGAAGACACCCTCCTCATACCACTATGAGATGGACACTCCCCTAGATTTGGTGTCCTTGAGAGCCTCCATAGAGCGCCCTATGAACACCCGATTGAAAACAACAACCTGATCATTAGTGTCCGAAGAGACAATGGACACTCCATCAAAGGGGATCAAAAAGATCCTATACACATCTTTCGACATGATGTTCATCTCACTGGTAGGAAAGTGGAAGGTATTTGTCTGAGGGTCCCATAGATGGACCAAAGCTATAAGGTAGACATGATATGCCATAATGGTGGGTAGTCTGGTGACATACTGTAGCCTTTGGGCTTTGATCCAAGCCCAATAATCATCATCCAAGAGGGGCAAAAGTGTATTCATGAGCTTCAGATCCTGAGCTTGAGTAGTAAGAATATAAGAAAAATAAAATAAAATGAATCATAACTACAATGCATCTAAGGCATAACTCATAATAAAAATGAAATCGGTGCAAATAATGATGGGCTATCCTAAGTCTAGACAAAGGAAAAAAGTTGCACCTAATCAAAGAAATCAAAATTAAAAAAAAAATAAAAAATTTCACTAAGTGTTCTTGGACACTATTGCCTACAGAGGCCAGAAAGCGGTCATTGAAGCTGATAGTGGCCAAGCCCTAATGGTTAATTTTTTGACCATTGGGATTCAAATCGGCCACTACCAATGATAGAAGCCAAGTTGCAGGCCTTCCTAGCCACTCTGATTGATAGTGGCCAATGGGTAGCGATGCAGACGCATCGACCGTAGGCCAAAAAATACCAAAAACATATAACAAATACAACAAGACAAAATGGGGACAAGCCCACCACATAAAAACCTAAACTAAGCCTAGCTACATGTTTTGATTCATTGTCAATAAGCTTAATGAGGTTCAATTACCGATTGCTTAATGTGGTTCAGTTCTACCCAAAATAAAAATAAACAAGTAGGGTTAAGGTTTGAGGGAGTACTTGAGAAGCTCCGACTCCTCCACTCGAAGAAACATTGTAGGAAGAAATAATGTAAGAAGGGTTGTTTGGGGAAGATACAGAGAATGAGAAATCGATGATGTTACAATTTTTTAAAATAAAATAAAAAATTGCACTGAAGGGAACTCAGAAGGATATCTATAAGAAGTAGAAGGTGGATAAGGAGAAAATTACTAAGGAGACCCCTGTTTCAGCTACAAAATAAACAATACAACAAACACAACAACAAAGTATAGAGGTAGATATAGAACATCCTACATCTATAGGTGAAGGTATTATTTCTATCCCTTCTTATCCTTCTCCTCCTCCTTCCCTAAAGAAAACTCCTTCCCCTTCTAAGGAAAAAGTTATAACAAAAGTGCCCTCTCCTCCTCACAATTCACCACCTACTCAACTACTAAACACTGAGGGCCAAGCCAACCCATCTCCTCCAAAGTCACCTAAAATTCCTCCTTCATCATCCCCAGTGATTCCATATTTACCATTACAACCTCATCCATCATCTAAAATGCAAAATATTTCAAGCATACCAACTCACCATTCTGTGAGTTTTGCTTTAGTTTCCATGACTTTTCCTAGCAGTATTTATAGATTCCACTGTAGTCACTACAATCCTTTCACAATCATCTACTAATTCTGCTCTCCCTTATCTTATAGACTCTCCTCCTATAAGTTATCCTACATTGGTAACTTTGCAAAAGAAGGAAACTTCACAAAAAATTCAAGGGGAAAACTTAGTCGCTATTGACAACAAAAACTAATAGAGCTAGCCGTTGTTGTTAGCCATGGATGACAACAAATAATATTTTTTTATTATTTTCTTTTAAATTTTGGCTATGTGAATTACTTAGAGCCTATTGAATCAAAAAACATAGAAAACAAGAAATACAGAAGAAGGATACTTACTTGGAATCCCTCATTTGATGAAGAGATAGGCTACCTATTATCTTTTTCTATGCTCTCTACTAGTAATTGTTGTTAAACGCAACTAAAATGTTAGTCACAGGTGTTAACTGTGGCTAAGACTATGCACCACGACTTTCAAGTGTAGCTAAGACTTGCAATGCAAAATAGAGAAAAATGAGTAAAATACAATGAAATTTATGGGTTTCCACCATGATCACCACTGTATAATGGTATGAAAACCACACAACTAAATATATTACAACATAAAGAATCGAAAGCATGTAATCTATGTAAACATTTAACAAGATGGAAATAACCAAGGAACCTCTCTTTTATTAATCAAATGAATCACTTATTATAGGTTCATCCCTCTTAAGGATACCAAATTTTGATACAATTCTACAATATGCAAATGACCCCAAAGTTGGGAAAGTTGTGCTTCATAATTATTTTCATATCTCCACCAACTTTGCTTGAGTGCTTATAAGGATGCCTCCTCTACTTATCAAGAGGAATTTGATATTTTAGAGTGCCTTGAAGCTTAAAATAACCTGCCACCTGCATGCAATAAATGAAAAAACACATTAAACACATATGAAGCCTCTCATGATGAGGCTACTATTCAAGAAATGCAAGAAATTGGATTTGAAATGAGCCTAAATATTTGCAAATATGCTTATAAAATTCCTAAATCAGTGTAAATCATACTTGAAAACATATATATCTAGCTAATATAACATGTAATTTGAATCATAAAGCATGAATAAAGCTAATCTACAAATATTTATGGAAATAAGAAAATGTGATGAATATTAAGGTAAAGCTTAATATTGCAAATTAATCATGCAAATTTCTGCTACAATGCTAATCTATACTAGATTAAACTACTTGCATCATTAGAAATGGAAATCTATTATTAAAATTAAGGGAAAATAGCATTGAACCATAGTCGTGAGTGCTTAGCATAGCCAGCTCTGTTAGTCGTGGCTAAAACTTCTTTCTCTTGAAACTAGGGTCAGAAACTCTCAAATCCTCTAGAAAAAGTGATGATCAAGGGTCACCTTGGTGTTTTGAAATAGATTGGTAATGGTATTCACTGGAATTTGCAATGGAAGTGTGTCAATTAGTGAGCTAGCTCCTTAAGCTCTTAAAATCTCCATTGCTCCAAACGCAAGTATAGCATATTAGCACTCCTTAGAGGTTGCAAGTGGCTCTCTAATTTGGTAGGGCTTCACTGCATTCAAATTCAATATCAGTCTAGTCCTCTCTCCAATTTTGAAGGGAGTCTTATAGCCTTCCTAACTCTTCATCCTAGCTTTATTGAGAAGCCAAGATCAAGAATTGACATGTTGGGGCAATTGGGAGGAAAAATCGAGAAGATTCCATTCCCAAAACTACCTAGGATCAATTGCACATGGTTGTTACAACTGATTTGGCTCAGCTCGAAAGGTCGAGACAATTACAGAGCTAGCTATGGCTCCTAAACATGGCTAGGACCCTAGTCATAGGTGTCAACCGTGACTAAGATCTTAGCTATGGATGCCATCCATGGCTAAGGCTAAATAGGCCCAGGATGCCTAAAATGAGTGGTTAGAACCACTGCTTAGCCTTGGGAGGATCCAAGGTCATTTATATGGTCTTCAAAGATGCCCATATGAGTAGTCTCCTAAACATGATGTATTTTAGGTGTCTACACTATAAAAAAATTTGGAACTTTCCAGTCAATTCCTCCTTTGTTTTGCTATCCAGAACTATAATTAAAATATCCAAATTGCTTCCTTCTTTTGTTGTCAAGTCCTTCAATCCACTATTCAAGGGCACTTCAAAATCTACCCAGATATTTTCAAAATCGTAACTCTATACTTCCTTCAATTTACTGTCCTACCAACCCTTCAATTTCTACCTTGAAAATCAACAATCTTATCCTTTTCAAATCAAACTTTAAAAATATTATGGTTGTCCTTAAACTTCTTAAAACTATGGCCTCTTCAATATTCCCTTCCTCTTCATTCTTATCAAATTCTGATTTCAAATCTGATCTCTTCCACTATCTTCTTTCTCAAGAATATGAATATCTTGATATCTTCAAAAACCTTCTCCAAAATTTAGCAATATTCTTTCCAAAACCTTCTTCCTTTTGGGCTTGTTTTTGGATGGTGATAATTATCCCAAATACTTCTTATCAAAACCTTCTCCTTTCTTACAATATTCTTCCTCTATCTTTCTTTAAAACTCCTCCAATAGCCATTTCTTCAATTCTATAATGAGGCTTTCTCTAGCCTTCTTCTCCTTATCCAAATTCTCTAGATATCTCTTTCCTTAGGTCTTATAATTCTACAACTTCTCAATTATTCTTCTCAAAAATTGAATTAGACCTTTCCTTGGTCTCTCTAATCTTATAATTATGGAAATTCTACAATGATATCTCTTTCTTGGATCTCCAAAATGTGTTGCTTCTTGAATCTACAATAGGAAATTTTTGTAGTCCTTCTCTATCTTCAATTTTTAATCTTCCAAATCTGGAAGTTCTTAAATGTGGCCTCTTTCTTGTGTCTCTTCTTGTTTCAATATATAGTCTTTAAATGAGACCTCTTTCTTGGACCTTCTTAATCTACAATATCTACTTTTTTCTTGCAACTCAAAACTAATCCCTGCATGAGGAAAGAACATAGAGTTTTTGGAAATTGAAGGTGAAATTCTTCTTTATCTATTGTAGGAAGCTTCTCAATTATAAAGAACTATTTTTTTTCAAAAAAAAAAAAGATAGTAGCAACCAAATATATTCAAATTTCTAGAATTCTAAAATGAATAAAATTCACTAGTTATTCTCAAAACTAGTGGAAATAAATCTATGTTGAGTCCTAGAATTCACAAGTTATCCTTTAACCATGTGGAAAGACCCTAGCCAAATAGAAATTTGAAATATTCTTCAATATATCAAAATTTTCAATAGGAACTCCTTCTTGGGTCTCTTAATCTCATCAACGTCAAGGTCTATCTTCAAGACTTGTAATTTCCTTCTATTCTGAATTTGGTCTTGGAATAGGTAAATCTTCAAACCTCTCTAGTTTTCTTTTCTAGAGGTAATTTCTTTAACTATATTGGTATCTCATTAACCAGTGAAAATATCCTTTGCAACTTTAAAACCTATGCAGATGAAAACCTTGTTGTAACTTTGATACCACTATTATATTTTGAAGCTAAATAATCAAGATAAAAGTAACCGGAAGATCTAAAATAAAGTTGCAATATGAAATATATGATAATTTCAATATTCTAAAAGTATAAAACTCAAAAATAACTTGAAAAATAACTCATAAATTTGCCATTAACAAATTTTCATGAAAATTGTATCTTCATTGAATCAATATCTTAAATACCCATACTTACATACTCTCTCAAGATACAAATCATGTCACTTGCTCATATACACGTAGATACATATATAATGTAATGTGACTCTTCATATGAAGCACTCTTGGCCTTCAGTATTCTATAGACTCTTCATATTCCTATTCTATGGACTCATGTGCACATGGACTATTATGCACATTTACAATACCAAAATACTTTGCACACTTTAATAATAATTGTGCATTTATTACATTGCATAAAGTAAATACTCTTCCTCTAATCTAGGATACTCTTTCCTAATCAAAAGATGTACCAAAGGTGGTTTATTAGCATGTACCAAATAATGTAATATATTCAAACAAATAATAGGGAGAAATAAGATGAAGAATAGTAGTTGAACATTAGGGAGATAAAATGGATTCAACTCAAAGGAAAACTAAGAAATCTAAGCACTTTATCAAGACCATAGTATATTAAAAACTCTTGGGAGATTCAAAATATTCGACAAAACTTGGAAAATTGAAAAGATCACATCAAACTTGATCTTATACTAGGGATTTAAAAGGAATTATACCTAGAAATTTGAAAAATTAAAACCTTATTAAAACCATTGATTGAACACTAAAATGTTTGATGTATCCTACAAATTTGAGAATTGAAAAGAGTTCATTGAAATTGATCTCTAAACTAGGGAGTCATAAGATAGTCAACCTCAATGTTTTGAAAGTTAAAAGATTCTATCAAAAATATTCTCAATACATAATACTAGGGAGCTATAAGGAATTCCACTTCAAAGATTAAATTAGAAGAAACATGGATGAAATAGTGAGGAATGCATTCAATAATGAAGAACTAACTCATGAATTGAAATTTTATTCACAAAACTTAATACATACTTTTTATGGATACAAATATTTGTCTACTAGTAAAAAACAAAGATTCTCTTTGCTTCTCAAGAAAGCAAAAGAAGGATATTTTATGACATTAATTGGTTATATTCATGATGTAATTTTCAAATCTTGGTGTAATACTCAAAACATAGCTATATTTACATCAAAAGAATGTTTGATGATATATCTATCATTAATTATTTTTGAATTCTTTTAAAACATGAAACAAAATGAACATACTAGCAATGAAATACTAAATATTGGCCAATACTATTGTGATGATTTACTAACTCACCATGAAGAAGATATATAACTAGTAAAAATGTAGAAATAAAGAAGAAGAAGAAGATGAAGAAGAAGTAAGAGGAATCATGATAGAAAATAAAATATGAAGATGAAAGAAATTACTTTCAAGTTGAATACATATCAAAGTGAATTAAAGGAACAAGATGAAGATACCTATTATTTACTTATTCAGGATACAAACAAAGAGTACAATGAAGAAAGCAAGAAAGAAGAGCTCAAGTTCCAAAACCAGGACAAAGATCCATATTGAAGATTAAAGTCTTCAATAACAAAATAATATAATACAGTGGGGTGTTGGAATATATTACATTATTTGGTACATGCCAATGTACCACCATGGGTACATATTTAGATTATGAATTTTTCTTAGATTAGGGTTTGAGTATTTACTTTATGCAATGTAATAAATGCACAAGTAATATTAGAATGTGCAAAGTATTCAATAATGTAAATATGCATCATAGTCCATGTGCACATGATTCCATAAAATAGGAAGGTGAAGAGTCATAACAATATGGAAGGCCAAGAGTCACATCCCAATATATATTGACCTTTTGTGTGAGCAAGTAAGACAAACTTTCCATTTCAAGTATAGTAGAGTAGAATACAAGAATGAGTATTTACTTTATGCAATGTAATAAATACACAAGTATAATTAAAGTGTGTAAAGTATTTTTTATTGTAAATGTGCATAATAGTCCATGTGCACATGAGTCCATAGAATAGGAAGATGAAAAGTCTCTAGAAGAGTGAAGTCCAAGAGTGCTTCATATGAAGAGTCACATTACATTATATATGTATCTATGTGTATGTGAGCAAGTGACATGATTTGTAGTTTGAGAGAGTATGTAAGTATGGGTACTTAAGATCTTGATTCAATGGAGATACAATTTTCATGAGAATTTGTTAATGGCAAATTTATGAGTTATTGTTCAAGATATTTTTGAGTTTTATACTTTTAGAATATTGCAATTATCATATATTTCATATTGTAACTTTATTTTAGATCTTCTGATTACTTTAATCTTGAGTATTTAGCTTCAAAAGCTAATAGTGGTATCAAAGTTACAACAAGATTTTGACTTGCACAAGTTTTAAAGTTGAAAAGAAAATTTTCATTGGTTAATGAGAAACCAATATTGTTAAAGAAATTACCTCTAGAAAAGAAAACCAGGGAAGTTTGAAGATTTACCTATTCCAAGAGTAAATTCAGAATAGAAGGAAATTACAAGTCTTGAATATAGACCTTGACTTTGATGAGATTAAGAGACCCAAGAAGGAGGTCCTATTGAAAATTTTGAAATATTGAAGAAGATTTCAAATTGCTATTTGCCTAGGGTATTTACACATGGTTAAAGGAGAACTTGTGAAGACTAGGACTCAACATAGATTTCTTTCCACTAGTTTTGAGAATAACTAGTGAAGTTTATTCATTTTAGAATTCTAGAAATTTGAATGTATTTGTTTGCTACTATCTAAGTTTTTTTTTGAAAAAAAACAATTCTTAGAAATTGAGAAGCTTCCTACAATATATAAAGAAGAATTTCACCTTTTATTTCCAATAAGTCTATGTGCTTTCCTCATGTAGGGATTAGTTTTGAGTTGCAATAAAAAAGTAGATATTGCATATTAAGAAGGTCCAAGAAAGAGGGCTCATTTAAAGACTATATATTGAAGCTAGAAGAGACACAAGAAAGAGGTCACATTGAAAAACTTCCAGATTTGGAAGATTAAAAATTGAAGATAGATAAGGACTAAGAAAAGGTCCTATTGCAGATTCAAGAAGCAGTAGATTTTGGAGATCCAAGAAAGAGATATCATTGTAGGATTTCTATAATTGGAAGATTAGAGAGACCAATGAAAGGTCTCATTCAAGTTTTTATAAGAATAATGGAGAAGTTGTAGAATTAGAATACCGAAGGAAAGATATCTCTAGAGAATTTGGAGAAGGAGAAGAAGGCTAGAGCAAGCCTCATTATAGAATTGAAGAAATGTCCATTGGAGGAGTTTTAAATAAAGCTAGAGGAAGAATATTGTAAGCAAGGATAAGGTTTTGATAAGAAGGATTTGGGACAATTATCACCATTAAACAACAATCCCAAAAGGAAGGAGGTTTTGGAAAGAAGATTGCTAAATTTTGGAGAAAGTTTTTGAAGATATCAAGATATTCATATTCTTGAGAAAGAAGATAGTGGAAGAGATCAGATTTGAAGTTAGAAATTGATAAGAAGAATGAAGAGGAAGGAAATATTGAAGAGGCCATAGTTTTAATAAGTTTAAGGACAACTATAATATTTTTAAATTTTTATTTGAAAAGGATAATATTGTTGATTTTCAAGGTAGAAATTGAAGGGTTAGCAGGACTATAAATTGAAGGAAGTATAAAGTAATGATTTTGAAAATATTTGGGCATATTTTGAAGTGTCCTTGAATAGTAGATTGAAGGAATTGATAGCAAAATATGGAAGCAATTTGTTTATTTTCATTGCAGTTTTGGATTACGAAACAAAGGAGGAATTGACTATAAAGTTCCAATTTTTTTGATAGTGTAGACACCTAAAACACGTCATGTTTAGGAGACTACTCATATGGGCATATTTGCAGACCATATGAATGACCTTGGACCCTCCCAAGGCTAAGTAGTGGTTCTAACCACTCATTTTAGGCATCCTAGGCCTATTCAGCCTTAGCCATGGATGGCATCCATAGCTAAGATCTCAGCCATGGTTGACACCCATGGCTAGGGTCCTAGCCATGTTTAGGAGCCATGGCTAGCTCTATAATTGTCTCGGCCTCTCGAGCTGAGCCAAATTAGTTGTAACGACCATGTGCAACTGATCCTAGGTGGTTTTGGGTGAGGAAGCTTCTGGATGTTTCCTCCCAACTACCCTAGCCTATCAATTCTTGATCTTGGCTTCTCAAGGAAGCTAGGATGAGGAGTTAGGAAGGCTATAAGACTCCCTTCAAAATTGGAGAGAGGTCTAGATTGATCCTGAATTTGAATGCAGTGAAGCCCTACCAAATTGGAGAGCCACTTGCAACCTCTAAGGAGTGCTTACATGTTATCCATTTGGAGAATCATACCTACATTTGAAGCAATGGAGATTTCAAGAGCTTGAGGAGCAAGCTTACCAATTGACACACTTCCATTACAAATTCTAGTGAATTCCATTGCCAATCTATTTTAGAACACCGAGGTGACCCTTGATCATCAATTCCTTGGAGGATTTGAGAGTTTCTGACCCTAGTTTCAAGAGAAAGAGAAGTTTTCCCATAGCCACGATTTTTAGCCATGGCTAACAGAGCCAACTACATTTAACACCCATAACTAGGGTTTGATGCTCTTTTCCCTCCATTTTAGTAATAGATTTCCATTTCTAGTTATGCAAGTAGTTTAATCTAGCATAGATTAGCATTGTAGCAGACATTTGCATGGTTAATTTGCAATATTAGAGGTAGCTTTACCTTAATCTTTGTCACATTTGCTTATTTCCATAAATCTTCATAGATTAGCTTTATTCATGCTTTATGCTTCAAATTACATGTTAGATTAGCTAGATCTATATGTTTTCAAGCATGCTTTACACTGATTTAGGCATTTTATAAGCATCTTTGCATATCTTTATGCTTCTTTCAAGTTTAGCCTTATTTCTTGCATTTCTTGTCAATAGCCTCATCATGAGAGGCTTCATATGTGTTTAATGTGCTTTGTTGTTTCTTGTACGTAGGTTATAGGTTCTTTCAAGCTTCAAAGCACTCTCAACATCAAATTCCTCTTGACAAGTGGAGAAGGAGGTATCCTTGTAAGCCCTCAAGCAGAGTTGATGGAGATATGAAGATCATTGTGAAGCACATCTTCCCCCATTTTGGGGTCATTTGCATATTGTAACATTGTATCAAACTTTGGTATCCCTAAGAGGGATAAATATGTAATAAGTGATTCATTTGATTAATAAAAGAGAGCTTCCTTTGTTATTTCCTTCTTGTCAAATGTTTGCTTAGATTACATGCTTTCCCTTCTTTATGTTGCAATATCTATAGTTGTGTGGTTTTCATAGCCTTCTATAGTGGCGATCACGATGGAAACCCACAAATTTCACTATATTTTACTAATTTTTCTCTATTTTGTGTTGCAGGTCTTAGCCATGCTTGAAAGTCATGGTGCATAGTCTCAATCGTGGTTAACACATACAGCTAGCATTTTAGTTGCGTTTAACAACAATGGCTAGAAGAGAGTAGAGAAAAATATAGTAGATAGCTTGTCTCTTCATCGGATGAGGGATTCCAAGTAAGTATCCTTCTTCTGTATTTCTTATTTTCTATGTTTTCTAATTCAATAGGATCTAAGTAAATCACGTAGCCAAAATTTAAAAGAAAATAATGAAAATTTTCTTATTTGCTATCAGTCGCAGCTGACAACAACAGCTAGCTCTATCAGCTGTTGTTGTCAACAATGACTAAGTTTTTAGGTTGTGTTTCTATCCAATGGTTGAGTCTATTTCCTACTATACAGAACAACGACTAACATTTAGACTATGTGTTAGGGTTTGCATGCTTGGGGCCTATCTAAAGGTAATTTTTCATGTAATTTTGCATTATATTTTTTGGAAATAGCATTTAATTTTGCATCCTTTCTAAAAATAAAACATCAATTTCCTAGGCATGTAGGAAGAATCATGGATGCTCTATGATGCATTTTATTTTTATGTAAAATTAAAATAAACCCCCACACACCACGTTTCACTTAAACATCAATGACGTTGGGCTCTCACATCCAACCCATTGATTGAGACCAATAGTGGATGTCATTACCACTTGGTTGGCTCATTTGATATTGTACTATCAAGACCCGATCGTGGCCAAGGCCGATCCAAGAACTATCCTATCCATGAAAAATAGCATGCACTCCTCTTTGAAGGGGTGTATCACTATACACGATGTGTTGGGTGAGGATCGGTAGTACCTATGCTCCCTGACCGGGTATGGGCTTCATCTCCATACTTTGGTGGGTTTAAGTGACCGAAATTTCATTGCCGATTGTCGAGCTATGAGTATATAGGTGAAAACCCTTAAAATATACAAGAATATCATCAAAAAAAATGCAAACATGATGAGAGATAGTTTATATACTCAATGAACCAAAACACACTAAATAGTTTTAGGACTCACAAAGAATATTTAAAAGAGATAAACACCCTTGTATGCTTTGTATTTCCTAAAATTTACAAAAGAGATAATTCACATCATGGTCAACACACGGAGAGGTCAACCTCGGCACACAATCGAGGTGGAGGCCAAAGCTCCAGGACACACACAAGATAACATGTTGGAACCTCTCCCATAGGATCCTCTCGAATGATGTTTAGCTAGTATCAGAGGTGACAACTTGACACATGGGGGTTCTCACCAGAATACCCTAGTTAGAGGATGTAACATACACTCCTCATGGGATAGAACTGAGGGTGGCTCAAGGCCCCCATCATCCCATGGTAGACATAGAGAAGATCTGCCCAATCAGGGGTAAGAAGATAGGGTTGCATCAGAGCATAGACCCCTAAGGACTCCAAACCCTAATGAACCTGGAAGGTTCACAATAGATCTTGCCATACTTGGAGTCAATGGTACACCTCCAAATGAACCTTGGAGGACTAGTCAACTCAATGGACTAGAACAAGTTTTAGGAAGGCTAGGGTATAAGCCCTCTACTACTCACTCTCATTCTGAGAGCTCACATAGTGAGGACATACAGAGGCATACCAATGAGCTAGGAGAATGCTCAAAGTGCTCCCATAGTGCACGTGCCCCATCCACATAGGTGGGCATAGAGAATAGACTACAACATAACACAAATGTCATCTACATAGACAAGGGCAAGAGTGTGGTAGATAAGTCTGTTGGAGCTTATACTAATAAATCCCCTCGTATAGAGCTACAAAGTCAGAGGCCTCACACTATCGATCTTATAGATCGATCTCAGAGGTTGGCTTCAAAGTAGAGATAACACATTTTCCAAGACCAATTGGAGGATGTGCGTGTAGAGCACGAGAACCTCGAGCATGAGGACACTCAATATCAAATGTTTCTTAGGCAACATTTATATGAGAAACACCTATGAGAACAATGCATCCTTGATCAAAAGGAGCATGAAGAGAGAGAGGATAGACTAGCTCAAGCTAATCTACCTCCTCGAAGTGAGTATAGGGAGTGCAACCAAAGATGTGTTACATCACAGCCAAAATTGTACCCTAAACAAGTTGAAAATCATACTCATCGTACAACCTAGAACATGCTACAGTGCCAAGTGCTAGAACAACATGGGTGTACCTAGTACAAAGAGTCAGAAGGAGATGAGAAATATCAATAGTATCCCAAGATCTCCTTAGTAGATGTGGATGATGAGCCTAATCCTCCACCTCAGCCTAAAAATAATCTACCTTTGGTAGCTTCACAGAGACCTCTTAGGGAAGAGGAAATTTTATCCTCGCAAGCATACAAAGCCTTGGCTAAAAAGGTGAGAGCTATTGAGAAACAAGGGATGGCTTATCAAAAGCCTACCTTGAACAAAATTCACAATGCACCTCTATGCCCTTCAATTCCTAGCCTAGCATATCCCGATCATTTTGAGATGCCCAAGTTGGATAAATTCCAAGGTGATGAAGATGCACAAGAGCATGTGATGAGCTTCATGAACATGTGCTTCCAGATCCAAAGTAATGATGCCTTGTTACTGAGAACTTTCATAATGACCCTTTTAGGCCCAACCTTGGAATGGTTTAATCAATTGAAGAGGCACAACATTACCAGCTTTGAATAGCTGGAAAATGCATTTCTTGAACGCTTTTCTTTTGGTATCAAGAAGAAAATCAATTTGACTGACTTGGTAACTTTAAAGCAATATGACGATGAGCCAGTCATGGATTTTGGTAATAGATGGAGGAAGCTAATGGCTAAGCTACCATTCTCCATCCCCACTACTGAATTGACTCGAATGTTTACCAAGAGCTATGCAAAACACATCTCATTGTTATTACAACTATAGTAATACCAGACATTCGAAGAGGCTTTGGCGCAAGCCAAGGTCATAGAGGATATCAAGTTACAAGAAGGTGACTTGAAACTCTAGATGAAAAAGGAGTGGAATAATAAGAACACAAAGAACCAGAATCACCAAGCCAAGCCTGCTCACATGAATCAGGTTGTGTTAAACCAACAAAAGGGGAATCAGGGCCAACAACCACAAAACTATCAGGCTCAACCTCCCCCTGCGTAGTATAATCAGTGCAACAACAAGAAGTAGGGTAAGAACAAAGAGCAACACCCTCCTCACAAATTTATACCACTATATGAGACTATGGCATCGATATTCAATCAATTATGTGAGGCTAAGGCCATAAATTTACCCAAAGTTAAATTACTCGATCCTAATCAACCTAAATCAAAAGGATTTAGGGAAGATCAATATTGTTCGTACCATAGACAAAAAGGGCATGATATCAAAGTGTGCCATAGCTTCAAGCATCTGGTACAGAACATGATTGATAGGAACGAGTTAATCATTGACAATCCTCTAGCTCTAGACAACCAAAATATGGGGATATTCAAAAATCCCTTACCAAATCATGAGCCATCGAGGAATAACACCAGACAAGTAAATCAAGTGTGGATCGAACCACCCACTCAAGGCTTTGTTGGCATGGTGAATGTAGTCACCATAAATAGGAGGTACAATCAGCCAGATCCTCCTCCTACACTAGTTCAAATTCAAGTTGCACCCCCACAAATGCCAACACAAAATAACTTGCCAGGCCCACCAACTAGACCAGTGGTGATAATAAGGAATAGGCTCATTCAAAGTCTACAGATGGCCTTGGAAAAGCTATCAATTTATGAGATAATACAGTAGTATCCTAAGCATAAGGAGATGCTAATGGACATCCTAAGGTCCATAGAAGTACAGTCCCAAGATCCAAAAGCATTCACTAATTTTGTGGGACATGTGCAGCAGTGTCAAGAGCCTGTCATTCAATTCTATGATCATGAAATCAAGACAATCTCTACTGCTATAGCAGACCTACTACTTCACATTATTGCATGTGTAAACCACACACCCTTCAAGTGGGTGTTGATCGACATAGGATCTTCGATCAACATTATTACCACAAAGGCCTTAGCACATTTAAAATTACCTAGATCACATATTGTGCCTTCGAATTTCACACTAAGAGCATTCAACGATGCATTATGCTCGATAGTGGGCACTATAATCCTTCCTATTCAGGTGGGATTGAAGACCATCCCTATGATGTGTCACATGCTTGAAGGTGTGATGCAATACAACATTCTCTTAGGTAGGTCATGGATAAGAGAAATGCAATGTGTACCCTCGATATTACATCAATGTATTAAATATGTACACGAGGGGCAAGTGCATGTGGTTCCTTCAAATGAGGAGCCATTTAAGTATGTCAACCAAGTGGATTTACCGAGATATTTCATTCTCCCATCTATGCATCTGGATATCAGACCTACATCACCTATCAGGCATCCAATGAGTAAATCAAAGGAAGTGTGTGTCGATCCTTCAACATCGACACCATGACCAACTTCACATACAACAACTACTTCTACGAAGCCTATGACATCAACAATTCTTAGGAATGATCAGAAGCTAAAGGTAGTATTGGGTGAAAAAGAGTCTAAAGAAATCCCCAACATAGCAACTACCGAGGTCCCAAATCCCATGGAGGAGGGAAACTCACAGAATGAAGTCGAGGAGGTACCTCAACCTACCTCACCTGTGTCTTCAACTGGGTCATCTGCACCATAGGTGATAATTCATTTAGTCAATCCTAGGTTAGTAGAATACCTAGTGCAGAATGTGACTTTCACACCAATCATCGAATCTGCATAGGATATGGGTAGGCCTCAAGCCCATCGCTTTCCTGTCGGGATGGTGGTACCACTGGGGGTGCCACCCAATCAAACCAACTTCATCTATGGAGGCTTAGATCAACTTGTAGATCATATGCCTATAGAGGAAGATGATGATGAATCGTTCACAATGAACATTCATTATCTATCTAACCCAAAGTTTACCCTTTAATATTTTGAGTGTTACCATTGGCATGGTTACGATCTAGGTCTATTTGAACAAGGGCATCGAACTCCATATGAACCACGTTATCAGCTTTCGACTGATAGGTTTGGATTGGGTTATGACATAAGAGGTCAGGATGAGCTTCTAGCTATATCTCTAGATCACCTGAACCTCAGCATGGGGGTGAATGTTGATTGGAACCCCTACCATCCTAACCCTTCATATTCTCAAAGGGGTGACTGGTTGGTGACCATGGTTGCCATAGAACCACCTTTGATCTATCATGATAATATTTTGGTGGAGGCTAGTCCAGATGATATTCCAAGAACCAATTGGGTGATTGGAAACCATGAGTATGTCGACGACACTGGCATTGAAACCCAAAATCCTAGTACAATAGCAGAGCCTAAATTAGAAGCTACTTCTAAGGAAGGAGATTCAGAATCCATCTCTAAGAGAGGTGGACCAAAATGCAATTTTGGAGAATATGATGATGAGCATTCCTCAAAAGATGAGGAATATGAGGATGAGACAGAGTTGGCCTACCTTGGGCCTCACCATTTACATCATCTTAGGGAACCTGTTGACATGGAACCCATTTATTGTGAGGTGTTCCCAAGTCCTCCCATTCAAAGAAGACCAGTAAATTTGGAAGAGATATACCACATGGTGTTTCCTAGACCTTCAAATTTAAGGTAATTGCTTCCTCCTGAGGATCCAATTGTCATGTCTATTCCCATAGTAGACCTAGTAATCCCCATTCTACCCGAGCCACATCTAGAGTAGGGGGAGAAATCCAAAGATAGTGAGTTGCACCCACGTGGTCCTGGAGATTTCATCCATTCCATCAACATGATCTCCATTGATTTGACCACTCCACTCCATAATCCATCTGACCCTTCAAAACCTTTGTACCTCAATACTGAGGCCATTTATTTTGATCATGCCAATTCACCTTTAGAGCTTGAATATTTCTTCCCTAACGAAGAAATGTTGCAACCATTTCATTTTGTGCCAGGCTGTGCATACGATTTTTATCATGCTAAGGGTAATTCTGATTTAGTGGAACCTTTAAACCTAGAAGATGATATCCATTTGATCCCTACACCTCACCAGCTTGAGGAGGGGTCACATATGTCAGTAGAGAAAACCTTCAAAGTGGATATCAGTGAAGATCCCACCAATCCAAGGAAGGTTAAATTTAGAGAAATCTTATCTCCTGAGGAACATGCCAACCTCATTCCTCTATTTAAAGAGAGACCTAATATCTTTGCTTGGACATACAAGGATATTCTAGGTCTAGATCCAAAATTGGTTACTCATAACCTTTCGCTAGATCCCACCAAGAAGCTAGTCAAGCAAAAACTCAAGAAGATGCATCCAACCATCGCTTTGATGGTTAAATATGAATTGCAAAAATTGTTGGATGTAGAATTCATCATTTCCATCGACTATCCAGAATGGATATCAAACATGGTACCCATAGGAAAACCTTATGGAAGAATTCGTATTTGTATAAATTTTAGAGACCTCAATAAGGCAACACCAAAGGATTCATTTTTATTGCCTAATATAGATGCTCTGGTAGACGCAACTGCAGGTCATGAAATGTCTTCCCTCATGGATTGTTTTTTTGGTTACAATCAAATTCGAATTAAACCCAAAGACCAGCATAAAACTACTTTCACCACACCATGGGGAACATTTTGCTACAAATTTATGCCATTCGATCTTAAAAATATTGGTGCCACATATCAGCGGGCCATGACATATATCTTTCATGACTACATGCATAAGATCCTAGAGTATTATATCGATGACTTATTGAAAAAGTCATTTCTACGTTTAGAGCACATCGAGGTTCTCAAAAAAGTCTTCGATCACCTGATAGAGCACAATATCAGGTTGAATCCCAAGAAATGTGTCTTTGGTGTAACATCAGGTAAACTCTTGGGATTCATAATTTCTAAACGAGGGATCGAAGTTGACCCAATGAAGGTCAAGGCCATTTTAGAAATGTGTCCTCCCACTAATATCAAGGAATTGAGAAGCCTACAGGGCAAAGTAGCATCCATAAAGTGATTCATCGCACAATTATCAGATAAATATTGACCCATGAATTGATTGCTACACAAGGGGGTCCCATTTAATTGGGATGAGGACTATCAAAAGGCCTTCATTGAGATCAAGAAATATCTAGAAACACCACTAGTTCTAGCTCCTCCTAGACCAGATGTGTCATTCTTGCTATATATATATTTGCCATAGAATTTGCATTGGGAACCATGTTAGCCCAAAAGAATGTGCAAGGCAAAGAACAGGTAATATATTACATTAGTCGAACTCTAGTCAGCTACGAGCTACGATACACATATGTGGAAAAAATATGCTTTGCATTAGTCTTTGTGATGAAGAAGTTGCACCACTACATGTTAAGCCATACAATATATGTAGTATCAAAACAAAATCCTTTGTAGTATATGATGAGCAAAACATATCATAATATGCGTACTGCAAAGTGGATCATGCTATTGATGGAATTTGATCTAGAATTCATAAGTCAAAATTCTATCAAGGGATAAGTCATAGCAGATCAAATGGTAGAGGCTCCTCTTTAGGATCATAGACCTCTTATCATAGAGCTTCCCGATGATGTAGTCTTTGCATTATCGGAGTTTCCTGAACTCGAAGAACCTAATAATCAAGTAGATATGTCTCTGTTCTTCGATGATTCCAAATGTGAGCAAGGGGGTGGTGTAGGAATTATGTTTTTCATGCCACAAGGTGCTCCAATGCCCTTGTCATTTAAGCTCAATTTCCCTTGTACCAACAACAACATTGAATACGAGGCCCTAATCTTAGGTCTCCAAACAATGCTCACCATGAAGATCAAAAAGCTAAATATCTTTGGCGACTCCTTGCTCATTGTTAATCAAGTTAAGGGGATCTACCAGTGTAGATGTCCCATTTTGAAGGTATATAAAGATCTTGTGGACACATATCTAGCCCAACTATAATGGTATGACATCGAGGCAATCCCTCGAACATCCAATAGATTTGCAGACACCATGGCATATTTGGGATCCTTAATCCCTTAGAATACATCTGCTGACTTCACTACCATTCAAGTGAAAATTCTATTGCAATCCATGATATATCAGGAGGTATAAAACAATCAAGAATAAATCCACATGATTCAAATAGAACCAATCCATAAATGGTTCTACAAAGCTAGAGACTTTTTGAAAAAGGTGCCTTGGGGATCCTTGCTTTTGTAGGGTCCTACAGAGAATGGTACCACCATTCTCCATAAGTTTGTTTCCCAATAAGATTTTGTACAATTTGAACTACAATGGTAACATGTCATTCAATTAGTTTAATTTTTTGTCTATTAATATGGGATGTCACAAATAGGCGATTTCCTTAATCTTGGTATAATCTCATAGGAATTATCGCATGCCACAAAATGGGCATTTAAACAAAAAGCAACTAAGTATGTCTTGCTAGGAGATATTTTGTATCCTTGAAGATATTATGGAATTCTCCTTCATTACCTTGAACTCCAAGAATTAGCTGGGGCAATATCACAAGCTCACGATGGTACATGTGGTGGCCATTTTAGCAACATGGTCATCATCAAGCACATCCTTCGAATGGGCTATTTTTGGCCCACTATGGAAAAGGATTGCATAGTGTATGTCAAGAAATACATCAAATTTCAGCATCATGCTAATCTTATGCACTTTCCATCATAGGTCTTATAGCCTAATTAAGCAGCTTGGCCATTTTCTTAGTGGGGTTTAGATCTGATTAGTAAGATATCTTCTCAGTATTTGAGCTGACATACATTTATTATAACGGCCACTGAGTATTTTATAAAATGGATGGGAGAAATCATTTTAACAAAGATAATAGGATCATATTTTTGAGTTCATACTTCAAAATATCATATGTCATTTTGGGATACCATCCAAGATCATATCGGATAATGAAACATCGTTAAAAAAAAACTATAAGGGATTTAACATCCAAGTATAATATACAACATAGTTTTGTGACTCCATACTATCTGCAAGTAAATGGGTAAGAAAAAGCTTCTAACAATACAGTGGTAGTAATACTAAAGAAGATTGTTCAAGAAAATAACAAAAATTAGCATATCCAGTTACCCCTTGCATTATGGGCTTACAGAACTAGTATACGGACGTCCACTGGGGCAACCCTGTTTTCACTAGTATATGGTGTTGAGTCCATTATACCCTTGGAATTGGAAATTACAACCCTGTGCATCACATTGAAAGAGTTCATTGATGATGACACTACATGACAAGCTTACCTTTACCAATTGATTCTTCTTGATGAACGTCGCATGTATGCCCTTGAGCATCTTCGTGTTTATCAAGAATGCCTAAAATGAACTTATAATAATAAAGTCCATCTAAGAGACTTTAAATTTGGGGATCTTGTGTTGAAATAAAACCAACAGAACTCAAACCTGTCGTTGCACCTATGAGACAAATTTACGGCCAACTGGTTAGGTCCATATATTACCTCAAAGAAGATAGGACCTGGAACGTATCGCCTAACATCACTTGAAGGTGTTGAATAGCCTAAAACTCTCAAAATTATTCATATTAAGGTGTTCCTAAATAATTATTTTTATTCTCCAATCAATATTATGATTCTTAGGAGTCTTTAATAGATTAATCATGACTTGGGAGTTAGATTGAACCATCACCTTTTTCCATCCAACCTTAGTAGCCTCTCAATATTTTTGACAAAACCATACTCCTCAGCAAGGTTATTGGAAGGTATACCCAAATTCTCAGCATAAGTGAAAATCAAAGAACCATATGAAAGTCTACAAATTTCTCCAACACTAGATTTTACAATGTTTCCCCTAGAGGCTCCATCCATATTGACTTTTACAAAATCCTTTGGAGGAGGCTGCCAACTCCTTGTTCTATTCATATTTTTATTACTCACATTCCCTTTAAGATTATTGTCAATAATAGAGTGAATCTTCAATATTTACATAATTTGATCCCATCATTGGTGGGAGTCCTAGGGGTGATTAAGGAGTTTCTAAACTGATTTAGCTAATTTGGCAATGGTCTTTTGCCAAATATAGTGAATATCCCCTATTTTTCTATTTAAAATTTTGATTGTTTCTTTCCTTCCAAATATTCCAAGGTAGGATGGTAGTTCCCATCCAAACTAACTATCTAACAAAATTATTAACAACCTCCTATGTATATAAATCCCTCCAAAGTTGTTCAAGAGTATAAAATTTGAACCACTATACACCGAGTAAGGTAGCCATTCTCCTCCATAGCTCAAAGGCTAAGGGACTCTTAATAAAAATATGGCTAAGTGTTTCCACATTCCTTCCACACATCTCACATCTAAACATACCATGAAATCCATGTTTCATAAGTTGCTCACTAGTGAGCACCCTTCGATGTAATAAAATCCAAATAAAAAACCTTATCTTAGGCTCAAGCTTCTAATCCCATAGCTATGTAAATATTTATATTATTGTTTTGGATTATTGTGGCATAATGCAAAACAACCCTTAGCAACAATATACTTTCTTGTAGTAGTGTTGTTCCATCCAAAATAATCCTTATCATGGAACCAAGATAGAGATCTCATATGAAGGATGCATTGGATATCTTTCCTTTGCCTTTACAAAATTTGAATAGGCCAGTCCTCAATAGAGATCCAATATCTACCAATCCCTAAATTACGAATCTGGTATTGATAGTAATTATCTACCTTTATCCAGTTAGCTTGGTGAAGCTTCTCCATCCAAGGCCTCCAATTAGGAAACTAAGTTATCAAAGGTTGGTGACCATCACAATAATCTACCCAAAAATTAGCATGTTAAAATTTATGAATGATCCAAAATAACTTCTTTATCAAATCCTCACCAGTATTAAGAACCACCAAAATGGGATAACCTCGCATAGGAATTTGATAGCGAACAAGGTCTTTAGGACTTTTTTTTTCAACATATTTAGCATAAATATTATTGGACCATAGGGCATTGGGATTATTCAAAATCCTCCAATACAACTTTACAACTAAGGACCTATTAATTTTTATAGTAGATTGAAATCCTAATCCCCCTTCATGTTTGGGAAGGCCTAAAGTATCCCATTTCACCAAGGCCCATTTTCTTTTCTCCTTAGCACCACTCCAAAGGAACCATTAATTGATTTTATCTAGTTCTTGAAGAACTGCCTTTGGGATATTCAACACATTAGAAACATAAATAGGTATAGTTTGAAGGACTGATTTTACCAAGGTAAATATACCCTCAGATGAAAGCCACCTATTGGTCCACTTTCCAATTTTCTCCTTTAATCTATCCAAAAACCAATTCCAATATTTTTTTTCTATCTCTATATGTTGATAGGAATACCTAAATAAGTGATTAAAAGGGAAGTCTTCTTATATATTAATTTATCTAGAACCATGGATTCCTGTCTAGGAGAGTAGTGAAATAAGATCACTTTTGATTTATCTTCATTGATCAATTTCCCTATAGCATTAGAGAAACAACAAATGATTTGATTAATCATAGAGGCTTACTTAACTGTAGATTTACCTAACCGAGTAGAGTCATAAAAAATTGAATATGATAGATAGGCTTTGCTCCATGAGTAATTGTGACTTCCTCAAGGGTTATATTTTATCTATTTTTGGTCATAGAACTACCCAAGAATTCAACAAGAACGATGAAAAAATAAGGGAAGAGGGGGTTGTCCTGCCTAATACATCTGGAATCTAAGAACACATGTGAATGGAAGTTATTGATAAGAATTAAATAGGATACCAAAGAGATACATCCCATAATCCAATCTATCCAATATTGAGAGAATCCAAATTACTTCATAACGTTGATGAGGAAGTACAAATCCACTCTATCATAAGCTTTAAATAGTTCTAAATAGATGAACATAAAAGGAGATTTATGTGCTTCCATGGAATAGATGGATTCTTAAGCAAGAACTATCTCATCCATAATATGACACCCTTCCACATAACCTCCTTGTTTAGGAGAAATAATCTTATGCAAAAGAGGTTTTAGGATCTCTACCATGATCTTGGTAATGATTTTGAGAAGAACATTACATAAATCTATTGGTCTAAAAATTGAGATATGTTCTGCATCTTGAGCCTTTGGAACTAGATCTATATAAGTTTTATTGATAACCTTCAAAATATCTTTGGATTTCCTAGCTTCTTCTACCATCCCTAATAAATCAACATGAATAATATACCAAAATTCTTGGTAAAATTCAATGGGAAAACCATAAAGCCCTGGGGCCTTCCATTTTTTGTATTTTAAAAAACACTTTTTGAAGCTCATTAATAGAAATTTGAGCAATCAAAATAGAGTTCTCCTCAAAAGTGATAAGAGTTGGTATCACTTGAAGGAAATTCTATTGAGAATCCGAGTCAAGACATGCAATAGTGTACAATTTGAAAAATTAGTTGACTGTGATAGAATTCATACCATCCTAAGTGTGGACAGAGTGTCCAGAATCTAAATTTAGGGAAGAAATAAAATTTTGGGATCTACAAGCTAGGAAATATTTGTGGAAGAATTTTATGTTTTGATCTCCTTATTTGAGCTATTGGATCCTAGATTTTTGCTTCCACAAGAGCTCTTCTCTTTTTCCCATTCCTCAAACTTTGTTGTGAGTCTAATTTCATTAATACTTCTACTCTCAGTGAGACCATATAAATGGATTTGATCATTCAACTATTCAAGTTGAGAAATCACTTCTTGTTTCTTTTTCCTAACATCTCCAAACTCCTTCCAATTCTAAATCTTGATTTTGGATTTGATATATTGTAACCTTTTGGTGAAGCAAAATATCTTAGTTCCATACCTTGGTTTACCTTCCTTCCATAATTTTCACACTCAGGGTTTGAAGGAACTATCTTTGAGCCACATTAACTAAAATTGAAAGGGCAAAAAATTGACCTTGGTTTTCCACATTTCAACCATGATTGGCCAATGATCCAAACCAAAATTGTTAAGAGTTTTTACCTTAGGAATGTAACCATGGATTAAGAAATTGTCAGAGAATAAGAACCTATCCATTATTTCCATAATACAAGAAAAGCCTTACCTTATTTTAGACCAAGTCATGAGGCCATTATCTGGTTGGATGTCCACAAGGTGAAGGTTTGCAATATATTCACTCATGAGGTTTGAGCTCCCATATAGATTCATCTTTTCCCTCATATTCTCTTCTAAATATAGGATGGTAGTGAAATATCCTCTAATCAAGGCCCAAGCTTCATGAGATAAAATATAAGTTATATCCTTCCATTATCTTCACTTTTCCTCCAAAGTAATCAGAGCATAAATAGTCAAGCAGAGCTAAATTGGTTAGATTGTCTACTTTGTGCAGCCACAACCAAGAGACCCTAAATACCAACCATATGGTGAATAATTATCTCTTTTGGATCTCAGAGGCAAGAAATATTGCCAAAATCCCCATGGGAGCTGATTGAAACCACTTTTCCTATCGGTAAGATACTACTTGAATAGACTTCATTTCCTCCATGGAAATCTTTGTTTCTTGAAGAAAAACCAAATGTGGTTGGTTTATTTGAATCATTCTTCTAATTTTATTTTATTTTGAAAGATTCCCCTTGAGCCCTTTAATATTCCAAGTAATTTTCTTCATTAATAATAGAGCTAAATATATTGGTAAGGGTATTAATATTACCATATGATGTTGATTAGTCTTGCAGCCTACCTTTTGGTTAGTATCCACATTCATTTTTAATCTAAGAAAGCTTCTAACCTTGAAGTATGTGTATACACAACCAAAGCATTATTGTAAGGTTCAAAAAATTCTATCTTGGGATTTGAATTATTTGAAGTTTTAGCATTTAAAAGGTTTTTCTTCTTGTCTATATATTTTTCCTTTATTTTTATGTTGAAAACCTTTGATTTCCTGGTTTATCTTTGAGTCTTTCCTTGCATATTTAAACTATGTTTCTACAATTTTTATCTCCATTATGTCCTCTTTCTCACCTATGAGATTATTTGTGGAAAGAATTCCAAATATATTAGTTGGCATTGCTTGATCCTTCATAATTAGTTTTTTAGTGTTCTTCTTCTTAGGCATTTGGAAACCTTCTAAAATTGTATCCTCTTTTTTTTATCTGGAATCTTATTTGGATAGAAACTAGCCAAATGACCATATTCATGGCATATTCTACAATGGGAATGAATGTTATAATAGTCCACCACTTTCTCCCAAGTGTCCTCCCCAAATTGTATTGAGATATTTTGTGGAAGGGGTTTGTCGAAATCCATTAAGACAAATTTGAGCATAAATAATGTGTTCAAATTTGTGTGTAGAGTCAACAATCATGATGAAAGTTCCAAGGGAGTTTCAAATTGTAGAAAAATAGTTGGATTCCAAAATTCAATAAGGAGGTCAAAAATTTTAACCCACACAGGTCTTGTAGAAGGCATCTCTTCTTTGACTTTAAATTTAGTGTACCAAGTATTCATGAAAAGCCTTTCCCTTCAAAAGAATTAGGGACCCCATTGAAATATTTTCTCTTTATCTTCATCATTAGCAAAAATAACAAGAAAACCATTGGGATAAAAAACTATTTGTAACTCACCTTGCATTTTCTAGTATTTTCCAGCCCATACTTTGAAAGCAGATAAGCTCAAACAAAAACCCAAGAAACAACAAATCAATCCTCTTCTTTCCAGATCTTCTATGCCATCATGAATGTCACCTATTTTTAGCTTAGCAATTGGGGTTCCATCAGTTGCTCTTAGATATCCCAACTCAATTTTTTGGATCAATCTTAGGCATTCTTAGAGGTCTACAAGGTGCCTTAAGATTAATATTAGCATTAGTCTAAGATTGTCCACCATGAATGTCATCCCTAAAAAAATGTTTTGGGGCTGAATCATTGAAATCCTTACCCTTGAAATGGGTTTCCATTGTGGGTTTGTTTTGGGGCTATTCCTTAGCATTGGGATTGCTTGAGTTCTAAACCATTTTTTCTTTTCCTAAGGAGGCTTCTCTTATTTGATCTACAACTTGAAATTTTTTTCTAGGTCTCTTTAATTCATGCCTCAGACACCAAGGAAAGGTGTGATTTTTACTTTTTCCTTGGGCAGCAAATTAGAAGTAATTTTCAATCAAGTCCATAAAATGAATATTTTTTGAGTAACCCATCGCGGGTCTTCTACAACATATCCTACATTTATCTTAGACAAAAACAAAAGAAAAACTAACCCTAGGGCTCGAAGGCCTTGAAAAATAACCCCTATCACCACCTATGCTCAACCCGCAAACTAAACCCACACACAAATACCGTTGAAACCCTCATATAGAAGTGATTCATATTTTTTCAATCATTCCCCAAGGTTGTTAAAAGTTTTAATTCGAGTCATTGTCATTGTTATTTTTGAATGTATGTGATAATATTAATATTGAGATCCAATGATAAAATAGTTTAGTTGCTAATAGTGTTATTAGAACCACCATTGTGAGAAGCCACTATTTTGAGAGGAGTCATTAATCTAAGAGGATAACTATTACCAGAGGAATCATTATCATTAGAAACCACTATTGCAAAGAGAGCAACGTTGGAGAAGAGACATGCTAAGCATCTCATGAAAGAAGTATTTGTGAGAAGCCACCATTACGGGTAGGCTTAAAGAAAGATACATCCAAGTAATGAAGAAGAAAATATTCAACTAGGATATTCAAACACGAAGGCGGAGAAGAAAATATTTGACAAGGAGATTTGAATGTGTAGATGTGAAATGAGACATTCAATATGTAGACGTAGAATGAGACAAATGCACATAAATGCATAGATGTTTGAAGAAGAATTCAAGTGAAACATAGCCAAAGTGGACAAAGTAGGTGAATCAAGTGCCATAGAAAAAAATATTAGATGAGTAGAGGAGTACGCAATAATGTAATATTGTAATATAATTTAGCATAAAGGAGTAACGTAAACATGGAAGGTGTAACATCAAGGAGAAGTCAAGTTGCAAGTAATCCAAGAAAATCAAATTTGAGATGAATAGGAAGAATGGTGCCAAAGTCAAAAAATTGGAGGAAAAGCGCCATCAAAGGTATACACCTTAATTGCCTCAAAATATTTTGTCAAAAAGATAGCACATGGTTTATTAAAAGAAGCACACAATATTTAATTTATTAAAGAGGCACATTTATAAGGAGAAGAAAGAGATTTATTAAAAAGGGAATAATTAAAGTGATATTGGGAAAGAAGAAATTGAAAGAGGGACATGAATAATATAATTTTTTTTATTAAGATTGAGATAATGAAAGGAAAAATAATTAAAGAAGAATTAAAAAGAGAAAATTGAAGAGAATAATTTAAAATAATTAAAAAATTCTGAAGGTTTATTAAGAAAGGAAATATTATTTGGTGAAGAAATTAATTATTGTAGAAGTTAAATTATTTGAAGAAAGGAATTAATTATATTAAATTGAAGATTGAAGAAAATAATATATATATATATATATATATATATATATATATATATATATATATATATATATATATAATAGGAGAATTATTTAAGGAAGAAGAAATTTTAAATTTAGCTAAAAAAGGACTTCTACTACAAAGAAAATTAATTATATTGAAGAATTTATGAAAGTGTTGAATTATTAAAAGAAGAAGTTTATTAATTATTAAAGTGAGCGGAAGTTCTAGAACTAATATTGAAAGAGAAAATTATTATTCAAAAATAAATTGAAGAGAATTGTTGAAGAAATTATATTTGAAGGGAATTTCTAGTGCAAGCAAGTTTACATCATGGCAAATACAAAGATTTTTCTTTCAGAGTCTCAACTACTAAAAGGACCTAACTTCATCCCATGGAAAAATAAGATGAAATCAATACTTATTGTTTTTGGGAAGTAGTAATTGGAGAGAAAACCATTCCAAGATATGCAATTGGAAGATAGAAATATAAAGACGAAGAAATCTCTAATGCTAATAACATTTGGTATATCAGATGAGATTCAAGCACACATAATTGAAACTAAAACTTTAAAATGTTCCTAGGATAAATTATGTACAACATTTAAAGAAAAATGAAGCTACTATTTTACACTTGCAATCACAATTATATTCACTAAAAGTTCATGATGGTGAAAACATAGAACATTTTCTTAGAAGGATAGCAAAATTGAAATCTAAGCTACAAACTATAGGAGAAAAAGTGGAAGAAAAATTTCTTGTCCAAGTTACACTCAAAGCACTTCCAGAAGCATTTAAAACATTGGTCATGTCTCTCTAAGTGTTAAACAAAAATTTATCATTTGATAAATTGGTCAAAATAAATTTAAAATATGAAATAGAAAACCAAGCAAGAGATGAAATGACAAACAATATTTTTATTTCAATAAAAAATTACCAAATAATACAAGAAACTCTACTACCTCATCATCACAACATTAGATTGAATGGAAAAGAAGATATTGTTACATATGTAACAAAGAAGGTCATATCACCAAATATTGTAAATATAATTTTCTAAAATAATGGAATCATATGTATAAGCCTCTTCAAAGATATCAATAGAGACAATGTCAATATAATTAGCAACAATATATACTAATACAACAACAACATCCAAAATAAAAAATCAAAGAGGAAACATGATCCAAGAAATACAAGAAACAAAGAACAATGATGAGAAAGAACATGAAACAACTCATAGATCTCTCATGGAAAAATAACTATAGATCTATCCATATTTGATAATGCTAGTTCAAGAAATGAATACCTTGATAGTACAAAATGTATGGACCAGATTGGTAGACAATTTGTTGATGATTTGAAGTTACTCTAAAATTGTCAATAATGATCTAATAGGTATTAACTAAGACTTATTGTATTCAATACAAGAAAATGATGATATTAAAGAACACACGAGAAATTAGAAAACTAATAAAAATGATTTTACAATAGAAAACAATGACACCAAATTTGTAATAGGAATTGATAATATTAGTGGTACGGGTAATAATGACAACAAGACAAAATGTAGATAGAACAAGAAATATTGGATTCTTCAAAGTTGTAAAACTTGTGGCAAGAATAATCAATCTCAAAAGACTTGTCAAGAAAAGAAAACTAAAATAGATATACACTATGGATGGATAAGTAGAATAAAATGGAATAAAATTATGGATATGCTAAAGTGTTTCTACAAAAAGAAAATAAATTGATTGATATAAATCTAGGAATAAAATATAGGTTAGAATCAGAAGGACAATATCCATACTAGATCCAGATATGGAAAGAATACAAAAGCCAAAGTCAATGTTAGATTTAGAGTAGGAAGACCAAGACAATAATCAAATATTGAAAGCAAATGAAGACAATGGATCTTATACCAAATAATGTAATACAAGGGATGTTGGAGTTTATTACATTATTTGGTACTTATAAATATTTTGTACATAGTTTGTAAATATGAGGTGTGAAAAGAGTCTTGTAAATATGAGTCATTTAGAGTTTATCTTTTAGTAATCATTAGAGTTTTATTATTATGTAGATTCAATAAAATATATCTCTTATGAGAAATATGAAGAGTCATATCTCCTAAGTATTTGAGGAGATGAATAGTTTGTTGAAAGTAGAAAGGTCAAGAGTCTTGTAAATGTGAAGAACCTTATATCCAATGTGTATATATTGAAGATAAAGCACTATAATGATGGATCAAACAAACTCTGCAATACATTGTATTTGCATTGCTTAAGTAGATATATTTATCAATAATATTTTTAGTGAGTTATTGTCATTGTTATTGTTGAATGTATGTGAGGATTTAATATTGGAATTCTGCTATAAAATAGTTTAATTGCTAATAGTTACCCCTTCGTGATCTCTAAATGATAGTTTATCATTAAAATCCCCAACAACAATCTAGACTAGATTCTCCTTTAAGACTCACATATTATGCACCTCGCTTCATTGGTGAATCTATCCATCTAGGTTTTGAACCTCATAGAAACTTGTGATTAAAACCTGCTCAACTATTACATTTTTCCTAAAATGGGATGTGAGGACATCCCTCCAAGCTATATGCTCTATTTTCATCCATTCAAGAGAGTTCCAAAAGGTAATTGTCCCCCCTTGATACCCCTTGGAAAGACACTTCCATATGATAAGCACCCCTCCAAAGTATATTTATTGTTTTGTAAATGAGATTCAATATTTTGATCTCCTAAATAAGCCATAAATTTGTTTTAGTTTTCTCTGATTTTTTGTTCAACAAATTGATGGGTTCTACTATTTAAACTCCTAATATTCTATGATTGTATAATCATTGGTTACCTTGAGACCAATAATAGTCTATTGTTCTCATCAATCCCGTAGTGACTAATTTGCCTCCTTGAGATGCTCTCAATTCCTCATTTGATTTTCTACCCACTCCTTGAGGGTTGTTATTCTTTAATATCTTCTCCATCTAGATGATTCCCAGAGTTGGTTTTCTCTATCCTTTTCTACCACATCCATGATGATATCCTTTACTATTGATTGTTCTTGGTTATGCATTACCAATGCCCTTTCCACCTCTAGTTGTGGTAACTCACTACACTTTATTACTTGCTTTTGGATAGGAGTTGAAAGAAAGGCCTAAACATTAGTATTACTAGTTTTTTTAATACCATTCACTCTTTTATAATTTATCTTTATTCCTGTTGCACCAGTCTCTTGAATATCTGATACATATTTGACAGCTTTAGCTAGGTTTGCTTCTTGCCATCTTTTTTCTACTTCTTTTAAGTTGTTCAAAACCATATCCTTTTTATTCTCCTCCTTGAGAAGTGTTGGTTTATCCTTCAGTGACTATAGGCTTACTCTATTTAGGAGGATCTGGCATTCCTAGAGGACCCTTCATTTTCATGATTATAGTGTTTAGGAAGAACCGGTTTAAACATTCATATTTGTGGTAAACTCTACACTTGAATGTCAGCACCTCACAATCCAATTGTTGAATCCAACGTAGTCCTACAAATTTGAGTTCCACCTTTGCTAGAAGAAGCTAGCTGAGATCCATTTCAACCTATATCTAGCATGGATAACTGTGTTTCCTTTCATTATGTCTCTAGAAACACCCAAATACCTTCCAATGAAGTTAACTATGGTTTCCAATAATTTCTCACTCTAGAACTCCATTGGGAGTGCATACAATTAGACCCAAACTGAGAAATCAATGGGTTTAATTCGAAGATCAAATCCCATTCTCTAAGGCTGGAAAAATAATCTTACAGGCCATGGTTCCTCTTTTCTAATTCAATTGTTCTATTTATGTTGGCTAGTGAGGAAAAGCTAAAAATATATTCATTACTAATAAAACCACAAGAAATACTCACCAAGAGGATCCTAAATCTATTGAATCTATTAATGCAAGAAGTTCAGGGTAGGATAAATACCCATGAATTTGTAGATCAGGTCATGATTGGTCTATATAAGATTGTTTCTTCTATTATACTCTGCTCAATTATGATGTTTGATCTTGATTTAGACGGTGGCAAACATCCATTTACTCTTTGGGGTTGATCTTTTTCGAGCAACCAAAAATAACATTTTCAACGTTGTTTTTTGTGCATCTTCAATCTTTGTTTGAGGTTTCTCCTTCAACAAATATGCAAACAAAATTTATCTACATGAGAGAGGATTTGAGGTTTCTCCTTCAATAAATTTGCAAACGAAGTTTGTCTATCTAATAAATGATCTAAAGGGGCCCCCATTAGGTCCACTTGAGGGAGCATTCTCATCTAGGGGTTTATGTTCAACCTATGTCCTCGAAATTCTTTGTCTATTCAATAATTTTGTTAAAATACATTTCCTACTTTTTATATTACACTTAATTATATCATGAATAATTATAAATTATTGTCTACTATTTTTAAAATTGTAATTATATGCAAAACCTAAAATTAGTAATATGAAACAATTCAACATATCTAATCTTTGATTATAAAAACCAAGGTTCAATACCATGTATGAACCTTAATATATAGGAGTGGAGTCATTTTAATCTAGGTTAACTTGTTTAAAAAAATAATAAAATTGTTTTCTAGGGATTTTTGTTCAACCTATGTCCTCATAATTCTCTATCTATTCAATAATTTTGTTAAAAGCCTCCTTTTTATATTGCACTCACTTATATCATAAATAATTAAAAATTATTATTATTATTATTAATTTAGATAAAAACTAAAATTAATAATATGAAACAATTCAACATATTTAATACCAAAGAAATATTCATTAAAAATTTTGATTATAAAAATCAAAGATCAATACCTTGTGTAAACCTTAATCTATATGAATGACGTCATTTTAATCCAAGTTAACTTGTTTAAAAAAATAATAAATTGAAATTGTATACTAATTATATTTTTTAATTTTAATTTTTTCAATAACTATTGTAGTTGTTATATTTTTAGTTTAATACTATAAAATAAAATAATCTCTAAATGTATTAATCAAAAATTATTATTTATTTTTATCCATGGAATGCACCCATGTGATTAGGATATTGGGCTTTCGTGAGATCCTAGTTAAAACCACCCTAGGACGTGATGTGCATGCTTGAACTTGTGTACCTATATATATAATGAAACCATTTACAGAATACTGTTTCATAGCGGTCATACCAATTTTACCATGTAAAAAAAAAATTGAAACCATTATTTTATTTTAATGTAATAATTATTATATTTTTCTTTTTACCATGCATACAATATCTTTATTATTATTATTATTATAAAGCTTCCTTGTTAAACATGATTGGAGTGAGTAAATATGGACAGGGTTTGACACCATAGACTGGTGGGCACTAAGTAAAGTTATGTCAGTCTACTACTTCTACTTCATATTATAATAACTATATATACTTTTAGTTTAACACTTTGAAAATAAAGTATACATATTCTTATAATTATTTTAAAATAAATTAACATATAATTATCATACATAAATAAATAAATAAAATAAAATAAAATAATTATTGCATTCTTATTTTTGTCATGCATAAATTACATGTATACACATCTATTTGAAGCGCTTTTTCAAAGTTTATCATATGAGGTAGATATCTGAAGTTTGATATCTATTTTCTTTTATTAAATATATATTTGATTAATTTTTTATATAATTTATTGTTATATTTTTAATATAATATTAAATTAAAAATAAATTATTATATTTAAAATTAAAATTTAGTTATTTTAAAATAATTTAATTGTTTATAATTATATTAATAAAAAGTTATGAATTCTTTTTCCTGGTGCTTTCAACACTGTAAAATATTTAAAATGATTGTGGCATGGCGGTTTAGGGGTGGACTGCGCGAAGATCTGTGTGGCGGTTTCCGAGACAGACAACGCAGAATACTGTGGCGATCATAAAAACTGGATAGCCTGCCCAAATTCGTAATGGTTACCGATTCCACCGTGTAAAAAAAAAGTTATGAACAAAATTTTAAAATTTATAATATTATTAAAATATTTAAATTTATATTATATTAAATTATATAATAGTAATTTTTTACCTGCAATAAGACAAAATATTATTCTAATTATATTTTTAATATTTTTCCATGGATATAGGTTTTATTGTGACTGTAAATTAGTTTTATATCGTAAAAATAAAGTTATCATATTTTTATAAATTATTTTAAAATAATGTAAAATATGTTATTATACATGTAAATTAAAAAATAAAAGTTTTTATTTTTAAATATTATATTTATATACTTATGACGCATAAAATAGCTTTTTTTAATTATTGCTTTGAATATCTATATCCATTAGCCCTCTTACTTTTAAAAACTACTCTACTTTATTTTATTATTATTTTAATAATAATATTAAGTTATAAATTATTTTTGGAAAAATGGAACAAATACATTCCAATAGATCAGGAGAGCTTTGGAAGAGAAAACTAGGGCATCAGTTGGGTAGTCAAAGATATTTCTAGTTACTGTGGATTTGAAGACAGGATTGTTGTCCCAGGAGGGCCCAATGGGGACACCTCCGGATCCTCTTCTAGAGAGACATAAATCAACATCTCAATGAGTTAATGGATGCTTGCCACAATCAAAATCAAGGCCAAAGATTGTCATTGAGCAAAGGATGGTTGAAGAAACAATTTTATATAGAGCCAATCATGATTTGATCTGGAAATTCATGGGTATTCACCCTACCCTAAATTTGTTGCATTCCTGGGTCCGACAAAACTAGGAGCCTCTTGGTGAGTATTCTTTGTGGTTTATTAGCAATGGATATTTTATTGTTAGTTTTTCTTCACTTGTCGATAGAAATAGGGCTTTCAAATCATAAAAGAGGAATCATGGTCCGACAGGATTATTTGTTCAACCCTAGAGAGTGGGATTTGATCCTCGAATTGAACCCACTGCTATCCCGATTTGGATCCGTTTGTATGCATTTCCAATGGAGTTTTAGAGTGAGCAGGTATTGGAAATTATCGATAATTCCCTTGAAGACATTTGGGTGTTTCCAAAGACACAATAGAAGGAAACATAGCTATTTATGCAAGATTATGTGTGGAAATTGGTCTTAGCTAGCCTCTACCGGCAGAGGTGGAACTTGAACTTGTAGGACTATCTTGGATTCAACAACTGGATTATGAGGCATTGCCCTTTAGATGTAGAGTTTACCAAAAATATGGACATTTGGCCTGATCTTTCCCAAATAATATGAACATAAAAATTGAGGCTCCTCTAGGAATGTCAAATCTTCCTAAGGAGGGTAAGTCAACAATCAACAAAAAACCAACCAATATTTCTCAGGGTAAAGGAGCACAGGGAGATGGTTTTGAACAGCCCAAAAGAAGGAGAAGGCAAACGAAAAAATATGGTAAAGAGCAAACCCAACTCAAGCCCTCCAATAGGTATGAGATATTTAAGACACTAGTGGACCAAGAAGAATAATTCATAGGAGTGGATGGGAATAATAAAAATAATAACAGCCATGTTCAAGCTCCTCTTTCATCTTCGCCCATCATAGAGCAGGTAATTGAGTACAGTGAGTTACCGTAGTCAGAGAGTGCAGGAGCATTGATAGTGCATAACCAAGAGCAACCGATAATTAAAGATGTCAGCATGGGCATAGCAGAAAAGAATAGAGAAGGCCAACAACTCTAGGGATAACTCGGGTGGAAAAGAGATAAAAAAATAGCAACTCTCAAGGAGTGGGTAGAAAATCAAATAAGGAATTGATAGCAGTTCAAGGAGACAAACTGATCACTGGAGAATCAATAAGGCCAATAGATTTTTACTGCTCTCAAGGTAACCAATGATTATACAATCATGGAATGTTAGAGGTTTAAACAGTAGAACCCATCAATTTGTTGTGTGAAGACTCTTAGAAAAATGTAAAACAGATTTTTTGCTTATTCAGGAGACAAAAATGTCATTAGATCTTATGTGTAAAACATTTAACAAACTTTGGAGGGGTGTTGGTCATATGGAAGTGGCTGCCCAAGGTGCCTTAGGGGGGATAGTTACTCTTTGGAACTCTCTTGAATGGACTGCAATAGAACATATAGCTTGGAGGGGTGTTCTCACATCACATTTTAGAAATAATGTCATAGCTGAACATGTTTTAATCACAATTTTTTATGGGGCTCAAAACCTAGATGGTCAGATGCATCAATGGAAATTTGTGCATAACATGAGAGTCTCAAGGGAAGAGTTAGACTGGATTATTGTTGGGGATTTTAATGCTAAATTATCCTCTAGAGATCAGGAAGGGGGAACCCCAATTTTGGACCCAAGGGATCAACTTATGATTTCCCAAGTCCAGGCATTATACTTGGTGGATATTAAATGCCCTGGAACCAACTATACTTGGACTAATAAGAGGAGGGAGCCACATAGCAGGAAGGTGAAGTTAGATCATTTTTTGGTTTCAGAGGAGGCATTTATAAAATGGAATATAAAATTTTAGATTTTGGAGGGTCCAGTTTCATATCATTTTCCCATTTTGTTGGAAGGAGGGATCAAGACAGTGCAACATCACAAACCATTTAAATTTGAAAAAAATTGGTTACAAAAAGAGGAACTTCGAAAGAAAAATCTACAGTGGTGGGAAGGTCGCCCAACATATGGGACAACAATATTTAGATTCCACAAACAACTTCATTATGTCAAATATCAACTGAAACAATGGAGGCAAGCTAACAAGACAGACTTCCAGGTCCAAAGAGCTCCATTGGTGGCCATATGGGATGAGGTTCAAAAACACTTTAGGGAAGGAACAATTACAGAGTAGCTCAAATAAGAGGATGATGCATTGCGTAAAGCGGTTGAGGACATTGACAACCAAGAGGAGACCTATTGGAAACAGAAAGCAAGAACCACTTGGTTATCAAAAGATGATAAAAATACCAAATTTTTCCATCGGATTGCTTGTGCTAGGAGACAAATGAACAACATGGAATCTCTTCAATATGAGAACGGACACTCCTTTGATACAATTCCAGGTATGCATTTCCATTAAATGGATTATTTTTCTAAACTATTTAAGGAAAGTATGGTGCAAGATGAAGAGGCTCAAAAAGAAGTTATTGTTGTCATACCCTTTATTATCTCTGAAGAAGAAAATCAGACCCTACTTAAACCCATTGATAGAGAGGAACTGAAGAATGTAGTCTTTGGAATGAGCACCGAAAAACACCAGGTCCAAATGGCTTTCCAATTGAGTTTTTCAGGCCTTCTGGGATAACTTGGAGGAGGATGTAATGGTTGTTATAGAGGAGTCCAAAGGTAGTAAAATAATGCTTAAAGAATTAAATCATACTTTCATTACCTTAATTCCAAAAGGGGAGGAGGGGGTACATATTTCAGATTATAGACCTATTGCCTTATGCAATGTCATATATAAAATAATCACAAAGGTAATGGTTGAGCGGCTAAAACCTCTTCTACACAGTATTATCTCCTCAAAGCAAGGGGGTTTTGTAGAGGGTAGGTAGATCTTGGATGGTATGGTTCTAGCTCAAGAGGTAATCCATTCAATGCAAACATCTGGTAATAGAGGAATGTTCAAAAAATTAGATATGCCAAAGGCTTATGATAGGGTGGAGTGGAGCTTCTTGTCAAATATGATGGCAACTTTTGGTTTCTCTCAGGATTGGATAGAATGGGTCATGAGTTGTGTTTTTACTCTGACATACTCAGTGTTAATCAAGGGTCTTCCCTCGTAACTATTTGGAGCTACTCGAGTCCTTCATCAAGGAGATTCTTGCTCTCCCTATATTTGTCTCATATTGGCTAAAGGATTGGGTAGACTCATCTTGAGGAGAAGACAACAATGTTTGCTAACAGGTATCAAGGTGGGTGAGGAAGTTTTGACTCACCTACAATTTGTGGATGACACAGGATTGGTGGGAGTGGCCAGCTTCAGGGAAGCAAGTATGATTAGAGATACACTTAATGTCTACCTTAGGGCTACAAACCAAGTCATAAATGAAAAAATCCAAAGTGGTTTTTTTTCAATCTTGATCAAAAGCTTCAATATAAAATTTTAGAGATCTTGGGATTCGCAAGGACTTATCTCCTAGTGGTATAATTGGGGGTCCCTTTGCATTTTAAAAAACTAAAAATAGATATCTGGAGGAATATTTTGGACTGTATCAAGGAAAAAATTAATCATTGGTCTCACAAATGGTTAAGATATGGGGGTAGATTAACTTTTTTACAGTCAGTCATTCAAAGCCATGCCAATTTATAAATTTTCTTTTCTTGCTGCCCCACATACCATATGGAAAGAGTTGGACAAGATGGCTAGAAAATTTTTATGGGAAGGAGTAAAAGGAGAGAGGAAATGGGCCTTAGTAGGTTGGGAGAAAGTAATCCATCCCAAGGTAAAAGGAGGTTTGGGACTGAGAAGATCAAAGTTAAATAATAAAGCTTTGGCTAGAAAGCTTTACTTGAGGTGGATTTCCCAACCAACTTCTTTATTCAGTAGAATATTAACTAGTAAATATTTGGGACAAGTAAACCCAAATGAGGTGGGTCATTTCCCTTTGGATGGTAATGGATCCTTAGTGTGGTAGGCTATCAAGTTAGGATCTCAGGTAGTAAAATATGGATTATTTTGGAAAGTGGGGAGAGGGGAGAAGGCACAATTTTGGATAGATTCATGGGATCAATACCCACCTATCATTGTTGAATTTACTAAACTACAACCAATAAAAACAACCATAGAAAGTATGGGGTGGTTCCAAATTGAAAGTTATTTCAACACTAGTCAGCTAGGGGATTATAAGTTTAAGCAGTTTAAGAAGTTGGATGAGTGGCCAATTTCAATCCCTTCGGATTTGACACCCATCATGACTAAAATCTTGGTAGAAATATTTCTCATAGGTAGAGATGAGGAGGATGAATTATCTTGGGGCTATGGGAGCCTTGGTGTCTACATAGTGAATTATGGATATGATAAGATCCTTCTAGAGCCTCCTCCTCATACATATCAAGTTGAGGATTGGAGAAAGATTTAGCAGTCCAAGGGTTGGCCAAAAGTAAACTTTTTTGTTTGGCAGTTCATGCATAATGGAATTCTTACTTTTGATAATCTCATATGTAGGGGAATCATTGGTCCATCTCAATGTGTTTTATTCTGCAAGAGTGAGGAAACAACTAATCACTTGATGTTTGAGTGCCCATTCACACGCTCGATTTGGGAGAGATGGTTTTTATATTATAAAATTCAAGTTACTGGTGATTTGAATCATATTAATATTTGGGAAATATGGAAGAGGGGTAGATTTAAATCTAAATCTCTTTGTATTGGTTGGGAGCTTGGATTAAAATTTATTTGGTGGCAAGTGTGGTTGGAGAGAAATGCCAAAAATTTTAGAGAAACTTTTCTTCTTTAGATGGAGTTTGGCAGGTCATTTGAAGCAAAGTCACATAAATTGTGGCAGTATATGCTAAAGAGGAAATTCAGGTTGTTATTGGGTCAATGGAAAATGAAGTTGAAGTGCAATAGGGATAGGACAGAGCTAGTTGGAAACCACCCCCATAAGGTTGGATTAAAATTAATGCTGATGGAGCTACAAAAGGCAATTTGGGTAGAGCTGGAATTGGAGTGGTTTACCGAAATCATGTTGGAACAGTGCTCTATTAGGAACTGCAAGGCTTGGAAAGAGCCACAAACAATGAAGCAGAAGCCTTAGCTATCAAATATGCTTCTATTTGGGTAGTAAAACAAGGTCACAGGAGGATAATCCTAGAATCAAATTATCAAATAATGGTTGGAGCTCTAGATTGCATGAGGGACTCTGCTTTGAAAACATGGAGGTTGAGGATTCTTGTCACTCAAATTAAGGAATTATGGAGGGAATTAGATGATGTGATTTCAGTTTATGTGAGCAGAGATCTAAATAAAGTGGCATACTTCCTGGCTAATATGGGTACCGAGAAGGAGGTAGGGGTTCAGTGGCATAGTGACATGGCTATTGAGGATGATATGATTAGGCAGGTTGGTGAGCAAATCCAGTGCTTAGCTAATTTGGATAACCATTCCAGAAATACTGTTTAGGAGATTTGTGCTTCAATGTAGATCTTCTTTTATAGTTGTAAACAGGTGAACAATCATTGTAGAAATATGGTTTAAGATATTTGGGTCCAATGCAAATCTTCTTTTACTGTTGTAAACATGTGTTATCTTTGGCTAAGGCTGAGAAAAGTCTCATCCCAACTTGTAAATGATCTTTGTTTTAATACAAGTTTTTTCAAAATATTTTTCAATCCACAAATATTAAATAATATTTGTTATTCTTTAATAGTTATTAACGAAGTTGTTATCCACAAATATAAAAATAAAAAAATGAACTATTATTAGAAGTTTATTTCAATCCTTTAAATTGAGTCGCTTGTACTATGGATTTCAGTGTTACAAGCTTAGAAATAAAAATGAAGTTTTACAGAATATTCTTTGTAATATGTGTTTTCTCTCAAGTTTATTTGGGAAATTCTGCAATTTACCAGTTTGGAGATTCTTTGGCAGATACAGGAAACTTGTTAATCTCAAATCAAATGTATGGTGTATATATTGGCCATCTTCCATATGGTGAACCATTGGGTATTTCAATAGGTCATTGGTCTGATGGTTTATTAATTATTTATTATATTGGTAAGTAGTTATGATCTGCATAATACTTTTAAAATATTTTACTAAAATATTTTGTTATAAATTTTTCATGCTTACATGTAATTAAAAAATAATAATTCTTCCATACTTCTACCATGAGACACCGAAGCAATAACAGAATTAAGGAAATCCGTACTCAAGGTGGAGAAATCATTAATGATATCAAAGAAATTAGGAATGAAGGTGTTTCCCATTTCATGCAACTTCTCCAGGCAAAAAATAGACCAAATTCTCAGATGGCTAAGGAATTTTTTCTTCAATTCATTCCTCATCTTATTTATGATAGCATCAATAGCAGACTTATGGCTTCTCTTTCTGATAAGGAAATTAAAGATGCTTTATTCTCCATGGATCTTGAAAAATCTCCTAGCCCAGATGGCTTCTCCCCAAGGTTCTATCAAGCCTTTTGGGATCTTTTCAACATGGATGTTTGCAAAGCCATAAGAAAGATTCAACTCCAAAATTATTCCAAGGGATTTCAATTCCACTTTCATCGCACTTATACCAAAAAATCCCAATGCATGTAATTTCAATGATTTCATGCCAATCAGTCTCTGCAATTTCATATACAATATTTAAAAAAAATCCATCACCATTCGCATGAGGGAAGTCATCCCTTTGATTATTAATCAGAGCCAAGGAAGTTATGTCAAAGGTATATCAATCCTGGATGACATCATTTCAGTGCATGAGGCAATCCACTCAGTCTCAATCAACAAACAGTTGCCTTCCTTCTCAAACTGGAAATGAACAAGGATTATGATAGACTAAATTGGGATTTCCTTTTTACTATCCTGAGCAAGTTTGGTTTCCACTCTGAATGGATTTCTCTAATTAAAGGTTGCATTTCTTTTGCTTGGTTTTCTATCCTCATCAATGGTTATCCTACAATATATTTTCAAAATAGTCGAGGTCTAAGGCAAGGAGACCCTTTATCTCCTCTCTTATTTATAATCGTTGTTGATGCTTTGGGAAGAGCAATAATGGTAGAAAAAAATGTTAGTCTCCTTTCTGGAATTCAGACAATATATCAATGCGATCCCATCACACATCAATAATTTGTTGATGACACTCTGATGTCCACAATCACATCTGTCAATGAAGCAAAGATTATCAAGAGAATACTTTTCCTATATGAGCTTGATGCTAGGTCAAAGGATAAATTTTCAAAAGGGTAAAATTTACCTCCTCAACACTCCTCCAAGAAGACATAACGTCATTGTTGACATCCTAATTGTTCCATAGCTCCTTTGCCTTCAACCTATCTAGGATTACCGCTCTTCACTGGGAATGTCAAAGACAACTTATGGGATAATGTCATTGAGATGCTTCAGAAAAAACTCACCACTTGTAGGAGAAATATTTTATCTCAAGCAGGGAAAATTACTCTCACCATGGCTTACCTTCATAGTATTCTTGTTTACTTCCTTTCTCTATTCAAAGCTCCTATGAGTGTTTACGAAAAAATAGAAAAAATCCAAAAACACTTCCTCTATACATGATCTAAAAATAAACACCAATTTCATTTGGTTGCTTGGGATAAAGTGTGTAAGCCTAAAGAGTAGGGAGGACTTGGGCTCAGAAGAATTTATCCTCTTAATCTCTCCCTTCTTGCCAAACAAGCTTGGATTTTTATTTCTTGGGTCAAGATCATAAAGAGGAAATATCTTCAGGGATCCCATTTCCTTCATGGAGAGGTGCCTTCTTTAGGGTCTACTTTTTGGAAGGCTATTTGTGAAGCTCGTTCCCTCTTGCTCAAATATCTAAGGTGGCAATTTGGTAATGGCACATCTATTTCTTTCTAGGATGACAAATGGATTGGGGACCAACCTCTCAATCAAAATCCTCTATTTCAAATGCTGAGGAATATCACTAATCAGTTGGTTGGACCTCTTGTGGAAAAATTCATTTCTTGTATTGATGGTCATAAAATATGGAAAAGGATTGATGTCCCTGATCAGGATAATGAAATTTCTTGTTTGTACAATCAACTTTCCACTGTCATAATTAATTCAAATGACTAGTTTGATTGTCCTATTTGGGAACCTACTGATTAAGGTGATTTCACTATCAAGTTAGCATATTTTCTCTCTCTCAACATTATTGAAAATCCTATCCCATTCAAAGCTTGTTTGGACCAAATATTTTATCCCTAAGATTATCTCATTTTCTTGGTTATGCATTCAAGATTACATCCTTTCCACGAAAAACCTCATAAAAAGAGGTATTCTTTTGCCTAACAGATGTCATCTATGCCTTTCTTATTGGGAATGTACTTCTCACCTTTTATTATTTTATTCCTTCTCAAGAATGGTGCTTAACAAACTATTCCTCACCTTCAATATCACCTAGGCCTGTCCTTCCATTGTCAAATTATTCCAACAGTGGCCAAATCCTTTAAAAAATCCTATACTCAGAGGACTTTGGAAGTTTTGTTTGCATCATTTCCTTTGGAAAATATGGCTAGAACGTAAAAAAAAAGAATATTTGATATGACAGCCTTGGATGCAAACATTATTGCCAGTAAAATTATCTTTTATGCTAAGGAAAATACCCTTGCTGCTCCTTTTGATCCTTTTCCTTGTTCATATTTTGAGAAGGTCATCCTGAAGTCCTATGATATTTTTATTGATACCCCAAGGCCTGCTAATCAGTCTTCGTCTATGACCAACATTAAATGGCAACCTCCTCCATTTGGGTGGGTTAAGCTTAATTTTGATGGCATTGCAAAAGGTAATCTTGGAGTTGTTGGCGCTAGAGGAATCCTCCATGATCACTTTGGCAATTCCATATTTACCTTTTTTGAACCTTTATGAATCATGTCCAATCATTCTGATGAAGCTAAAGCGGTGTGGAGTGGTCTTCAGTTCTTAAAAGACATTCCTAGAAAAATCATCGTTGAAGGAGATTCTCTTAATATCATCAATTTTTTAAAAACCTCCAAACCCAATAGCTGGAGGATCAAGAATATTGTTGAAGAAAGCAAGCAAATTTTGTGTCAGCAAGTCAATGTTGTGGTTCAACACACTTTCAAGGAAGGCAATTCTGTAGCTAAAAAATTGGCCAACATTGGCATCAATGCACAAGGATTAATGACTTGGATGGATGTCCTCCCCAATGAAGTTGCCAAGTTGGTCAAATGCGATCAAAATACCATCAGTCATGATGAATCTCGAAATCCTTGATTTTTACATTGCCCAAGACCTCCTTTTTTTTATGATTCATTGGGTCCATGTCCAAAGTTTCAAAAAAATCCAAAACGGAGATATTATTCATCATTCACATTATCTTTCTTTGAAAAGGGGTTCTATGTTTATATTTTCAAGTTCTCTGCCGCCTCTCGCTTATGCTCCTTATTTTTTGATAATTGTTTCTATGAGGAATCCTGATGCTAGGTCCATCCTGATTTTAAATCATCTCTTCCTCGTGTGGAATGATGTTTATACTTATGCATTTTTTAGAACCCTGTCACAACGCTTTATCTTTCGCATTCTCCCGAAGCCTCCTAGAATGAGCATCCCAATCCTTTCTGGCTCTCGTGCCTACTTTTGCCATTGTCTTCATTGTGTGAGTATTACCAGAAGATCCATCTTCCTTGGGATAGTGATTTTACCTATTTCTCCTACCCATTTTTATCACCCTTTTTTGCACTATGCCCAATGCTCTAACCATTATTCTCCTTTTTGTCAGGGTTTTCCTTTTTGGCCAAGTTTCACTTTCTATTTAATTCTACTCTGGTTTTATCAGTAGATGCATATTCTCATTTCTTTTACTTTGGGTCTGTGTTTTTTCCTTCCAATTTATTTCCTTCACTATTTCCTTTTGCAACCATGAAGGAAGGGAAAGTTGTTTCATTGAGCCCAATACTGTTGAACTGGATTCTATTTCCACTGATATATTCAAATATAAAAAAGGAATCATTGATTTCTTTAACATGTTCTATGGAGTGGACGACGAGGTAACTAAGGATTTCATGAAAACTTAGGACAATGGTATTGTTTCCATCCATGGCATCTAGTTCTAGATTTCCTTCGAGTTGCTAGCGGACCTGACGAGGCAAGATTTGGATAGAAAATTTATCAGAAGAAATAAGCACAACTGGGAGGCATAGTTGACACTCTTCCAAAAAATTCACCTATCCACAAGAAGGTAAGAAAAGGTTTGTTTCGCCATCACTTGTCAACACCTTGGAAAGAAATTCTAAATCTAATAATGCAATATTTTACTTGTGATAACCTCGAGTCCCAACTTTTCTATTTTCATCTTGATTTTGTAAATCACTTCTGGGACTCAAAAATGATGAACATTCCTGTCACCTTATTTTGGTCTATGGACTATACCATCACCACTAATTGATCCAAGAAGGATGAGGCCAAACCTTGTCACTAAGGTATTTTTAAGGTCCTTTACAAGTTCCTCCTTCTGCATTTCCTTTCAGGTAATCTCCTACCCTTGATTCTGATGAAAATAATTCTTACTCAACCCCGAGCCCCAGAATCTCCAAATCCAAAATAAAAGACAAATGGGGTAAATCCGTTTATGATTTTTCTACTAGGAAGAAGGTCAATTTCAAAAATACCCATGTCTGTAGCTCCTAGAGGTTGAAACATAAATAAATTACTAAAAACCCTCCATCCACCTTTGTAAAAACTCCAAAGGACAAGTCTAATTCTCCTGACCTAGTTGAAAGGTATCTTCACAAGTTGGTTGTGCATGCTACTTCAGCCACCATTGATCATCTTGAAACTGCTCATTTGGCCATTGGAAAGGTGATATCAACTCTTAAATAACGCCATGCACTAAGCCTCTTGTTTTTTTGTGATAATTTTGAGAATGTTTTAGTATTAGCCGGTGTTGAGGTATCCTTTGATACCAAAACTAACATCAAAGATGCTTTCAATGATGAAGATGTTATGGAGATTTCTAAGGATGCTTGCACTGTTGTTCCTAAGGATAGTTCTAAAGATATTTCTAAAACATATGCGAAAGATGCTAGCTTGGAAGGTGTTGCTTCGTCCCTCATGCAGATGGACATTCCCCTTGACGATTGACGGCTCTGGATCTTCCTCTATTTCAAGTTCCTCTGAGGCGGAGGATCATCTCTTTTTGTGTTCCTTTATGGTAGAGGATCGTTTCTTTTTGGGCTCTTTCATCTTCCTGCATGTTTTCTCTTTGTTCCTTTTTTTCAAAGACTGTTTCTTTTGGCTCTGGTGAAGGATCATTTCTTTTTGGGCTCTGTCATCTTTCTACCTATTTTCTCTCTGTTCCTTTTTGTCAAAGGTTGTTTCTTTTAGCTCCTTTTAGTTTGAGGATGTAATTTTGTTCTAGCTCACAATTCTAAGGTTCCTTTATTTTACCCCTATTTTGCTTCTCTATTGTACAAGGCATTAGGGCACCTTTCAAATGCCCTGTTTTTAATAAAGTTATTAACTTACCAAAAAAATAAATAAATTTTTCATTCTTACATGTAGTGTTATTAAGATGCATTTAACAACTATTTTTTTCTCTCTTTTGCAGTTGAATCTCTTGGATATCCACTATTAGAACCTTACCTAAAGAAAGATGCAAGCTTTATTGGTGGGGTAAATTTTGCAGTTGTTGTAGCAAAAACTTTGAATGCATATTTTTTTCGAAGAAAATGGAATTGGAGGAATTTTTACCAACTTATCATTAGATACACAAATCCAATGGTTTTTGGAGTACAAGAAACAATTTTGTTTAGATAATCAAGGTATCTTAATATATATTATTTTGAAGTTGTTCTATTTCACAATAGATTTGAAATATTAGATAACTAGTATTTAATTTTATGATTTTTTTTAAATGCTAGTTATTTTTTATTTGGGTTTTTTATATCATTTTTAAATGCTAATTATTTTTTATATGGGTTTTTTAAATTATCAATATGTAGAGTGTGATCAGCATTTTGCAAATGCAACTTTCTTAGTGGGAGAGATAGGTGGAAATGATTATAACTACCCATTTCAACAAGGCAAAACAATTGATGAAGTCCAGACTTTTGTTCCTTTGGTTGTAGAGAATATTAGAGTAGCACTAAGGGTAGACAAATATTTTTGAATTCATGTATATTTTTTTTTACTTCATAAATAAATTTGAAATGATAATATATTTGTTAAAGGAACAATTCTATAAAGGACTTAATATTCATTTAATAGGATTAGATGAATATGTATGCTAAGTTGTATTTAGTAAATTAGTTAAAATGATTATAACCTTTTATTTGTAGACATTGATCACAATTGGAGGTGCAAGAAAGATATTAATTCAGAACAATTACCCTATTGGTTGTTCACCTTCCTATATTTCTACAATAAATCATGATGTTAGTGATTTAGATTACATGGGATGCTTGAAGAATTACAATGAATTTACAAGCAAAGGCAACCAAGACTTAGAAGAGATGGTTAAGTTGGTGCAAAGAAAGTATCCATACATTAAAGTTGTTTTTGGAGATAATTATAAAGCAGCCCTTGAAATCTTAAGAAAACCACTATACTATGGTAAGTTACTAAGAAAATTTATTTTGTTAATTTATGTTTTTATATTAAATAGATCAATGTATATTATCTTGTATTACTTAACTAAGACTTTGAATGTTGTAGGATTCCAACCATTTGTTCTTCGCACTTGTGAAAAATGTGGAAAATACAACTTCAATCTACAATCCTTTTTTGGTGTTGGAGCTCAATCATGTGATAACTCTCTACAATATTTCAATTGGTATGGGATTCATCTAATAGGAGCATCATATAGAAATATTTCTTTAAAGCTTTTGAATGGAGAATTCACAAAGCCTCCTTTTGGATCATTTTTTGGAAATTAGCAAATATTTTATTTAATGCACTTTGTAGAAGTTGTTTTAAGAGTATTTGGAACTTCAAAAAATTAAGTGATATCATTTCTATTTAGTCTGTAATTTCTTAAGCATTATTTGAAATAAAATATCAGTTTTATTTTCTAATGGATTGTTATAGAAATTGAAATATGTACCAGTAATTCTAAAGCTTCTCAAAGTATTTAGGACTCTTATTGAAGTGCAAATTTATTTAAAGTTTTTCTTATAGTTTTAATTTCTATAAAATAATATTGAGTCATAAATATGATATCCAAAGAATTTAAGGATTAAGACAAACTATGATAGTTTTTATTAACTTTCAAATTGAATGGAGAATTCACACAACCCCCTTTATATCAATTTTTAGAAATTAGAAAGTATATTATTTAGTGGATTTTTTAAGAGATGTTTAGAAAATAGAAAATATATTGAAACTTTACAAAACTAAATTATCTTATTTCTATTTAGGAGGTAACTAAACATTATTAGAGATATCATCTTTTTTAATCCCAAATGAAATGGTTTTATAGAAATTGGAAGTTGTATGAGAAATTCTAAACCTTATTAAAGTATTTGAGACTCTTACTAAGTCCACTTTTATAAATCTTTCCTTATATTTTTAATATATATAAGAATAATACACTAAATCATAAATGGGATCACCTAAAATGTGATATTTAAAGAATTTGAGGATTAAAACATAAAATATAATGGTTTTTGTTAACTTTCAAGTAGCACTTTTATTTATTTTGAACTAAAATCATTCATCTTCATAGAGCAGTTTAAAATTTTACTTGTATGTTATTATGGTATTGCTACAAGATTTTATTAACATAGAGATCACTAGTTTGTATCCTAAAAACACAAGTTTTAATCTAAGAGTGTTGTACATCATCTTCATTTAAGTGTTTGCATAAAGTGATTTGCATTATTTAGAGTGTTTTAATGTGGTTTTTAACATGCAATTAAGAACTGTGATAAAGGTTTTAACAAGCAACATAGTTACACTTCCATAAGATATTTATGTGAGGTTTTAATAAGTTAAGGATATTACACTTTTATAAGAAAATTTTAATATGCAATTAAGTGCTTCTATAAGGACTTTTAGATGCAATGAAGTTACTCTTCTATGATACATTAGGTTGTAATAATGAGGTGATAGAAAGTGGAAAGGCAATGCCATATTATAGGCTTACATAGAAGAATTTCTATGCTTGTAAACTTAGATAGAAGAATTTTTATGCCTATAAGCTTACATAGAAGAATTTATATGCTTGTAGGCTTACATAGAAGAATTTGTATGCCCATAGGCTTACATAGAAATTACCTTTATGCTACATTAAGAGCACTTGCAGGAACTTCATCATTATTGGTCATGGCCTAGTAAGGTCTGATTACAAAAATTTAAACACCCTCTATAATTTGAACCCATGGGTCAAGGAGATAAGACATTACATCTCATCCTTATAATGATATATGAATCCCCATAGGCTTACACATAGATGAATACCCATAGGCTTATACATATATGAATGCCTATAGGCTTATACATAGATGAATATATGTAGGCTTATACATAGATGATTTTACATAGGTTTACACATAGATGAATACACATAGATTTACACATAAAATAATGTTGGTAGGCTTACATAGAATAATACCCATAGGATTACACATAGGAGAATTCCTATAGGCTTACACGGAATAATGCTCATACATAGATGACACATAGATAAATACCCATAGTCTTACGTAGAATAATGTCTATGCTTGTAGGCTTACATAGAAGAATATCTATTCTCGCATGCTTACATAGAATAATTTCTATGTTTGTAGGCTTACATAGAAGAATTTATATGCTTGTAGCCTCACATAGAAGAATTTCTATGCCCATAGGTTTACATAGAATAATTTCTATGCCCATAGGCTTACATAGAAAAATTTCTATGCCCATAGGTTTACATAGAAGAATTTTTTTACCCATAGGTTTACATAGAAGAATTTATATGCCCATAGGCTTACATAGAAAGATTTCATTGAAGGCTTACATAACTTACTGTTAGGCGACATAAAGAGAGCTCGTATATATTTCATCATTATTGGCCTTGGCATAATAAGTTCAAATTAAGAATATTTAAACACCATCTATAATCTGAACAAAGAGGCCAAGGATATAAGACATTACATCTCCCCCTTATAATGATAGATGAATGCTCATAGGCTTACACATAGATGAATTCACATAGGATTACACATAGATGAATACACATAGGCTTACACATAGATGAATGCACATGGACTTACACATATCAATGCCTATAGACTTACACATAAATGAATGTCTATAGGTTTACACATAGATGAATCCTTGTAGGCTTACACATAGATGAATTCCCATAGGCTTACACATAGATGAATACCCATAGGATTACACATAGAAGAATGCCTATAGGTGTACACATAGAAGAATTCCCATAGGCTTACATAGAAGAATGTATAAGGTCAAATTATAAATATTTCAACACCTTCTATAATCTAAACTGAGGGCCCAAGGAGATAAGACATTACATATCCCCCTTATAATTAATTCTTGTATAGTCTAATAGATCTTGATATCTTATCTTACGAAAGGTACATAAACTAGATTAATCTCTCCCAAATATGAAACCATAACTCCACCTCTTGGGTGAATATGTTAAGCTTCCCATGATAAGATCTTCAACATACACTATGGTGACCACAATATATAACCCTATCTCAAGTGAAGATAATTAAATTATTAATCAATATGTAGATCTCTTACCAATTGCTAGAAAGGACCCATAATAACAAGGTATACCTTGCATTGATTATACAAAACCTGCTTCTCTTATAGCTCAATCCTCCAATTCAAGAGAAGGCAATTGAATCTTAAAGCAATATGTAGGTCTATAAATACTCAACCCCAATTTCTAGAAAAGGACCATAAAGATAAGGCATACCATTTGTTGATCATCCAAAACCTACTCCTATTATAGCCCCAAAGATTATAAAAAACAACATTAATTGGCTTTTGAAGTTATATTAAACATCCATTATGAAATAATATAAGGATAAACATAGGTAATTTTAAATATCTCAAATATAGTACAAATAACCAACCACTACATAAAAAAACTTGGTTAGATGTTTGGTGCTCCATAAATACATCAAACCTGCTATGATAAAATAAATGAGATACAAATGATATTTGGACCTGACCTTTTTGCAAAGGAAGTTTTTTAAATCATACACAATCTAGATGTGAGTAAAATTGTCAATTGTCAGAACAATGGACTATTGAAGTTAAAATTGCACAAAAGAGAAGAATATCAATCATGTTCATTTTGCACAAAAAAATCCCATAGAAAATAGGAATATGATCTTGAACTAATAGATCCAATATGTATATCTTGCTCCATAAAGATATCAAATCTACCATGATAAAATAAATGAGATTTGAACCTATGACCTTATAGAATAAGGCTTTTAAATCATACATGATTTGTGACTATTTTGTAGAAGGTTTTTAAATCATACATAATATTATATCTCCCTAGGTTTAAAAAATTCAAAGTTTCTAAATTAATACCTATGAAGTAGTAAATCTTATGTCTCCCTAGTTTTAGAAACTAAGAATATTTTTTTGTAAATTTATGTTTTCCTAAATTTTGATGTTAAAATCCTTTTGTCTCCCAAATAAATAAATTTACAAATATTCAAAAAAATAATTTTCAATTTTCTCAAAATATGAAACTAAATCAAACTTTAAAAAATTAAATACTTACTTGAAAAAAATGTATTACTCCAACCTTATAAAAATATTTTCAAAAAATAACTTTCTTATTACTCCAAAACTTAAATTACTTCATCTTTAAAAAATCTTAGCTCTCCTAAAATTAAATGGACATGAACAATCCTTATTTCTTATATTTAAAAAAAAAACTAAATTATAAAACTTCAATTTTTTAATTAATAAACTACCTTATCTCTCCTTTATAAACTTTAACTTATCAAATTCAAACCCTAAAGTAATATTAACTTCTCACAAAAAAAATCAATGTGATCTTGCTATTCGTTGTCACAATTGTTTGCTTTATGAAGTAGGGAAAAACGATGCACCAAATTATGTGAAACAATATGTGTATCTACCCCATATCGGTAATGAGCATGAAAAAGGAAGCATGCATGCAAAAGGAAATAATACCAAACAAAAGGAAATGAATTTAAAGGAAGTATTTTCTCATTAATTTTTTGGATCCAATCCAATGTTACAACAGTCCCATTGAGGTCTCAAAATGATGATAAATTTTTTACAATATTGGGTGCCCAAAGACCAAGTCTTTCACAGAATCAAGGTGAACATCAAATGTTTCTTCGCGTACCCACAATCGAGGTGGGTGAGCCAATGCCATCACTTCTTGTATATAGTTTCTCTGATGTATGATATTGCTTCCCAAATCCTTCTAAGGACCTGCACCTGCACACAAGGAAGCAAAAAGGGGTCAAATAGCAAGGGTGTATGGTGAAAACATGCAATCCCCATAGGGGTAAAATGGCATATGAATTAAAAGTGCATCAAATGATATCCAAATGACTTGAAAATTTGCAGAGATGTTAAAGAGGAGGTTTTGGGAGGATATCACCCAAAAAATATCAAAAATTGCACCCGTAGACCCCTCTATTAAGCATCGCCCGCCTACAACCTACAAAAAGGAAGACAACAAAATATTGAACCTGAACTCATCCAAAACTCATGAAATTTGGTTAGTATGCATAAATTGGCATTTAAATACAACCCATATGATCATTGTAGACACCAAAATCCAGCCACTTGTAAGTCATCTATACCTTCCTATCATCCACGTGTCAGTCATCCACCATGATCGCCATTTGTATATTAAAGATACAATGCCAAACAAAAGATAAAGAAATCACGATAAAAAGTAATGCAGAACACAATTGTAAAAAACAAACGATTTTTATTAATAAATGGAGTTTAGAAACTCCTTTTGAGTACAACAGGGCCTGTAACCCTTTTCGTGATACAAGATTACAATTTGTGCTAGGGTTCTCCGAAACCCTAGCTGGCACAATATGGTGGCGTCTCCGAGGAATGTATCCTTAAACTCAACAAAATGAGTGGGATTCGTTGTATCCTTTGGCTCGGACCACTCCAGCTTAAGCAGCTGCTATCATCCAATCAAATCTGCCATTAAAATCCTACACACATTAAAACTACAAAAAGGTTAGAAACTAGTAAGAGGGCTCCACTATGTGAGCCCTAAAAAACAGTCTAAAACCCTAGAAATGAAATAAATAGAATGCAGAATCTAACGGCGGATTAATACATAAAAATATTACTTGATTTAGAATCTATACCTCTTTTTCTGTTAACGCGACGAGACCAGGCAGCACCTGGAAGTGATGTAATTGTCAAATCGGCTGTCACAAAATGTTTTATTATGATAAGAAGAATGGATGAATTGAATTTGATGAAATTTGAAGGAGGTAAGCTTCAATTTTGCAAGTTTTGTTCCTTTATTCAATACTGACACCAAACGCCGGTCTCGCATTTGTGGTTGGCGGAGACACCCGTCGATGTCTAGGCGCTCTGCAAATGCAGGACTGCGTCTAAATGCGCCATGAAATGCCCCACTGTGTTTCAGGGTGCCAAAACCAGCTATTTAAACAGTTTTAGCGAGAATTTTTCTCATTTGTGCGTTCGAGCTTGAGAGAAGTGCGTCTGATCTAGCTTTTCATGTGTCTTAAGTTTTTGTGCTGCATTGTGTCTTCACACAAAGCAGCTCAAAAAGGGGCATCTGTAGACACCAAAATCCAGCCACTTGTAAGTCATCTATACCTTCCTGTCAGCCACGTGTCAGTCATCCACCTTCCCACCATTATTTGGCCCAAATCCACACCTTCTCGCCATTATTTGGCCCAATTTCACCTTTTCCCCCCATTATTTGGCCCAATTTCACCTTTCCCGCCATTTTTCATTCCCAAATTTATTTAAATTAATATTTATATATATATTTTAATATTTTAATATATTTTAATATATATATAAAGATACTTTAAGTGATTTAATCTGAGTCATCCATCCTTCATTTAATCTCATCCGTCCATCCATCTTAATCCGTTTCACAACCTAGATTTATTCTCTACCCTTGGATCCACTTTAATCTTAGCCACACGTTCAAAGTGTCGTTAAAACCCTAAAGTGTGCCCTAAGAGTAGATTATAAACTGAGTCACCTTGATGGCTCAAAAGCTGGATCTCTTTTACTATCTCTCTTTTGTTATTTATCGCTATCTATCTCTTCTTCAGCTAAACCTACCCATCCATCGCCGCATCCGTCGCCAACTTCGCCGCCATCCCTTTTGCAGCATTCTGCAGAATCCCCCCTTCTTATCATAAATTCCTGTGGGCGTTTACCCGTAGCCACATACGCAGACCGGCATCTGCAACCCCGATCCAGAAGCACGCGGGCATTCAACGATCACACCAGGGTGCCTTTCGCACCCGATTTGACAGTTACATCACTTCCAGGTGTCGCCTGGTCTTGTCGCGTTAACAGAAAAAGAGGTATAGATTCTAAAGCAAGAAATATTTTTATGTATTAATCCGTCGTTAGATTCTGCATTCTATTTATTTCATTTCTAGGGTTTTAGACTATTTTTGAGGGCTCACATAGTGGAGCCCTCTTACTAGTTTCTAACCTTTTTGCAGTTTTAATGTGTGCAAGATTTTAATGGCAGATTTGATTGGATGATAGCAACTGCTAAGTCGGAGTGGTCCGAGCCAAAGGATACAACGAAGCCCACTCATTCTGTTGAGGTTAAGGATACATTCCTCAGAGACGCCACCATATGGTGCCAGCTAGGGTTTCGGAGAACCCTAGCACAAATTGTAATCTTGTATCACGAAAAGGGTTACAGGCCCTGTTGTACTCAAAAGGAGTTTCTAAACTCCATTGATTAATAAAAATCATTTGTTTTGTACAACTGTGTTCTGCATTACTTTTTATCATGATTTCTTTATCTTTTGTTTGGCATTGTATCTTTAATCTACAATCATATTTTCCAATTGGAGCCAGTATCCACCTGCATCAAACTGGGGTGCCCGGATGGGCCTTATGAGCCTGTGGAAACTTAAAAATAGCATAACTAATTAATTTTAACTCCAAATAACTTGAAATTTGGACTGTAGCATAATGGAATAATGTATAAAATAACCAATAAAAAAAGTTAATAAATTGCTTAAGAATTTACCCTCATCCCGAGGGGCGATGGTGACTGCAACTATTTTGGGGGCCCCTTTGGAGGGGATACCCACCAAATCCGGTCACTTTTTGTTACCAAACCACTTGCAGATGTTCCTAAACTACCTAAGGTGTGTTTTCATCGAATTTGATGAAGAAATTCAACCAAATGGAAAATTTACGCTTGGATTACCTTCTTGAAGTCACCCGGTAACCTCCTTGGCAAAAGGGAGATTATGAGGGAAAAATAATGCAATAAGGTGAGGGGAAATCTCGACAGCACTCTATTTCATATCCTAGAACTCCTATATATTATTTTTTGTGGATATGGAACCCATTTTATAGCCCAAAGGGGCTCATGTGCAAAAAGGCATGCATGGTAGGAGGTGCCACTTGTCAAATGGGAGGCATGCATGGCAGGAGGTGCCACTTGTCAAATGGGAGGCATGCACAGGGTGTGGAAGAGGATCTCCCAATTTGGCCTTCATCAATATGGATTTCATAAGCATTCCCTATCCTCTACGTCGCATGCTCTTTTTAGGTGGTCAAATGGCAATTTATGGATGCCATTTGGCCAAATTTTGACTTTTTTTGGGTCAAAATTCACCACCGTCCCACCCTGGGATGAGGGGCATATACCCTCATCCCAAGGCAGGACAGTGGTTAATTTTGGGCTAAAACCTCCCAAAATTGGGCCGGTAGCCTCCAAAACCCTTTTTAGAGTGGGTAGAACCACTGTGAGCCTCCTGAGGGCTGCCTAAGGGGCCATATTATGTCAATTTGATCACTCCTTGTGGATGCTTAATTGGGTTTACCAAATTTTAGTTTCTACATATGCCCCTTTTTTATATGTGTTGTGTGTAGCACAACACTGAGCAAAAATAGATGACCAAAATATAGAATGATTAAGGTTACTCGATAACCTAACCAACTTTAGATGCCCCAATCATGAAAAGGGCGTGTGTTATTGAATATTTGCTTTTGACTCATTGAATGAGCGTGCCTATGCTTGAACGTTGTTTTTCATGAAGGTTCAGGGCCTATGACTTCATGATGCTAGTAATTTCAAGAGTTATAATGTGATTTGGTATGCTTGTTTGTTGTCCTAAGCAGGAGCATGATTGTCTTTATCAAAGATTCGTTGAACGAACACAATTTGCATAATTGAGTGTGTGCTTATTGATTTGGACTGAGTATGACTACCCCCTCAAGCAATGAATCTATGAGGCAATGAATAGTGAGAAAATTTATGATTCGCTTTACCTAATTGACTTGTATTATGCTTACCTTCAATTTTGTCCCTTGAAAAATAGGACAATTTGGAGAGGATTTTGGTGACTTTATGGAGTTTTCCTAGAGGAAAGGAGCTAAAAACTGCATGTTTGGGTGGTTTTATGGACACAATGTCCTTCTTATGGCATGAATTAACAACTTTCCATCCCTCCTAGGATTCTCAAGAATGCATTTTGATCTATGTGAAATTTAGACCCAATTTGAGTTATTTTGGTGCAATTTTGGACCTGTTTTGGGTCATTTTGGGTTGTTTTGGCCTATTTTTGCTACCACCATCCTAGGGTGGGATGAGATCATGTTCTACTACCTTCCTATGGTGGCAAATTTGGCCAAATGTGTGCTCATACCACCCTGGTATGGTGGTGATCCCTTCATCTTTATATAAACCCAAAATATGAAGGTTAGGCTCATTTTTTCATGCTTTCTTTGGAAGTTTGAGAGATGAGGAGTAGGAGAGTGATTCTGAGTAGCAGAGAACTATAAAATTCATCCCACAGTCACCATGAGTCAGTGGGCAGACTCAGCTAGTGGAGGAGTTGGGGTGAGACAGGTATGCCAAGTCTCTCTTATTGCATTTTCCTAGTGTTAGGAGTTGATTTTCTTGCTTTTATGGTATGTTTTTTGGATTGGAATCATATAACAATAAATTGTAGGTAATTAAACCTAATTTATGAGATATGTACCAACTTTTGTATTTTACCCATGTTTTTGTGCAATTATATTGCATTTTGTAGATCAATTTTGCATTGTTTTTGCTATTTTTGATGGCCTGAAAGGCCTTTTTGAGCCCAATTTTTTGGAGTCATCCCTAGGTGGAATGGCTAGTGTGGGCTTATTATAGTCCATCCCTTGATGGGTTGGCCATAGGTTTGGGGGTCATTATTAGGAGGAATGGCCACAAATCGGCCTCAAAGAGGGGCCATTTTGAGTATTTTCTTTTGAATGTTTTTGGGGCCATGCGAGGTCATTTTGGTGGTGTATTATTGAGTTGCTTATCCCTGTCAGGTGGTGAGGAGTCGGTATCGAGTACCTACTCTCTTTTATTCCATGAGGGATACCTTGACCATAGAGTACTAGGAGTGGCTGGATGCCCTTGGCCTCAATTATGTGACCCGATTAGAGGCTATCATAGGAGACCGTGCATATCTGACTGCCCTGACTGATCTATGGGATCTATGCACTAGTACCTTCCACCTACCCACTGGGGAGATGACGATGATATTAGAGGACGTCTATCAGATTCTTTGTATTTCAATAGAAGGGCATATGATTTGCATGACACCATGAGATCGAAGGTAGGCAATGCTCAATAGGTACTTCAGTTATGATCTAGAGACAGCAGAGCTAGACTACTTGAAGGGTGGTATGCTGGTAGGATTCTGGCATGAATCAAAGGTATTGGGGGTGAGGCATACACTACACATGATGCTCATATCCAATATGCTACTATAAAGTTCTTTTAGAGTAAGGTTCCCATGGAACTTAGTGGAGATAGTGTTTGCGTTGGTGGGGTCTATTGTGGTAGAGCCACTGGTGATGCCATGGGGTACTACACCATTGGCACAACTCTATGATGAGTTGTACAAGATTTGCTACCATCAGTAGAAGGGTATTGGGTGTAGCTTTTTTTTGCAGTGCTGGGAATGGTGGCACATAGCTTTGGGGCAACCACAGGGGCTACCCTAGATGACTTGGGCACAACTAGCAGACAGGGAGATAAGATATAGTATCCTATGGCAAAGGGCTCAAGAGAGGGGATAGAGTCAATGATTTGTAGGTGAGGTGGCCTACTATGAAGATCTGTTTACCTGAATTAGGGTAGGTCAGGTATTCTGGAGGCCATACAGAGATTATCTAGAGTGGGCAGATGCTACTGTACATCTCTGCAAGGTGTGGCGAGGCAGATGGTTGGTTGGATGACATGGCATAGAGCAGGAGTACTTACCTTTTTCTTGGGTGATGCGATAGTTTGGGCTATGCCATGGGATTCCTAGTGAGTTGGTACCTTATAAGCATCATGAGGATGAGAGGACATTGGCATGGCTGATGGTAGAGGTAGTGGCATGGGATACAGATCCTATAGTGGGTATTTCGAACATGGATGACATCAGGACTACAATGGAGTATGATTCTTGGTGGGTGATAGGACCATGGGTATGGAGAGGGGCCACTGAGGAGGAATGTAGCTAGGGAGGCATATAAGGATGTTTCTGGTGAGGACTAGGGTGAGGTAGGTGATTGGCAGGGGCATAGGGTAGGAGAGCATGTGGATCTCCTAGACTTAGGAGATTGAGGTGACTTGGAGGATGATGATGTTAGGGATGAGGAGGTGCAAGCACCATCGATGGCATCAGGGGATACAAAGGTAGATATATGAGAGGAGCTACTTAGGGTGAGGTAGGAGAGAGATATCCTATAGACATAGGTGCATGATGTATAGATAGAGCTAGCAGTCAATCGAGTCAAGGTACAGGTGGCTTAGGCTGAGATAGCATCTCTTTGGGCATAGCTATGATCTCAAAGCCCTACATGGGAGGATTATAGTAGTGGGGAGGTGACTAGGCTATAGGCAGAGGTGACACAACTCCATTATATGGTGGAGACTTAAAATGCATGATGCTAATGGGGGCAGGATTATGTGGATGAGCTAAAGACTGAGGTAGTATGCCTTGGTGGGTGTATACGGGATGATGGAGGTGCCAGTGGATCATACCAGAGTTGCCATAGCAGGACAAGGCAGTACTCCTCTAGGTGAGAGGCACCAAGTTCTAGGTGAAGAGCTAAAAAGGTAGGTGGTAGTAGATATGAGAGTTCATAGAGAACTCCTACTACAGGTGGGAGTGCGAGTCGTAGTACCGATCATGCGTGATCATGGTAGTGGCTCACTTGACTCTTTTTGTGTTTTTAGATATTTTAGTAGTGTGAAGTTTGAGGACTCACTTTATTGTAGCTGATGTGCAACATGATGTATCTTTTTGTCCCATACATATACACATATATATGAGCTTTTTATGTGGTTTATCATCATGTGTTTATTGTTTTATGAGATGTATGCAAATGTATGCAATTTGATTTATGTAATGATGATGAATGCCTATGTATGCATATTTTGTAATGTGATTTGATTTTATTGTGTACATGCATGGATGTATACTGATATGGATGATTTCTTGATCTAGAGGATGCAATGTGTAGACTACATGTTGTATTATGCTAGCACCATAGATGATGTATTTTGCACCAACTCATATGTAATGTTGTCATGAGACTTTGTATAATGGATTTATGAATAATTTAATTGAAATGAATGAGGTGAAGTGATATGAATGATATGTTTTTTAAGAAATGTTCATTAGGTTTTCATGAAACTCAAAAACTCTAGTCAACTTATCAAAAGTTGTATACTAACCGTGCAAGACTTTTTGACAAGGTATGAATCTGCTAGGATGACCAAGGTACTTCATATCCCTATGTGTGCAAGTGAGTTCATTCCTGTGAGATGCATAAGGATACCACTAGTGCCAAGTAGGCTCTCAACAAAACCTGTACTGAGGATCACCAAATGAATGCCACCATCATAGGTTTTGTACTAAGTATGACTAGACCACTAGGCAATCTAGGTTACCAAAGCTAGCTCATCCACATGCAAACATTGGTCTACACATACGCTCGAAAGCTAATGTGATAGACATATCGTCATGCATGAGGCTACCGCCATTGATGGATAGGCTATCCACCAAACCCATAATGAGGATCACCTGATGGTTTTCCAAATGTTGAGAGTTCTAGGGATTCAAGCTCAGGTGTTTTCTAGTTATTCACTTTGATTGGTATTCATATATAGTGATGAAAATCATTGTTTATTTTTCTCTTTTTAGTGATTATAATCACTTTTTATTTTGAGTTTGTTATTTTTTCTCTTGAGCAAGGGGTTTGAGTAGTGTTGATAACCACTATTATTTTTTATTGTTACTTTTGAGGATTTTGATTTCAAAGTTGAGCTTGTGGGATTTTTTGCTTGCGGATGGCATTGATCCTTTAGACCTTGGGGATGACTACCCATCATTCATAGGGATGTGTAGTACTAATCCTTACAACTTTAGGGATAAAAGGTGCTTGGAAATGTTGATGGGAAACTTTTGGAATTTTGTTGTGGAGTGGTGTTGATATTTTAGGCCGTGGGGATGACTACCCATCCTTCGTGGGGACGTGTAGTATGAATCCTTATGACTTTAGGGATCAAGGGTGTTTGGAAATTTTGATAGTGGTGAAAACCACTATTGATCTTGAGTAATTGGGTGGGTAAGAGCTTGTCCTTTTGCCAACTCTCAACATTTTTGAACCATTCGCACAGGGAGATGAGTAGGATGACCTTTTTGCTAAGGTACCCTAGACCACTTCATGGATTTCATGTATCTTTGTGCAAAACTTAGACTTTTAATGATTAATTGTGTTTGGGATATGATGTACGCAAGGCATAATCAATGCAAGACTCTACCTCCTAAAAATCAAGCTAGCCTACTACAAAATATGAGTAGAGACTAGATATGTTTGAGTGACCAAAAATCCTACTAACATTATTAAAACAAAATTCTAAGTGAATGGAATAGACACGATTATGAAAATGTGAAAAATGTGGGTGAAAAATGCTAATTGTGGTATTTGAACTATGAGTACTTTCATGACATTGATTTTGAGTGGTAAGTAATGTACCATCATGGTGCTAGACATGTATGCACAACTCTAAAATGTAATATGAATATGCCTAGATGCAAGTGATGATAAAATACAATGTGGTGTGATGCAATATTTTTGAAAATTTGAAATTTTTATGGATATGTATGTATGAAAATGTAATGCGATGCAAATGTTTTTGTATTTTGATGTTTTGATGATTTTTTTGAATTTTTTGATTGATATGTATACACATGTGACCAACGGGCTTACTTGGGGGCCATTGGGACATTTGGGGGGGACCAAAGGGCTTATGGATGCCTTTGGGGCTTTTAGTTTTGACATAGATTATCATAGATAGTCCAGGAGCATTTTTTACTTGACTTAGACGATGAGAACCCACTAGGAGCCTTTTGGGTGACCTAGATGTGCATCAACACTTAAAAAGTGTCTATGAATACCTAGGGGTATTTGGCTATGACCAAAGGTCTTATGGATGCCTTTGGGTCTTTTAGGGTTGACCTAGATGATCCTAGATAGTCTAGGAGCATTTTTACTTGATCTAGATGGTGAGAACCTGCTAGGAGCCTTTTGGGTGACCTAGACATGTAGCGGAACTTTAAAAAGTATCTAGACTACCTAGGGGAATTTTGCTATGACAAAAGGGCTTATGGATGCCTTTGGGTCTTTTAGGGTTGATCTAGATGATCATAGATAGTCTAGGAGCATTTTTACTTGACCTAGACATTGAGAACCTGTTAGGAGCCTTTTAGGTGATCTAGATGTGCATCGACACTAAAAAAGTGTCTATGACTGCCTAGGGGCATTTGGCTATGAGCAAAGGGATTAAGTATGCATTTGGGGCTTTTAATGTTGACCTAGATGATCATAGATAGTCTAGGAGCATTTTTACTTGACCTAGATGGTGAGAACCCGCTAGGAGCCTTTTGGGTGACCTAAACATGCAACGACACTTAAAACATGTCTACAATTGCCTAGGGGCATTTGGCTATGACCAAATGGCTTAGGGATGCCTTTGGGGATTTTAGGGTTGACCTAGATGATCATAGATAGTCTAGAAGCATTTTTACTTGACCTAGATGATGAGAACCCGCTAGGAGCCTTTTGGGTGACCTAGACGTGCAACGACACTTAAAAAGTGTCTACAACTACCTAGGGGCATTTGGCTATGACCAAAGGGCTTATGGATACCTTTGGGGCTTTTAGGGTTGACCTATACAATAATAGATAGTCTAGGAGTGTTTTTACTTGACCTAGATGGTGAGGACCCGTTAGGAGCATTTTGGGTGACCTATACGTGCAGCGACACTTAAAAAGTGTCTACGACTACCTAGGGGCATTTGGCTATGACCAAAGGGCTTAGGGTGCCTTTGGGGATTTTAGGGTTGACCAAGATGATCATAGATATTCTAGGAGCATTTTTACTTGACCTATACGGTGAGAACCCGCTAGGAGCCTTTTGGGTGACCTAGACATGCAACGACACTTAAAGTGTTTATGACTGCCTAGGGGTATTTGGCTATGACAAAAGGGCTTAGGGATGCCTTTGGGGATTTTAGAGTTGACCTAGATGATCATAGATAGTCTAGGAAAATTTTTACTTGACCTAGATGGTGATAACATGCTAGGAGCCTTTTGGGTAACCTAGACGTGCAGTCGCACTTAAAAAGTGTCTACGACTGCCTAGGGGCATTTTGTTGTGACCAAAGGGCTAGGGATGCCTTCGAGTCTTTTAGGGTTGACCTAGATGATCATAGATAGTGTAGGAGTCTTTTTACTTGACCTAGATGGTGAAACCCGCTAGGAGCCTTTTGGGTGACCTAGACGTGCAATGGCACTTAAAAAGTGTCTACGACTACCTAGTGGTATTTGGCTATGACCAAAGGGCTTAGGGATGCCTTAGGAGCTTTTAGGGTTGACCTAGATGATCGTAGATAGTCTAGGAGCATTTTTACTTGACCTAGATGGTGAAAACTTGCTAGGAGCCTTTTGGGGTGACCTAGATGTGCAACGGAACTTAAAAAGTGTCTACGACTACCTAGGGGCATTTTGCTATGACCAAAGGGCTTATGGATGCCTTTGGGGCTTTTAGGGTTGACCTAGATGATCGTAGATAGTCTAGGAGCATTTTTACTTGACCTAGATGGTGAGAATCCGCTAGGAGCCTTTTGGGTGACCTAAACATGCAACGACACTTAAAACATGTCTATAATTGCCTAGGGGCATTTGGCTATGACCAAAGGGCTTAGGGATGCCTTTGGGGATTTTAGGGTTGACCTAGATGATCATAGATAGTCTAGGAGCATTTTTACTTGACCTAGACAATGAGAACCCGCTAGGAGCCTTTTGGGTGACCTAGACGTGCAACAACACTTAAAAAGTGTCTATGTGTTACATACCAAATAACATAGTGTTGGCTATGTTCTACAATATTATCCAAGTGTGTAGTTTCATTATTTAGCTATCCAAATGTGTAGTTCTTAAATATCATCATTTATTTCACATTTCAATTGTGTTCTTGCATATTTGCCTTTATGGTGAGGGTGAGCCCACCTTAAGTGGCAAATCGATTTTGATTATGTAAAATATACTTTTGCAACATCTGTTCCATTTCGGTTATGCTTCTGCTAGATTTCTTGATGTGTTTCTATTGAATAATTAATTATTAAGTTATCTCGAAGAAGGGTAGTCATACCCTTCCAAGTGGTATCAGTTGTCCAGGCGTTGAAGGGATTCTAAATGGGTTTCATATTCTGAACGAGTTCGTCCTCCCCATGACACTGTAGCAAAGGAAGCCTCTGTGACGTTGTCATGATGTTGTAGAAAATTTTCTTCACTGTCTTCACTGTAACGCTGTAACAGCCAGATCCGTCTTCACTGTAACACTATAACAGCCAGAGGGATCTTCCCTCCACATGCTTGTGTACCAGTATCTCCACTCCAACGATCCCAAATCGCCCAAGATAAATGCAAAAACACTTTTGGTTACGGATTCACATCTTCCAGCCAATCAGAACATAGGAATAAAATTCGCATAAAAATTATAATCTAAGGTTTTTGGCAAAAATACATTTTTTTTTTAATTTGTCTGGGGAAATTATCCCACATTCACTGAGTGGGGGGTGGTCGAGCATTTATAAGGTGGTCAGCACAGGTTGAACGTCGTGACTTAGGTCACACAGGGGCTACCTTTCTTGCGCACGTGCATAACCTAGTCTGTCGAGTTCTTGTCTAGTTGTCGTCGTCTGTCTTCGTCCAGTTGCTTAGCTGTCATGTTCGTGTTTGTTGTGTCTTTCCATTGCGTTCTCCATGTCATGTGTATCTTAGTCATCCTCGTTGTTCATGTCATGTCTATCATTGTTCGTGTTGCATCCTTGGTGGTATAGTCCTCTCATAGGTCATGTTGTGTCACCTCCAGGTCATCCTAATTGTTCGTGTCGCTTGCGTTCGTTGTTGTCCCTTGTGCCCTCGTCTTGAGTCTTGGGTCCAACATAGCATCTCGAGTCATGTCTCGCTCGTGTTTTCAGTTGGTCTATGTCATTCGGTGGTCTTGTCCCCCGTCCAAGTTAGTCAAGAGTCATGTCTCACTCATGTGTAAAGTTTTCGTCATCGGATAGTGCTAAAAGTTGTCAAAGAAAATTGTCAAAAAAAAAAAAAAAACAAAAAGTTTCTAAAATTTTCAAGTGTCGAAAGTTGTCAAGAAATTATCCAAAGTTGTTGTCAAGGAGCCAACAAAATTCAAATTCGTTCCGCAGTTGGAGTGGCACTTAAGGCATAAAAACAATAATTTTTTTGCCAACAGCTAACCCAAATTTTGTAGAAATTGAAGCTCAAGGATTACTAAGCAGGAAATTTTGAACAGTGCATGAGTAGAAGTTGGATCAAAGGACCTGACGGTCGACTATCAAGCTCGGAGACGACCAATAACAACACAAGAAGACCTCATCGAAGCCCAGGTACAAAAAATTCTCCTTCTCCTTTCAAAATTGGCAGTTATAATCCGCATCATCCACTGGTAGACCCCATGGCTACTAACCCTTCCCCAACTCACGACAACGTCACACAAGGAGAATCAGGCAACTCTGCCATTACCACTGATGAAGCTCTTCGACAATTACTAGATGGTATGCGCCAAATTAATGTCAACCTAACTAAACTATTGAGCGCACAAAACCAACCTAATCCCAATACTAATCCCCAAAATCACTCCCATGAACAAAGGCATGAAGAAAATGACGACCAGGATGAAGATTGGGAGCAGCAAAGAGGCAATCCGGATAATTACGGGAATCGCTATCATAGACAGCGATATAACCAAGATCAGGATAGGGATATGGGTTATCACCAACCGAGAGGCCCTAATAATTTTCCACGCATTGATATGCCCACTTTTGAGGGTCATGATCCTCGTGGTTGGATAGCCAAAATGGAAGGCATTCTCGACTTATACCAAATTAAGGATTTTGATAAAGTCCCTTTCGCTGCATCAAAATTAGGCACTGAGGCTTACCAATGGTTCGTATGGCTTAAACACGAGAAAGGAGCTACTGTTTGCTGGAATAATTTCACTACCTATTTTTTAGAAATATTTGATGAAGGAGCTACATCATCATACACAGTAAGACTGTTATCTCTTAAACAAGAAAGATCAGTTAGTGAGTTCGTCTCCGAATTCACCAATTTACTACCGTATGCATTACACCTCAGTCCAGACACAGTGGTAGGAGCTTTTCGCAATGGTTTGAAAGAAAATATTAAGGTGGAGGTGGACATTCAAAATCCAACCTCGTTGAACGATTGCATAAGATTAGCCAAGCTAGCTGAGAAGAGAATTCAGTTGTATACACAACATGAAACTTATAGTCATCCTTCGTATGGCAACAACTATTTTCATAGAAATGATCAACCATCAAGATACTTCTGCTATAAATGTCGCAATCACCATCCCAGAGAACAAGCATGTGCACAAAAACAAAACTTTCATATTGAATGCGCTCAATATGAAGGAGAAGAGGAAGAAGCATACCACCAGGAAGAACCTATTCAAGAAGAACTATCGATTGTTCTAGAAGAGAAGGAAGAGGATACAATGGCTATTTCCATGCATGCCCTCATGGGGTTAACAGCCCACCATACAATCAAGGTACCGGGATTTCTCCACCAGAAAAAGGTAAATGTGCTAATTGATTCAGGCAGTACCCACAATTTTATCGACATCAAAACAGCAAAAGCTTTGAATTTATTCATTAATTCTTCCAACAAAGACAAATTCTAGGTTCTAGTAGCCAACGGGGTGAACGCTCAATGTGTTGGGAGAACATCTCAAGTCTCCATTAAAATGGGAACTTATACCTGGTTTGGATCTCTTTTCGTAATGAATTTAGGGAACTCTGATGTTATTTTGGGAGTTGAATGGTTGGAAACACTAGACACGGTCAGCTTCAATTTCAAAAAATTATTTGTGGAATGGAAGGAAAACGGATGGGTCATTCGCTTACAAGGTATTACTACTCCCCCATCACAGATGGTGAGCTCTCATAGTATGGAGAAAACATTAAAAAAGGTTGGATACGGATTCATAGATCAAATTAATTGTTTGAAAAAGCAATCTCGAGCAACTTTGGGTATTTTTGCTCCAGATTTACGGGACATCGTAGCACATTACGCAGAGGTCTTCCAAGAACCAAAGGGACTACCTCCCCAAAGATCCCATGACCATGCCAAGGTGATCGGCCAAAAAGTGAAATCTCAGTAAGAATTACCAATACTAGATGCAGAAGGGCGTATATATCTCCAGCCAGAAGCAATTCTACAAAGCAGAACACGCATACGGAGCTCTCGTCACATCCAAGAATTTCTCATCAAATGGCAGGGCCTACCAGATGAAGAGGCTACATGGGAACCTGAAAGGATTTTCCAGACATTTCCAGCTTTGAGGACAAAGCTTTCCGAGGAGGGGAGTCATGTTACATACCAAATAACATAGCGTCGGCTATGTTCTACAATATTATCCAAGTGTGTAGTTTCATTATTTAGCTATCCAAATGTGTAGTTCTTAAATATCATCTTTTATTTCACATTTCATTTGCGTTCTCGCATATTTGCCTTTACGGCGAGGGTGAGCCCACCTTAAGTGGCAAATTGATTTTGATTATATAAAATATACTTCTGCAACATCTGTTCCATTTCGGTTATGCTTCTGCTAGATTTCTTGATGTGTTTCTGTTGAATAATTAATTATTAAGTTATCTCGGAGAAGGGTAGTCATACCCTTCCACTATGAATACCTAGGGGCATTTGGCTGTGACCAAAGGGCTTAGGGATGCCTTTGGGGCTTTTAGGGTTGACCTAGATGATCGTAGATAGTCTAGGAGCATTTTTACTTGACCTAGATGGTGAGAACCCGCTAGGAGCCTTTTGGGTGACCTAGACGTGCAGAGGCACTTAAAAAGTGTCTACGACTGCCTAGGGGCATTTGGCTATGACCAAAGGGCTTATGGATGCCTTTGGGGCTTTTAGGGTTGACCTAGACGATCATAGATAGTCTAGGAGCATTTTTACTTGACCTAGATGGTGAGAACCTGCTAGGAGCCTTTTTGGGTGCTCTCTCATGAATGGCTAAGTGAAGGATGTTCAAAGGTTTAGGATCCTTGACACCTTCAAGTGAAGCTAGGTGATAAGTTCCAGGCCCTATTTGACTAGTGATGACAAAGGGACCTAACTAGTTTGCCATAAATTTGTCTCGTAGGTGGGGTGGCAAGCTAGAATTCTGTTGGTTCTCTTTCAGGATGAGATCACCAACCTGAAAGTCTCTAAGATGGACTTTCATATTGTAGGCTCTTTTGAGCCGCTCTTGATACACACGTAGATGCTCAAGCGCATTAATGTGATGCTCATCCAACAACATAAGTTGATCTAGGTGAGATTGTTGTGTAGTATCATCATCAATAAATTCTTGCATGGATATGCGTAGTGATGGGATTTCCAACTCTAGAGGCATGACCGCCTCAACACCATACACTAGCGAAAATGGAGTTGCCCCAGTGGGCGTCCGAATGCTAGTGTGGTAAGCCCAAAGGGCAAGCGACATTTGCGTATGCCAATCGGTATGATTTTCTTTGACTATTTTCTTCAATATGGCAATTAATGTCTTGTTTGATGCTTCTGCTTGCCCATTTTCTTGTGGATAATAGGGTGTCGAAAAGCTGTGTTGGATATTATACTTTGTTGTCAAAGCACGCACATCTTTATTCTTGAATGATGTCCCATTATCCAAAATGATCTTGGATGGAATACCAAAATGACAAATGATATTATGCAATATGAACTCCGCTATGCGGGGTCCTATCATAGTGGTAAGGGGAATTGCTTCCACCCACTTTGTAAAATACTCGATAGTCATGATGATAAATGTGTGGTGGCCCGAGGATGTAGGGGAGATTTTCCTAATTAAATCCAACCCCCATTGTGAAAATGGCCAAGCCGATTGGATCGGTTGTAAGGCCTGGGAAGGTACATGTGTCAAGTTAGCATGGTGTTGACATTTCATGCACTTCCTCACATATGTGCAACAATCTCACTCTAAAGTTGGCCAATAATAGCCCATGCGAAGAATGCACTTTGCGATGGCCATGCCACTAAAATGGCCACCACAAGTACCATCGTGTGCTTGGGCCATTGCCCAAGTCGATTCTTGATACTCTAAGCAACGAAGGAGGATTCCTTCATAGCTCCGATGGTATAGGATGTCTCCTAACAAGACAAACTTTGCTGCCTTCCATTTAAATGTCCTTTTGGCATAGTGTGCGATAATCCAGGAGGGAGGTTACCAAGCTTTAGGTACTCTCTAATTGGTGTGGACCAGTCCTACTGTGTGGAAGCCTCGATTGCATGAATCGCCTATCCCTCATGAAGTTCATCCCAAGCAAATGTAGATTGGGATAGAACTTGTAAGAATAGCATTGTGCTGCTATCAAAAGGGGTTTGGGGGAATAGAGTCCCCCAAGAGGCATGATTCAAGTGCTCATGAATGTGTGAGAATCTCTCTTGATGAGGTTCTATTTGAATCAAGTGGACTTCTGGCATGGCTTGAGTGCTCTCACGCTCAACCGCTGATTGTGATAGCATCTTGACTTGAATGGTTGTCATCTCCCCTATGGGGTCTTGTGGAATCAAGGATCCTAAAGAGGCCATTGTATCCACAAAATGATTAGATGATCGAGGGAGTGCCTCGATGTCATACCATTCAAACTTTGTCAGGGATTTGTCCACAAGGGCTTTGTAGGCTTGCAAAACTGGGCACTTGCACTGGAATATTCCCTTGACCTGGTTGACAATGAGCAAGGAGTCGCCAAAAATATTGAGCTTGGTGATTTTCATGGTGATAGCCATTTTAAGCCCTATGAGTAAGGCTTCATACTCGGCATTATTGTTGGTGCAGGGGAAATCGAGTTTAAATGATAGGGGTATGGGAGCCCCATGCGGTGTGAAAAACATGATTCCCATGCCACCCCCTTGCTCGCATTTGGAGCCATCGAAGAAGAGAGTCATATCCGCCTGTGACTCAGGCTCATCAGAATCAGGCGATTCTGATATTTGGAAGACTCCATCATCGGGAAGCTCCATGCTAAGAGGCTGGTCCTCCTGGAGAGGAGCCTCTGCAAGTTGATCAACAATGACCTATCCTTTGATTGACTTTTGTCCTATGAACTCTAGGTCAAATTCTATCAACAACATGATCCATTTCACCGTGCGACTACTATGATAAGTACGACTCATCATGTATCACAATGGATTCTCTTTAGATACAACATACGTAGTGTGACTGAGCATATAGTGTCATAGCTTCTTGGTAGCAAAAACCACCGCTAGACATAACTTTTCTACGTATGCATACTTGATCTCATAGCTCACCAGGGTGCGACTGAGATAATATGTGGCCTGTTCCTTATGAAATTCATTATTTTGGGCTAACATGGCACCCAATGCGACCTCAGTAGCTGAGATATATAATCGGAATGGCACCCCTGGTCTAGGTGGAGCTAACACTGGTGGTGAAGCTAGGTATTGTTTAATTGTGTCAAAGGCATCCTGACATTCATTGTCCCAGTGGAATGTGACCCCCTTGTGTAAAAGTTTGTTCATGGGTCTACACTTGTCCGATAGTTGTGCTATAAAGCATTTGATGGATGCAATCCTCCCTTGCAAGCTACGAAGCTGCTTGATGGTAGTCGAGGGAGGCATTTCAAGGATTGCCTTGACTTTGTTAGGGTCCACTTCGATGCCTCATTTGGAAACTATAAATCCCAAGAGCTTTCCAGATGTGATGCCAAAGATGCACTTCTTGGGATTCAATCTCACATTATGTTCAATTAGGTGATCGAGGACTTTGCGCAAGACATCTAGGTGCTCATGACGTAATAAATATTTTACCAATAAGTCATCCATGTAATCTTCCAAAATTTTATGCATGTAGTCATGGAAGATATATGTCATGGCATGCTGGTAGGTGGCACCGACATTCTTAAGGCCAAATGGCATGACCTTGTAACAAAATGTCCCCCAAGGCGTTGTGAACGTCATTTTGAGCTGGTCTTCCGGGTTGATACGAATCTGATTATACCCAGAGAAGCCATCCATAAGGGAGAGCATTTTATGTCCTACGGTGGCATCTACCAAGGCATCTATGCTTGGCAAAGGAAAATCATCCTTAGGACTCGCTTTGTTTAGGTCTCGAAAGTCGGTGCAAATGTGAATCCTCCCATCAGGCTTCTTGATGGGAACCATGTTGGACAACCATGGTGGATAGTCTACAGAAATGACAAACTGGGCATCCAACAGTTTTTGTAGCTCATATTTGACCATCAAGGCCATTGTTGGGTGCATCTTTCTCAGCTTTTGCTTGACAGGTTTGACTGTGGGGTCAAGCATGAGATTATGGGTGACCAGATTTGGATCTAGTCCCGGCATGTCTTTGTAAGACCATGCAAAAGCTGCCTTCTTTTTTGTGAGAAGGGCTATATAATCAGCTTGCTCTTCGGGGGATAGGCTTTCCCCTAGCTTGATATATTATAGGTTTTTAGGATCTGAGCCGATATCTCTATCAACCGTAGGCTCGATTGACATATGAGACCCCTCCTCCAATTGATGGGGAGTAGGTATCAAATGGATGTCATTAGCTAGATTTAAATCTTCGATGGGAACCTCAGGTTCCTCCTCAGCATGGAAGACATCATGAGTTGGTCCTACGGAGAAGTGAAACAATCCACCGCAAGCCCAATACTCAGAGGGTGATGGGGGTGAATCAGCGTGATCCCAATCAATCGCATCTAGGTCTAGATGGAGTGGTTTGGAAGGATCGGCTAGGTTGTGGAGTGGTGTGGTCAAATCAATGGAGATCATATTGATGAAATGTGTTTGCTCTCTAGGACCATGTGCATGTGACTATGTATTGGTGTCATCTCTCACCCCTAGATGTGGTTCTGGGGGAATGGGGATCTCTGGATCCTATCTAGGAATAGACTGTAGGATGGGATCATTAGGCTCAAGGAGCTCCATGTGTGTGGGTGGGTCAGGGAAGACCTCATGATGAATCTGGCCTAGATTGATAGGCCTTGCCCTCAAGCATGGGCCAACATGTAACTGATGATAGACTTCATCTATGTCAATATTCTCATGATGATGTCACAAATAACGAGGACCTAGGTATGCCCTCTCTGTCTCATCCTCATAGTCACTGTCATATATGGGAACCTCATTGTTGCCCCTTGGGATCGGGCGATCAGGTAGGTGTGGTCCCATATATGCTAATTCCTCATAATCATCATCATGGATGAGGATTCCTTCATTCTCATCTTGTAGTGCCTCAGGCTCCCGAGGGCCCAACTGCTCAAGTAAATTAACTGCTCCTCCCTAGGAGGTCTATCTTCCTATGGATGAACCAACTCTTCAGGAGGAAGGAGCTACCACCAAATAGGATCAGGGAAAGGGAACAAATGTATGAGGCTTTCCTGTTGGTCATTAATGGGGACAATTTATGAATGATCACTGTTCGACTCAAAAGGGTCATATGGTGCTACCTCATAACCTGACTCATCCTCTGAGGTCCACTCATATGAGGTGCCTGGATCTGACTCATCATAGACATGGGGACAACTCCATGACCCTTCCCCTCTCTCAAAATGTGGGGGAATGTCACTAGGGATCATGGGGTTCCCATCTAGCCATGGAAAGTAATCTCCCAAGGAGTAGACTGTATTGGGATTGGCATAAGGGTCTTGGGCCAACCCACCCTCGTAGCCTATATTCAAGCGATTTAGGTTGTCTAAGAGGACATCTAGAGGCAATGGATTGTTGCGTCCCACTCCCGACTTGTCATAGGGCATTTGATATTATGGTTGACAAGGGATTCTAGTGCCCTGCTCATACAGGCCTAACCCATAACCATGCCAGTTGCATAGGTCAAGGTACTTCAAGGTGAAGTTAGGGTTAGACAAGTAGTTAATATCCTCTCCAAAAGGTTCCTCATCTTCCTCCTACTATTGGTAAGGTTCGATGCCATAGTCAAGGCCCCCATAGATAAAGTTCATTTGATTAGGGGGAATACCAAGAGGCACGATAGTGCCTATGGGAAGATGGGGTCTACCCATGTCTTGCATCGACTCTAAAGTAGGAGTAGTGGTAACATTCCTAACCATGTACTCTCCCAATCTGGTAGAAGCTAGATGTACTATAACCTAGGGCTATGGATAGAAGAGGGATGAGAGTGAGACTTGATCCGGCTCATTGTTTGCCTCGTGTGGTGTCTCTTCATCATTCAAGCTAAGTATCTCCTCTGTAGAGATGGTGGATATGATTGGTTGGTCCTCCTCAATGGGCCACTTCTCTGGGTTCCTAGGCAAAGGATCCACTGATGTATTAGGCATCTGGGGTGGGGCCGATGATGAGGAGGGCATGGTATGCTGTAGCGGTGGGGTCGAACCTCGGCTAGATTTATTCGGTTGAAAATCTAGATGTATCGATGGCAAGGTCGACTCGGGTAATTGCTGCACCATGTTGTAGTACTTGAAGGGCTCTAGGTCCATGGGGATGACATGAACTTGCCCTTCGTGAGTGTACTTGAGGCACTGGTGAGTGATGGAAGGGATGCACTTCATGTCCCTGATCCATGGTCTTCCTAACAAAATGTTGTATGCCATCTCACCCTCCAGGATGTGGCACATCATCGAGATGATATTTTCCCCTACTTGAATAGGTAAGATGATTGTACCAACCATTGAGCATATGGCATCATTGAATGCTCGGAGGGTGTAGGTAGATGTGACAATATGAGATGTTGGAAGCTTCAGGTGCTTCAGAGCTGTTGTAGTTATAATGTTGCTCGAAGACCCAGTATCTATCAAGACTCTTTTGTATGGTGTTCCATTCACACGTGTGATAATGTGTAAAGGGGGATCCACCATATCATGTGGAACCAGTTTAAGTTCATCTTCTCAAAAAGTAATTACCGATTTCATGCATTGCTGCACATGCCCCACAAAGTTGTTGAAGGAGTTAGACTCCTGGGGCTGAAGCTCAATTGCCTTAAGGATCTCCATCAAGGCTTCTCTATGAGGTTGTGATTGTTGGATGAGCTCATAGATGGAGAGTCGGGTAGATGTTGTTCTTAAGCTCTGAGCGAGCTTGCTCTTAATGGTGACTATAGGCCTAGGTGGGAGGCTCAGTCCAAGAGGTGGTATAGGCTACGATGTCGAAGGGACATCACTCTGAGCCATAGGTGGTGTGGCTGGACTTGGATACCGCCTGTTTCTTGTCACAATACTTACCATGCCAACATATCCTTGCTTAGGAGGGGCATGGTGAACCTCATTCACCTGGGGCACTAGTTTGGCCTACTTCACATGGGTAGGCAAGGGGTCCTTAAAGACCCCCATCTATTGGTTGTTTGGTGCGATAGGGTTATCTACCTAGAGGGCATTCCTATCAATCAAGTCTTGCACCAGATGTTTGAATTTATAGCACATTTGCACATCATGCCCATTTTGCCTATGAAATTTGTAATATAGGTCTTCTCTGTATCCTTTGGGCTTAGGTGCATTAGGGTCGATAGGTCGACTATCAGGTAGATGGATTGCATTAGCCACCAAGAGGTGATCAAACACTGAATCCATAGACTCTGCAATGGGCGTGAATTGTCGCTTGGGGTGACGTTGTTGATTTTGCCCTTGACCATTCTAGTTATCCTTGGCATAGTTCCTGAGGGTGGCCTGATAATTAGGCTTTTGAGGTGGCATGGCTGGCGCTGGCCCCGGGACACTAATGGCAACCTGATTTACTATTGTTGACTTAGGTTGCACTGGGGTGTTCTTAGTGTTCTTGCTCCACTCCTTCTTGTGAGGCTTCACAATCTCACCCTCTTGAATCTTGATTTCTTCGATGATCCTAGCCTGTGCTAAGGCATCTTCAAGAGTGGGGTATTGTTGCAACTGTAGCAACAAAGAGATTGGCTTTAAGCAACTTTTGGAGAACATCTGAGTCAACTCCGACATGGGGAGAAGATAAGGTAGCTTGGTGAGCAAGGTTCACCATCTATTGCCATAATTTGTTATTGACTCATCATCATATTGTTTTAACCCAGCTACATCGGCCAGCATTGCCTTCCTCTTGGTATTGAAGGCAAAGCGCTCCAGGAATGCATCTGCAAGTTGGTCCAAATTATGGATGCTATGCTTAGGGAGTTGGTAAAACCACTCGAAGGTAGGGCCGATGAGGGTAGTCACAAATGTCCTCAAAAGCAAAGCATCATCATCATGAATGTCGAAGCATTGGCCTAAGAACCTAGTGACATGTTCTTGCGCATCCTCTTCTCCCTTAAAGGTAGCCAACTGAGGCAACTTAAATTGTTCTAGATAGGGAGGCATAGGTACTGACGGATGGATAGGTTGACTACGCAATTGATGCATAGTGGGCTTTTGAGATCCTGACCTAGAGGTCTTGTTCTCTACTGACTCCAAGCATTCTAACAATGCTTTGTAAGGACCTGAGGACTTGATCTCCTCATCTTTGTTCACATCTTGTGGTGGAGGTCTAGGCTCCTCCAACCTAGGGTGAGGTGGTGGTAAGTCACCCCCTACCTCGGTAAGGCATCTCAACATATTCTACTTCTAGCTCATGCTCAGTATAAGCCCCGTAAGGCATCTCTCGAGTTGGCCTATGAATGGGGGTATCTACCCGTGGTGGGCGCCCTATGTTTGGCCTGGGAGGCATCTCCCGATCTGGCCTAGGAGGTCATGGAAGCAACATTTGATAAGGTCTCGAGGACCTCTCTCGAATGAGCATGGGTTGCCTCGGATGGACCTCCTACCTATGTGTCTTAGGGGTAGGGACCCTCTCTCTCAAAGTTTTTTGGAACAGCTCATTGGTCTATTATTTGATCCTTTCTTTCTCAAGTTGGTGCAAGCGATCTAGTTGCTCTTTATCCCATCGAAGCTGCTTGAACTGAGCTTGGTATTCTATATATCTCACAACCACTTGCCTAATTTGATCCATAGTGTGAGGCCTAGGAGGCCTAGGAGTCTCACCCTGGGGTCGACCTTGTCCAAGGTACTCTATGTTCTCCATAGGGTGCTTGCCTCTCTCGAGGTTCACCGCATTGACTTGAGGCTCAAGCTGGAACATGTGTTCATTACATTCAGCTAGCGTAGAGGCACATCGGGCATGCATGATATATTGTTCCTAAGGAAAATCTGGGATCTCCTCATGTCTTCCCTCCTGGACGAGGAAAGGTAGGGCTGAGTTGGCTCACCTAGACCGATGGGTGTCATTCCCATCGGGCTGCAAGAGCTGTTGTATCCTATCAAGGTGGCATGGAGGTAGAGTCATGTCGACTTGCTCGGCCAGTGTGTGAAGTCATACTCCTACCTCTGCTTAGGCATGTCAGCCCTAGTGGGTACATGGATGTGTGGCACCACTCTATCTATTAGCGCCTCAGTGCATAGTTGCCTTTCACCAAGGAAGGCCTATGAGATATCTACATACCGGGAACACTCTCCCAAGTAATGCTCATCATCCCTCGGGGTGTCCTAGAGAGGATCCCTTCGGAGATGAGGCTCATGCCCTACTGTCTTGGGGCTAGGTGGAGTGGAAGCTCACCAGGGAGGTATAACCAAGTCCCTAGGGCTATATCGGAGATGATTCGTGTCTCCTAATCCACTCTCCATAGCTTCCACCCATGATTGGGCTTGGCTGTGGGTGCGCACCATTGCGCTCCTCTATTAGTACCCCAAGGTGATTATCTTCTTTACAAATTCTTAATGAAATAGTATACAAGAAAGAAACACTCAATAAGATAGATGATTATCTCTTTTAAGTTTTAAGTGTGAATCCCTAAACTATTTCGTGTGTTTCAGATGTGTTGTTTGTAAAGAATGACCTTGTGTCACGTGTTTGAAATATTGTTGGATTGTAATCTCATGTTCAATTGGATTTCACCTGTATACTCGTAGCTCGACAACCCGGATATGAACTCTAGGTTGCGTTATCCCACCTATAATGTGTGGTGATGAGGTCCACACATGGCCAGGGAGCACAGGTCCTACCAGTTCCTCACCCAGTTCACCCGTAGTCTACGATACACCTCCCCGAAGGGTGATGCATGCTATAACCCACGGGCTATGATGGATCTTGGAACCGGCCTTGGCAAGATGGATCGGGTTCATGGGATTTGAGCCAAGTGGATGGATATGAAACCCACCATCACTTGAACTCTACTAGTGGATGGTAATGAAGTCCACCTCACTAGCGTTTACATGAATCGTGGTGTGTGTGGTTCATTATTATCCAAGAAAGTAAGCAAAGAAGCAATCAATGACTATTCACTAAATGCATGCAATAGGTGCATTTTACTTTTAGAAGAATAAGATAAGGAACCTACAAATTGACTTTATGAATGCAAATCCTACATGCTAACCTACCCAATGGGTAAGCCACAAGCAATCAAGCCAAACAGATGCATTGCTACTACAAGTTCTTTTTTATTTTTCTTCTACCTTTTGCTATGTGATGTTATAAGAAAAGAAAAAATGCAAATTTTAACCTTTCTATGCAAGCAAGTGAAGAAGAAAACTGATTTTTGACAGTCTCTAAAAATATAGCAGAAAATCAGAGGGTTTAGGCACTTACCTTGTCCATTTTGAAGCCTCCAAATTCTGAAATTTTGGGCAGAAATCTCTCTGTTTCACCACCGCTCCAGGGTGGGGCGAGTAGCAGCTCCACCACCATCCCAGGGTGGGACGGTGAAGCCACCATCCTAGGGTGTGCCAGATAAAGCCTCTGCCACCATTCCAGGGTGGGGAGGGGAGCACCTGCAACACAAAAAGGGCAAAAATGCAAGAAAGAAGTCAGATTTTTCACCCAAATAAAAAGGGACAAGGGTCCCACCATGATCACCACTGAATTAGGGAAAAATGGTGCACCAAATTATGTGGAAAAATAAGCGTATCTACCCCATATCGCTAATGAGCATCAAAAAGGAAGCATGCATGCAAAAGGAAAGAATACCAAACAAAAGGAAATGAATCAAAGCAAGTCTTTTCTCATTAATTTGTTGGATCCAATCCAAGGTTACAGTAGTCCCCTTGAGGGCTCAAAATTGTGATACAATTTTTACAATATTGGGTGCCCAAAGACCAAGTCTTTCACGGAATCAGGGTGCACATCCAATGTTTCTCCGCGTACCCACAATCGAGGTGGGTGAGCCAATGCCACTGCTGCTTGTATCTAGGTTCTATGATGTCTGATATTGCTTCCCAAAGCCTTCTGAGGACCTGCACCTACACACAAGGAAGCAAAAAGGGGTCAAATAGCAAGGGTGTATGGTGAAAACATGCAATCCCCATAGGGGCAAAATGGCATATGAATTAAAAGTGCATCAAATGATATCCAAATGACTTGAAAATTTTCAGAGATGTTAAAGAGGATGTTTTGGGAGGATATCACCCAAAAAATATTAGAAATTGCACCCGTAGACCCCTCGATTTAGCGTCGCCTGCCTACAACCTACGAAAAGGAAGACAACAAAATATTGAACCTGCACTCATCCAAAACTCATGAAATTTTGTCAGTATGCATAAATTGGCATTTCAAGACAACCCATATGATCATATTTTCCAATTGGATCCCGGATCCACCTGCATCAAACTGGGGTGCCCGGATGGGCCCTACGAGCCTGTGGAAACTTAAAAATAGCATAACTCCTTCATTTTAACTCCAAATGACCTGAAATTTGGACTGTAGCATCATGGAATAATTTATAAAATAAATAATTAAAAATAGTAAAGAAATTTCTTAATAATTTACCCTCATCCCTGGGGGGCGATGGTGACTGCAACTATTTGGGGGGCACCCTAGGAGGGGATACCCACAAAATCTGGTCACTTTTTGTTACCAAACCACTATAATATGTTCCTAAACAACCTAAGGTGTGTTTTCATCGAATTTGGTGAAGAAATTCACCCGGATGGAAAAGTTACGCTCGGATTACCTTCTTGAAGTCACCCGGTAACCTCCTTGGCAAAAGGGAGATTACGAGGGCAAAAAGGTGCAATAAGGTGAGGGGAAATCTCGGAAGCACTCCATTGCATATCCTAGAACTCCTATATATTATTTTTTGTGGATATGGAACCCATTTTATAGCCCAAAGGGGCTCATGTGCAAAAAGGCATGCAAGGGCATGCATGGCAGGAGGTGCCACTTGTCAAATGGGAGGCATGCACAGGGTGTGGAAGAGAATCTCCAAATTTGGCCCTCATAAATATGGATGTCATAAGGATTCCCTATCCTCTACCTCGCATGCTCTATTTGGGTGGTCAAATGGCAGTTTTTGGGTGCCATTTGGCCAAATTTTGACTTTTTTGGGTCAAACTTCACCATCGTCCCACCCTGGGACGAGGGCTCACCACCATCCCAGGGTGGGATGAGGGGAATCTACCATCATCCCAGGGTGGGACGATGGTGAATTTTGGGCCAAAACCTCCCAAAATTGGGTCGGTAGCCTCCAAAACCCTTTTCGGAGTGGCTAGAACCATTGTGAGCCTCCTGAGGGCTGCCCAAGGGGCCATATTATGTCAATTTGATCACTGCTTGTGGATGCTTAATCGGGTTTACCACATTTTAGTGTCTACACTATCCTATCTACTCCTTGTTCTCCCTCACTTGTGTGAGACCTTTAACATTCTTTAATAAGAGCATTGAGTGTTGAAAACTAATCTTCCACTTACATGAAGGCATTTCTTCTTCCTCAGATGTTACATACTACACTCTTCAATACTCAATCCTCTAATTTAACTTTACAACTTACTCTACTCTTTTTCTAAGGCACTACTCAACACTCGAGCTCCTCTTGATAATTACAATGTGCTCAAACCTTTTCCTATGGTAGTGTTCATTGCTCAAACTTAACTTGAATGTTACTATGTTCTCATACTTTCTCTTATGGTAGTATTCAATGCTTTGGATCTTCTTGGGCATTATGCTACATTAAACTAGTATTCAAAACTTTTCCTAAGGCACTCCTTTAGTACTCTAATTCCCCTTAGATGATGATACTTCCTCTTAGATATTTTTATTTCTACTTTCAAGCTTTGATTACTATTGAGATATATCTGGTTGCACTTAGATGTTCTGATCTTTCTCCTTTCATGCTTGGATTTTTGTTGGTTTGTGCTTAGTTGTTTACCATTATTTCTTTGAAACTTTAGTTGTTTTAATTAGCATTCCTCTTATGATGTACCTTATACACTACACTTAAATATTTCAATACTTTTTCTTTGTTACTACACTTAGATATTCAACACTTCTCCATTACTACACTTAGATATTCAATACTAATCCATTACTACACTTAGATATTCAATACTTCTCCTTCATTGCTTAGATGCTTTGTTATGATGTTCAACTCTTCTCCTTAATTGCTTAGATGTTGTGCTGCATAGACTTCATTACACTATTATCTTTGGTTGAATGTTTCCTTATCCACATACGCTAGTAGATGGATTTTCCATTTCCTACATTTTCATAAGAATATCAGCCTCTACAAACTATAGACCTTGGCTTCTACATTATTTTGTTAGCTAGTGTAATATATGTCTTTGTTGTAGGTGTATTGGCAGTTTTGACATCTTGCCACATTATTATTTTTGTTAAAATATTTTGACAGTTTTAATGTAAAAAGTGATGAAATATAATGAATAATGTTCCTCCTTTCCTTCAGTTTATATTGTGCTGATTAGTTTTGGTTTTAATCCTCTTTAAGCTTCATGGACTTCCTGCCACAAAATTATGGGGTTTAAAGCAAAATTAATGTTAATATTACATCTAAAATGGAACAGTCAAAGAAATATTATTAACAGTTTTCCAACATTGATAGGATTGGTTTTAAATGGGAGCGCCAAAGTTTAAAAAATAATTTCATCATATTTTCAAGCAAAACACAACAATGGATGTCTCTGAAATGGGTTTAAAAACACTAGAAGTCATGGTGTATAAAATTTTTAGCAACAAAGGCACTTTCTCCCCAAGTGAGGGGTGAAGATATCTATCGCCTCTCCTTGGGGTGAAACACATCTATTTTTATAGACTACAAGGTAGGTCAAAGGAGTGGTCAATAGCGCATTCACCCCGAAGAAGAGGCGAAAGCCCCATTCACCTCTTGATAAGGTGAACATCGTTTGAAAGAAAGGGGTAAAGAAATAGAAGTAAAGGGTCAAAGATATGTTGAAAATTCAAATAGACTTTCACCCCAAAGAAGAGGCAAAAATCCCTTTCACCCCTCATTGGGGTGAAACTACATTTCTAAAGGTAAAACTGGTGGGCCCGTTATCGAGTAGACAAGGCGAAAGCATAGCAATTTTTGGAAAGTGTAAGTAAAGTGCCTTAGTTGAAAACCCATAGCACGAGGTAGAAAGGCATGTGGGGTCCAGTTTCAAAAATTGTGGAATGTAAGAACTCAAAGCACTTTCACCCCAAGTGAGGGGTAAAAGTCCCATTCGCCCCTCCTTGGGGTGAACGTATGTTAAAAGAAGGAAAAAACAATATGAATCGCCAAGTCAGCATGGTTGAAAATTCAAGAAGGGTTTCACCCCAAGTGAGGGGTGACACTCTCTTTCACCTCTCCTTGGGGTGACAACACATTGCAAAGGCGTTTGAAAGCACGTTATGGACCCCATGCATAAAATAAATTTTTAAAAGAGTTTCACCCCAAAGGTGGGGCGAAAGCTTCACGTGCCTCTCTTTGGGGAGAATGCTATTTTGAATGAAAGACATCCCATGATAGTCAAAGGCAATAATTTTCAATAGTATTTTCATCCCAAGAGAGAAGCGAGACTTCCATTCACCCCTTCTTGGGGTGAAACAATGTAAAGTTATCTCAATGTGCTAAACGGGAATGCAAAGGCGGACAATAGATGATTTTCGAAGCCAACCAAAGGAAAATTCTTGGTTGGCGGAGTAAAGAAGAATTTTCAGCATGAGATATATGATAAAATAAAAATATACATAGGGCAATTTCACCCATACTTGCTCCAAGAAGTATTGCTGTGTTTTTGGGTGAAACTATTTTCAAGCATCCATGAAGGCTTTTCGAAAGTGCCTGGTCTTGAGAATGGTGAGAATTTAATGATTGTGGCAAAAGGAGCTATGTTCCAAGATTTTATGATGGAAGGGTGTAGGATTAGATTCCAAAGGATGATTTTCATAATTTCCAAAGGTGCCACCTACCAGTTTCACCTCTTTTCAAAACAATTTCAATATCTAGTAGGATTTTCTGGGTGAACGTAAATTTCCAAAGCACAAAGATGGCCAAAATTCAATAACCAATTCCCCTATTTTCCTCTATTTTTGATGTGTTCCAATGCACTTGTGCTCAAGCTGATCAACCATTCAAGGTCTTTCCCATCAAATATGGATCACTATCATAAAAAGAGAATTTTCAATTAGGAAACCCCTCTCATAGGTTCTCGATCCAAGGATATTTTATCCTTTGTGTATTAAATAAAAGAGGCAAATATGTAACAAAAAAGGGATAGACACTCTATAGAAAAAATCTTCAAGTTTAATACATAAATAGAAGGAACCCAGTTTCTAATTCTGCAAATGTTTTATGTGTGATTTATTTCTACTTTAATCATTTCTATTTTATATTCATGTCTATTATCTGCTAAGTTTAAATTTTGCATCTGGATTTGAACACTATTGGTGAGGGAGTGAGTACTAGAATGCAACTTTGGAAGTTATCTCTATGAAATCGTAAGTGGATTCTTTACCTTCTTTCTATTTTATGTTGCTATAATGCTTGATTTGAATTCCTACTGCTAGTCTATCCCCAATCCTACATCTTTTGGCCTATGGCTATATTTCCCATTTATTTCCATTATTTTCATTTCTTTCCTACAACTCTAAGCTTAAAACCGATGTAGGAATAGTAAGGGAGCCAACCCTCTCTAGAGATTGGCTCGAAGGACATTTCTCTCCTTTGACCTTTCAATGTTGGTCGTGTCTAGGGTGCACAAATGCATGTTTTGTATTTTAGGCAAATATTTGAGGTTCAATAGTTTTTGGCACGCTCCGATGGGACTTTCAAAGGTTCCACTTTCAAAAATATTGATGTTTGATGTTCACCTTCGTGTTGTATGATTAGAACATCTAGTGACTCAGCTATACCTAGAAGCCTTCGAACGTGAAGTCGATGAAAGTTGTACTTCATGATCACAATATTGAAGGCCAAAAATCTTGAAAACCCCATTGAGTTCTTTGAGCTTGACACCCAAAAATTAGGAGAACACCCTAGACTAGTCACACCAACTCCTACATCACCCGTAACATCTTCACAGATAGCTAGTGTATTTTTCATTCCTTCAAGTCCAACTAGTACTACTACTAGTGTTCCTCCACCTCAAGTAAATCCTTTGATTAATATGGCTCAGAATCTACCACCATAGCCACCAAGGCAGTTTCTAGCATGGAATAGCTCAGGAGATTTAAATATACAAGCACAAAATCTAGTCCCTCAAGCAGCATTAAAGGCTTTGCCTACCTATGATGGTACCATAAATACTACTTACAAGCATGTCCAAGATGTGGCTTCTTTGGCGGTAATCCACGAAATCATAGATGAAGATATTATGGTAAGATTACTTGTGTTATCTCTCAGAGGGAAGTTGTTGTATTGGTACCAATTTTTGTCCCTACTACTATCACCACATGGGACCAGTTGGTAGAATTGTTGATTAAGAATTTCCATGAGCAAGCTGATCATTTTTCCCTGCTACACCAATTCACAAACATCCAAAGGCATCCATAGGAGGAAATAGTGGATTTCAACGTCAGGTTCACTTGAATTTGGTAGAGAGTTCCTGATGGTCTTCAGCCCACTCATGAACAAGTTGTATTTTACTATCTCTGAGCCTTCAACTCTGACATTGGTATGGTCATCAGACAAGCCAATGTTAATACATTTCCAAATTTGTACACTAGGCACAAAATTCCGAGGTAGATTTGATTGCCATAGGTAAGCTACCTCCAAAGATAACAATGCCCATTCTTCTTGATCTTCCACAACATTTGTACTCTAGTGCATTTTCATATCCCATGTCTTCTATGTATCCCATTCCTTCATGGAGCTCGAGTCCACCTCAAATTGCCCCAATTCTAGTTTTGCAACTCCCTGCTCCAAATATGCTGCAATTACCTACACCAATTGTTCCATAGTTACCATCCCTAGTTCCATTCCTAATGCTACCAGCTCCACCTGTTCCATTGTCGTTACCACCTCCCCCAGCATCCTTGAATCCTGATCTACAAGATAAAGTGTTGAAGGAGTTGCAGTCTATCAATTTGGCAGTAAGGACAATGTCAAATGAAATCATGACCATTAAAAAGAAGTAAGTTGAAGCTAATTTTTGATCAAGGATATTTCAGATGCCACCAATTACTAGAGAGAAAATAAGCTTTAGTTAGCAAGGGTGTGGAAAGAAACACAACTATGTTGGCAAACGAAGAAGCTAGTACATCAAAGTGAACATATTGGTGCTCTACCTATAATGATCCTCATGGTGAAGATACATGTATGGTTCATTTGAACTATGTATAGACATTAGCAAAAAGTTTAGCTAGTGGGAAAATCAATATGATAACAGAAGTTGATCATAATTTTATGGTCCCTTCCTTGGAGCAAGTCTCAGTTCTTACAAGAACTAGGAAGAAGTCGGTAACTATCAATCCAGTAGAATTGGAGCCATTGAAGGTCCCTGCTGAACAAAAGGGACAAGGTGAAAAGACACAATCGCAAGCAAAAGCACCTGTCACAACAACTAAATAGCAAGATCCTATCTTATTGAAGGATCTATTACCCAAGCAAGCTCAAGAAAAGTTGCAGGTAAAGGCATCAACTTCACAACCTACGATCGATCAAGTACAAACTAAGGTAAAAGAACAAGCCAAAGAGTACCTCAAGTACCCATCATTGACTAAGCATCAAAGGGTAGAAGCTACTCAACAATACCAAAATAAATATGAGCCAACTAGTGAAGTGAAAGACTCTAGTACTACTAACTATAATATTGTTGAATAAATGAAGAGAATCCCTATGAAGGTGAGTTTGTATGATGCATTACGACTCCCTGGATAGGTTGATCTATTGCAAGAGTCTCTCAAGTCTATGAAATATAAAAATAAAAACCTCACCCAGATAGTGTTAGCAAAAACACTGATAGCTTTTGCCACTGGTAAGAATAGACCTCCCCCATTCTACCTATCTCTTAGAATGGAAGGATGGATCATGCATAATTGCATGATCGATTTTGGTGTTGTGACTACTATCATGCCAAAGGTAGTATGTGAGGTCATGGGGATGGAATATATGAGGAGAAGTCTAGGTGTTTTATAGTTGGATGGGACCCCAGTCAAGACAGTGGGTGTGATTAAAGACATTCCTATTATTTTGCATAGCATACCATAGATCACTATCATCCAAGAAGTGGTGGTGGTTGATTTAGAACCATACTTCAGCATGTGCCTTTCAAGGGAATTTATAGTAAATATAGGAGGATATATTTCTCTAGATTATTCACATTTGGAGATTCCTTTTAAGGGAAAGAGAATCTGGATCTATAATGAAAAGCCTTCCACTTTTCACATAGAAAGACTTGAGGAAGAAGAAAAGTCCACAGGTGCAGTCAATATGATGATAGAAGAAGTGCAAGAAGTGGACTTGATGGAGGAAGCTCTTGGTGAGCTTCATCTGGAAGATGAATTTTTGTTGATGGATTTTAATGCAATGGTGGAGACCGATATCGGTTGTTACACCATAACTAAACCTAAAAAGATTGAAGCAGAAGCTTCTAGCTCCTGGGATCCTATCTTCGATCAATTATGGAAGTTATATTTCGATGGTGCAAGATGCAAGAATGGTGTAGGAGTCGGGATTGTTCTTGTTTCTCCTTCAGGATTACATAAACCTACTCATATCGATTAACTTGGAGCTACACAAATAATGCCATCGAATATGAAGCATTGTGCCTTGGTTTGAAGAAAGCAAAGAAGTTGGGAATCAAATAGTTGTAGATTTTTGGATATTTTGAGCTCATCGTTAATTAAACTACAAAAAAATGCATGTCAAAGCAGCATTATTTAAATGCCTATCGCAATAAGGTATGGGATTTGTTTGATTCTTTTACAACACTAAATGTTCAAGTGATTTCGTGGGAACAGAATAAGCATACAAACATCTTGGCTTCCCTTGGTGCTAATTTCTCTCCCATAGAGCAAGTGGTAAGGAGACCAAATACCATGAGGGTAATTTATAGACCTTCTATCCTCGATAAAAACCTCTATTGGTAGGTGTTTGATAGTGATGAACAAATAGTTAATTTCTTGATTAAGGAAGCTGCTAGTGTAGAAGAAAGAATACTGGTCGAAGAGGAAATGGAAGGGATGATTCAGTTGAAGAATAACCACATTCCTAGGGGACTAATTTTGCTTGAGAGCCTGTTTGATCAAAATGATAGAGCAAATAAACACAAGATCAAGGTCGATGTAAAGGAGTATAAGGAAATACAATTGGAATTTGATAAGGTAATCAAATTCAAAATAGACTATACTCAAGAAGAGCTCAAGGATATTAAGAATCTATGTTATTAATTCCTTGACATCGTTGCATGGAGCTATCATGACTTGAAAGGATATGACAAGAATGTGATCCAACACACCATTGAATTGCAGGAAGAGGTAAAACCTTTTTGGTAGAATTAGAGACTTATTAATCCAAATATTGAGGTGCTTATGAAAGTAGAGCTACTAAAAATACTGGAGGAAAAAATAATTTATCCTATCAAGCATTCAATGTGGGTGGCAAATTTGGTTCCAGTTCAGAAGAAGAATGGAGATATTTTCCTGTGCGTGGACTTTTGCAATCTGAACCAAGCATCTTTGAAAGATCACTATCCCCTACCACAGATTGATCAAATCCTTCATGTTGTTTTTGGAGCCCAAATATTTTTGTTGCTTGATGGTTTCTTCAGCTATAACCATATCTGGGTGAAGGATGAAGACCAGCACAAAATGGTATTTACTACAAAGTGGGGCACTTTTGCCTATCAAAGAATGCCTTTCGGTCTTTCAAATGTTAGTGCCACCTTTCAAAGAGCTATGGATGTTCACTTTGGTGAGTTGTTGAATAAAATTATTGTAATCTATCTTGATTATATGACTATTTTTCACATCATAGGGAAGAGCATGGGTCTCACCTAAGGCAATTATTTGAGAAGTGTCAGGAATTTGGCATCTCCATCAACCCGAAGAAATCAAAATTTTCTATCAAAGAGGGAAAGCTTTTGGGGCATGTTATTTCATGGGAATGGTTGGCTATTGATCATGTAAGAGTAGAAGCTCTCTTAAAATTGTTGCTACCAACTAATAAGAAGGACCTACAGTTATTTTTTGGCCAAATCAACTTCATTCAAAAATTCATCGCCGATTTCACTCAGGTAGTAAAGCCAATGACTAAACTCCTGAAGAAAAATGTAGACTTCAAGTGGATAGAAAAAAGGAGATAAGCATTCCAAGAGATCAAGGAGAGAATCACCCAAGCACTAGTGTTGATTAATCCAGATTATTCAAAGGATTTTATCCTTTATGCAGTGGGCGAGCAGGAAAGTTATGCCATTGTCCTCACGTAGAAGCAAGATGACGAGGATGAAAAATCGATTGTTTTCTTGAGCCAAGTCATTTTTCCACACCAAGAAAAATATAACTTCATTGAGAAGAAGGTGTATACAGTCATGAAGTCCTTAAAAACATTCTAGCATTTTATCTCACAAAGTAAGACAATCATCTATGTTATCCATTAATACGTCAAAAATTTCATCCTTCAAGGAGAGCTGGGTGACAAGAGCAATTTGGGTCTCTAAGATTCAAGAATATGATGTGGAAATTTGGAAAATTGAATTGGTTTACAGTCGAGCACTTTGTCAATATTTGGCTAAAAGTGCAACTTCTAGATCACTAGCACCATTACATGATGAGGTTATCAACAAGAGTAATCTTTCCAATCGAGTTACAAGTGATTGTGACTAGATGGAGGACCTTGTTGAATTATTCACATCTAAAAAGTGTCCATCATATCCTGATGCCTCATAAAGGCAAAGGTTCAAGTTGTAGGCTCTTAAATATGTCTTGCTACGAAATGCATTATTTCATAAAAAAATAGATGGAGTACTCCTCAGATGTGTGAAAGAATCAGAAAAGCAAAATATCTTGAAGGAGTTCCACTTTGGCTTGTCTGGTGGGAATTATGCAAGAAGGCCTATGGCCTTGAAGATCATCCAGGCTGGATATTTTTGGCCTACACTTTTTTCTGATGCACATAAGGTGAGCCAAAGCTATGATAACTATCAATGATATGTTGGTAGGAGTAAAAAGGTATCTCTACCTCTACATCCAATCCAGGTAGAAGCTTCATTTCAATAGTGGGGCTTAGATTTCATTGGGGTCATTGATCCTCACTCCTCCATCAAACATAAATATATTCTGACAATGATCGATTACTTTACTCGGTGGGTAGAAGCCATTCCAACCAAGAAAGTAGACCAAGCTACAATTATCTCCTTCCTCGAAGGACTGATTACCCATTTTGGCGTACCATATGCCATTGTGATAGACAACGGGACTCCATTTATTGGGGAAAAAATTACTAAGTTTGCAAGTAGGTATGGGATTTATCTGAAAACCTCTTCTAATTATTACCCATAGGAAATGGTCTAGTCGAGTCCACGAACAAGAATTTGCTTTGGATCTTGAAGAGAATGCTTGGAAGCAATAAAATGAGTTGGCATCTATTGTTAAATCAAGCTCTGTGGGTAGATCACATATCATTTAATAAGTCTATTAAAACTTCTCCTTACTCCTTTGATGTATGGAAAGGAGGTAGTTTTACCCACTCACATCGAGCTCCTAGTTCTCTAGACCTTGCAGTTGTTTAGAGATGAAGATGATGAATCTGATCCCATGAGTGCAAGGTTGGCTCAAATTCTACAGCTAGAAGAGGAGAGATAAAAGGTATATGTGGCTTTCACCGAACATGCTAGAATGATGCAGAAGTGGTTCAGCAAGAAGATGACAGAGCAAAAATTTTAGGTTGGAGATCTTGTGCTTAAATGGAATGAGAACAAAGCTAAGCCTGGAAAGCACCACAAGTTTGATGCGATCTGGGAAGGTCCATTTCAAGTCTCAAGGGTAAATTCGATGAATGCATATCATCTCCAAGATATGGATGGTTGGGACCTTCCAATTCCAGTTAACGACCTTCATCTGAAGGCCTATTTTCAGTGACATGATCAGGGGTGCAAGTATGTAAATATGTATAGATTTTATTTTCTGCAAGTATTTTTATTGCTTTACAAATATATATATATATATATATATATATATATATATATATATATATATATATATATATATATATATATATATATAAGATGAAGAGTCTATTGAGGAAACACTGTCCCCCTCAAGAAGAAAAGAAGGAAAAAAAGAGAGAGGGGGGAGAAAAATTGAACAAGGAAGAATTTGCCAAGGAGATACTATGTCCCTCTAAAAAAAAAGTCATTTTCATCCCTTCTCCCTCCAAAAGTCAATTTTGCCTTGAAAATTTATTTCAAAAATGATATTAAAGGTTTTGGGTGAAATTACTTAAGTTATTTTAATTTTCCAACAAGAGATGAAATAGTTGTATTGGAGCAAAGGGAAAAGAAATGAAGAAATTTTTTAAAATTATTATTTTACTCCAATTAAAATGCTGGAAATAAAATAATTTAAATTAAAGACAAAAAGAGAAGTTTTAAAAAAAAAATGCATGGGATTTAATTTTTAAAAGAGAAAAATAGGAGGGGGGCGGAGGTCCAAGGTTCAAATCTCGGGCCTCGCCGGACTGAACGCTTGTCCCTTTCTTGGTGCTTTCAGGGCGTAAAAGGTTTAAAATGATTGTGGCATGGTGGTTATAGGGGCGGATTGCACGAAGATCTATGTGGTGGCTTCTAGGGCGGACAACATAGAATACTGTGGTGGCCATAAAAGCTAGACAACCTGCCTGGATTCGTGGTGGCTACCGATAACATCATGTAAATTCAAATAAAATAAAAAAAAGAGAAAAATATGAGGGCAAAAATAAAACAAAAAAAAGAAAATAAAAAGAAAAGTTAAAGCTCCAATTTAGAATATTTTCTAAGAAAAGAAGATTAATTAAATTTTAAAAATATTTTTCCTAAAATTGGGGCGAAATTGAAAAGCATTTATTTATTTTAAAAGATAAAGGGTTTGGCATGAAGACAAATCAAACAAGTGGAAGGTGCTTTCAGGAGCAAAGGAAAGGAACCAAGAGTGCAACACCAGAATAATTTTTCTTATTGGATGATTTTTGGGGCACGTGACAATTTTTTGGTGTAAGTCATTTCTCATTGCAGTTTTGGAGTGCCCAAAGCAGAATGTTTTCACCCAAATTTTTTGAAAGCAATGTTTTGGCATTTTTGAGAAATAAAATCTCTTGGTCCTCTAGAGAGGCATTTATTGGTTGATTTTTGATAGATATATCTTTTTAAAGTAGTAGTTAGAAAGTTAGGGCACATTATTCGAGGGTTTATGCGGTAAGGCATGACTTCTCAAGCTGATTTTGGATGAATGAAGAATCAACGACATAATTTTATATCATCGATAAAAGTGTCGAGTGAGTTGAACATGGTGCACATCCTTCTAAATTTACCAAAGCAATTCATCACATTTATTATGGTGGTTGGAGGTGCTCCCTATAAATAGAGCAGGTAAAAATTACCCAAAGATTAAATTTTAAATTTTGCCTGTGTATTTTCAAGTTGTTAGTTGCAGAGAACTCTAAAGAATTATTGGGATATCTACCATGGGCAAGAAAGTTGTAGAAGTAAAATATGTCACAGAGTCAAAGTAGTCAAAGAAGAGAGTAGAAGGTGGAAAAAATCTAAAGAAGCTCAAAGAAATGAGAATGTTGACTTGGATCTGTACTCTAACACCATGGCATAAGTCGAAGGTTGCGTTATCACTAACAAGGGCATGGTCAAACTATGCCAAGATGTAGAGTTCACCTTCAAGAAATGTTTGACGTTGGAGAGCCCTTTAACTGTGTCATATTATGCACAGTTGTTCTGGTATTTGTGTATGCCAATACATTCTTGCCCAAAGCTGGTGAAGATGATTGCCAGATTTTATAACCCAACTACTAGGGTAGTTTGAAAGGTGAATGGAGAAGTGTTTTTCACCATCTCTTCCAATGCCATGAGGGAAGCATTTTCTTGTGGGTTAAATATCCCCTCTAACATGATCTCCAAAAAACTACACCTCAATGAACGAGAGGAGAAGTGCCTATCAATTGTGGTAATGCAAAAATTTATGGAGATGCAGTTAATCAAAGAGTCACAACTAGGGCAAATTTTGAATCTACTGAAGCCACTTTCAGATTTTAAGAGACCACATATATTCTCTGTAGACACATAAATCATGTTATTCTTAGAGGATCTACTCACATAGACACACTCATAAGATCATAAGACATAATCTTGGACTTTCCAAGCATCAACAATGGTTATCACAACTCATTTGGACCTTTTTCAAGCCATCCAAGCCTATTCACTTAAGACAAGAGCGGCAAGATCCTAGCTGCTCAAGCCTAGAGCAGCCAAACCTTAGTCACTGCATACAATAATGACAATATCTTAGCCACTATAGATGACAGCAGCTAAGCCATAAGAAGCAGTTTGTCAACAAACAAGCCTAATCATAGGTGGAAGTGACAGTATGCATGCAATAAAGGTGAGCGAGAGTAACTTTGCATTTCTTTTCATGACCAGTTCACATAGGAGGCTTGAGTTTGCATTTAAAATTTAGTTAACTGAACTCCAAACATAGACAAAGGATAAAATATTCTCATGCTAATGACCAGTTTGCATAAGACTCAAGTTGGTAGTTATATTTTAGTTAACTGGCCTCCAAACATAGAAAAGATATAAATCTTCTCATGCTAACTCACACTACACATGAGAAATTCATTTCTAGGGCTTGGACATAGACCTAGGGTTTCACACTATAAAAGGTGCAAGCCTAAGAGCACCAAAGGATCAAATCTTCTAGCATCAAGACATATTTTATCGAGGGGAGTTTTTGAGACTTGGATAGTTCTCTTTGAGATCATGTGTATGGTGAATCCCTGATGAATTGAAGATCATAACACCTCTTATTTCAATATCAAATACAAGCTTTGACCCATAGCTTTGGGACAAAGAGAGCAAGGTTTACCTTAGTGGTCATTGTCTTAGACAGTGACCTACAGGCTTAGCTTAGGTTTTAGATATAGCTTCTTTTATTCTGTTTCTTCATGTTTTCATATCATTATCATAGATTTACATGATTTCATGGCATAGTTTCATCATATTTTTTGTTACATTATTTTATTACTAACAACCTCATCCAGGGAGGCAATATCAGACACCTAAACGTGTGTTGTTGTTTCATTGTTTGCAGGGCCAAAGGTTCATCGAACCAAGTTTACAACATACGAGAGCAAAAGGGACCCCTCTAGGAAATAGACCTAGAGAAGGAGGCATCTGTAAGCCCTCATAAATTTTCGTGTGCAGAACCAAGAAGCTTTTATAAGCGCACCACCTCTTTGCAAAAGGGGAACTCTTTACCTATTTGTAACTTATTGTATCAAAATGGGTATCCCTAAGAGGGATCGACATGTAACCGAGTTTCAATATCAATAAAGAGATCCATATTTGTTATTTCGTGTTATATGATTTTTCTTCTTGTCTTCCATTTTAGCTTTGGTATTTTAATAACATTGCAAGTAGGGTTAAAAAGGGTCGATGTGTGCTTTCCTGAGGTTGCTACAGATGATGATCATGGTGGGACCACCACTAATTTTTTATTTTCTATCAAAATACTAACTTAATTTTATGTGCAGGTCTAGCCGCTCTGAGCTACAGTGGCCAGAAACTAGCTGATCTGAGCTACAGTGTCCAATAGAGATTTTTTTCTTTGAGCTACAGTGGCCAAGAACCAACCGCTCTAGTCAACAGCGGCTAGAACTGGAGTGCAGTAGAGGTCAAAACACCGACTCTTTGAGCTAGATCAAAGGTTGGTATAGCTTATATGATATTTTATAGCTTTATGTCTACTTCTATATGTCTAAAATAGAGAACTTAAAGCACATTTATGTTTGTAAATTGAAATAATAAAAGAAGAAAGAATGAAGCATTTCACATATCTTAGATCTTCTTTTAAATTTTCCACTAGGCATTGCTAGGAATAGTGGCTTATACCTAAAAATTTCACCCTAGAATCCAACATGCTAGACATTGTATGTTGTTTGCTTGCTTTGAGGCCCTACTAGAGGCCATAGTTGCACAAAGTGAAGTGTGCTCATAAAAATCATAGTAGTTCATGCATCTTTCTGAATATTGAAACGTATTTTTGTACTTAGGCATATAGGAAAAATTCATTGCTGCTATATGATGCACTTTATGTTATGTAAGCTTAAAATGAACACCACACATGCACGTCTCATTTAAACATTGGGGATTTGGATTTCATCACCAATCTTCAATTTAGTCCAATGATGTTAGAATTCATCTCCTTCCACTAGTTTACCCCCTAGAGCTTCCTATAAATAGATTGGGAAACTTACTTATAGTGATACTAAGTTACTTGTGCTCAAACTGTCTCCCACTGTTGGAACAATCATTGGTTCAGAGTGGAAGAGCTAGGCGAACCCTCCATTGGGTCTTCAGCGGTGTACCCTAGCTTCTTTTGAGAAAATCATGTTTGGCACGGGTGTACTTGATTGTCACTATGGATGAGTCTTCTCATTCTTAATCTAAAAAAAAGAGCAAAGAAATTGAAAGAACAACACATCAAACATTTTAGGGCACACTAAAATCGGTAATCAAGATAAACATTTGTTTGGTATTGTGTGGTTATTTCTAAATTGCAACTTAAAAGATCAATTCATAAGACAACATGGTCAAAACAAGAAGTAAACACCCTCGGTATGATACCGAGGGAGAGACAAAGCAACTCATACCCATAGGCAGAGTCGTAGTAACATTGAACGACCTACCCATAAGATCATGAGACGTAGCTCCGCAAGCCTAAGAGGTGATAATTCAACTTTTGGGGGATCTCCTCGAGATACCCAAGTAAGGAGCCACATCATGGAATAAAGTCACATAAACAAAAAGAGGCTTCACAACCATCCTCATCAAGGAGACATGAGGAGACCTCAAGGGCCTCCTCTAAACACACAAAAACATCTCAAATATGTGAGGAATATTCAAGGGCTTCCTCCTCACATGGACATAAAGAAGGTTCTAAGACTCATTCTTCACATAGGGATGAGGAGACTGCTATATCTCCATCCACATGGAGAAAACATGTTACCACAAAGCCCTCTTCATCAAGAAGGCAAGCAATAATTACAACACCTCAAGACTCACAAGAAACATATGAAATAAGTCTACCCACTGGAGGGCAAGAAACTAGAGCTACATCTAGTCATGGGAACCATATAGAAGAAACCCTTCACACAAAAGGAAATATTCCCATAGACTATGACCTCATAGGAGTGAATGGCACCCCACGGGACCAGCCATGGAAAATAAGATAGCTAGACGAGTTGGATCGATTTCCTACATGATCAACTCAAATAACTATAGCTACTGAGAACTCTGCATCTAGAAGCTCATGAACTATGACTTCTAAACATAGCTCCTAGTTTGGGGGTACCTCAGAGCGACCCCGCAGTAGACACATGGAGTTTGATCATAGGGATACTCAAAAATACATTGAACAAGTCACATTAGCTAGCAAGAGTATAGATACAACAGAAACCTCCTTGAGGAATCTACGAGTCAAGACAACAAGAACAGAGTTAGATAAATATGAGTCATTTGTAATAGTGCAAACTAACCGAATGAGGTGGTTATAAAATATATTATGTAAGGATTGAGAGCTAGTGGAAGCTCTCAAACAACAGAAACAAAGAGAAAGACTCTTGTGCCAACATGAGCAGCATTTAAGAGAGCAAGCTAAGCGGCTATATCTTAACAATTTATAGACAAATGGTGGTGACCACCAAATAACAAGACGCATTGACTCACCTAAGGAGAGACGCACTAGAAAAGATAGCCCACAATGAAATCCCCCACCAAATCATGAACAAAATCCAACTAATGAGGGAAGGGCAAACACAACAAACCAGGATCACAATCCTGAGTCCCCTCATAGGAGAGAGGAAAATAGAACATATCAAATGGATAGAGAGTTACCTCCATTGCCACTATGAGTAGGCTTACAAGAGGAGGAAATACATGCATCAAATGCATTTCAATAGCTTGCTGAAAAGATGAAAACCTTTGAGAAATAAGAGGCAGCTGGGAACTCACCAACATTGAGCAAAATACATATTCAACCATTATGCCCATCAATCCCTAGCCCTCCATATTCTAAGAACTTTGATATACCTAGGTTAGAAAATTTTAAGGGTGAAGAGGATGCACAAGATCATGTCACCAATTTTATCAATGCTTTTTTTCATCTTGAATACAATGACGCTCTCATGCTAAGAACATTCATAATGACATTTTTAGGTGCTGCCACTCAGTGGTTCAACCAACTACCTAAGCATAGCATAACCAAATTTGAACAAATAGTAAATGCATTCTTAAAAAATTTCTCCTTTGGTGCTAAGAAGAAGGTGAACCTTTCAGACCTAGCCAACTTGAAACAATATGATGATGAGCCAGTAATGGATTATGGGAATAGATGGAGAAAAGTCATGGCAAAATTATCATTCTCCATTCCCATAGAATATATCATTTGCATGTTCACCAGAAGTTGATCTAAACATATCTCCCTCTTTGCTACAACTTCAGTAGTATCCTTCATTTGAGGAATCTTTGGCATAGGCCAAGCTCATCGAAGAAATAAAAGTAGATGAGGGAACCATTAAACTCCAAAATAAAAAGGAGTGGAACAAGAATGGTAAGAATGACAAGTATAATTAGAAGCAAGGCAATCCTACTCCAGTAAAGCAATTCGTATTGGCTACACCCAAGTATGGGGGTGCACAACAACCCCAAAACTATCAAGCACATCCCCGTAAGCCAACTACGACCAAAAGAACAATCAGGGAAGAAATTGAGAATGCAAGTCACCTCGTTATTTCATGCCTCTAACAGAATCAATGCAATCAATATTTAATCAGTTGAGTGAGGCTAGGAGGATCAGGTTTCCTGATATACCTCTTATAGATCCCAACCATCCTAAGCCAAAAGGATATAGGGAAGATAATTTTTACCCTTATCATAGGATACTGGGGTATGACATTGAAGCTTACGTGGGGTTTAAGCATCAAGTGCAAAACATGATTGAGGTGGGAGAACTCAAAGTTGACAACCCACTAGCTCTTGATAATAGAGACATGGGAATATACAAAAACCCATTGCCCAATCATGAGGCCCCTCTAGAGCAAGGGGCCCAAGTCAATCAGGTTCAAGCTGACATACCTACCCACAGATGTGTTGGGATGGTTGATATTGTTAACATAGCAACAAGTACTAGGCGGTATGGTTAATCGCAACTACCTGTAGCTCCCGTGAACATCCCAACCACTCCTAGGTAGAGGTAAGACAACCTTCCAGGTCCACCAATGTGACCTATGGTAACTATTCGGAGTATATTGGAGCAAAACCTACAGATGACTCCAACTAAGTTATCCATCTATGAGCTCATACAATAGTTCCCAAATAATAGGGAGACTCTAATGGATATTTTAAGAACAATAGAACTCCAACTGCATTATGTGAAAGCCTTAAATCACTTTGTGGTACAAGTACAAGAATACCAGGAGCCTGTAATCCGATTCTATGATCATGAGATTAAGACAGTTCGTGCTGCCTTACCAGACCCTCTGCTAAAAATTGTAGCAGCAATCAATGACTTACCTTTCAATAGGATCTTGGTCGATACAGGTTCATTGATAAACATCATTACAACAAGTACAATAGAGCACCTCAAAATCCCCAAGTCCAATATCGTTCCAGTAGTATACACATTGAGAGCTTTTAATGATGCTCTATGCAATACTATGGGAACGATAGTCCTACCCATTAAGGTGGGGTACAAGACCATCCCCATGATGTGTCATATCTTAGAAGGAGCTATGCAATACAACATCATCTTAGGGCACCCTTGGATAAGGGCCACAAAGTGTGTACCTTCAATCTTGCACCAATGTGTCAAGTATGTGCACGAGAACAAAGTCTATGTGGTTTTGGCCGATGAAAAGCCTTTTAAATACGTCAATCAGGTGGACATTCTAGGAGAATTTGTAATCCCTTCTACTCACCTGTACGTGGCACATTCATCCCCAACCATACAAGTGGATAACTAAGACAAAGGGGTAAGAAAAGACCCATGCACATAAACACCTCCTAGTGCACTAAAAATAGTCAATGCTTCTAAAGTACCATCAACATAAAAACCAAAATATAATCAAAATCTAAAGGCACCCTTAGTTAAGGAAGAAATACCCAAGGAAGTGCCAACTATAGCCATTGCTAAAATGCCAAGTCCTATGGAAGAAGAAGATCTTCAAGATCAAAATGAAGATAGTGATTATCACCCTGCTTCACCAGTGTCATCCGTAGGGTCATCAACATTGCATGCATCAATACATTTGGCAAGCATAGGAATAGGGGAGTACCTTGTGCAAAACATCACCTTTACACCTATCATTGAGTCTGCACAAGACATGAGAAGGCCTAAGTACTTAAGGCCGCCAGTAGGAATAGTGTTTCCACTTGGAATTCCTCCAAAAAAACCAATTTTGTCTATGATGGCCTGTACTGCGCTCATAAGTCTTCAGACATAGAAGATGATAGTGATGAATTATTCATGATAAATTTTTGTTACCTCTCAAACCCCATGTTTTCTCTAAGCTACTTTGAGCATTGCCATTGGCATGGATATGGCCTTGGCATATATGAGCAGGGGCATAGGCGGCCATACGAGCCACAATATCAGCTTCCCTCTAACATATTTGGCTTAGGATATTATATCAGAGGTCGATATGACTCTCTTGCAGTGGCATTGGAAATATTAATCTTAGGGTTAGGAGAAGACATTGATTTCATTCCTTATCACCCCCTAAGAACAGAAATATTTTTGCAACAGATAAGTGGCCATGGTAAACATACTACCACCAAAAATTTATCATCCAAACATCTCAATTGATTCCACCCCAATAGGGTACAACTCATGGGATGAAGAGAATGGATATGAAGCAAGTGATGATGAGGCGCAACTTGGCTTAGCCTATCAGGGACATCGCTATTTACAAATATTCACATGGTCCATCCATAATGAGAGTGGACATACATCAGATGAAAGTGACTATGAATAAGAAGACTCAATATAAAGATCCTACTTAGGCCTAAGCCATCAACCCCTAATTTTGGGGCAAGAGACAAATGCAAATGGATTCTTCATAAGTGATGAAGAATATGAATATGAAATAGAGATGGCCTACTTGGGGCCAAGACATGAGACCCTTGTATTAGGGCTGCATACCAATGCTAACGGTTTTTGGATAAGTGATGATGACTTTGAGGATGAGACCGAGATGGCTTATCTTGGACCTCACCACTTATGACAAGTGAATGAGCTAGTAGAGAGAGGCGGCACTCAGTGCCATAGAGCCTCATCTCTAATTTTTGGAGAGACCTCTTGACCTAGATACCATTCATTGGATGGTCAATCCCCCTTTGCCTACATTCATAGAGTAATTAGATCCCAATGATCCTATTGTCCACCTTGCTTATGGGCTAGATCTAGAAATTCCCATTCCTCCAAAACCTCATCGAGAGAATGGAAGGGAAACCCTTGAGACAAGATTGTACCCATGTGGTCCTAGAGATTTCATCCCATCCATCAACATGATCTCCATTGATTTGATCACTCCATTTCATAATCCAGTAGATCCTACAAAATCATTGCATCTTTATATAGAGGCTATTGAGTGGGATCATGCTAATTTTCCCATAGAGCCTTAAGACCTCTTCCCCAACGAAGAGATTTTATAGTCGTTTAATTTTTTATTAGGTTGTGCATATGACATCTTCCATGTTGGTTTAGAACCTGAGTCAGTAGGTCTTGTGAATCCCACTGATGATATTCATTTGATACCCATGCCTCATCAGATAGAGGATGGGTCACATATGGCTATAGAAGCGACTTCAAGGTGGACATCAGCGATGATCCTACCCAACTAAGGAAATTCAATTTTAGAGAAATTCTATCTCCAGAGGAGTAAGCTATCCTAATTCCTCTCCTCAAAGAGAGGCCACATATTTTTGCTTGGACTTACAAATATATGCCAGGGATAGATCCAAATTTAGCTATTCACAACCTTTCATTGGATCCCATGAAGAATGCCATCAGCCTTTGCAGAGATCAATATTTATCTGGCAACATCACAAGTATTGGCTCCACCAAGGTTAGACATACCATTTTTACTATATATCAGCTACTGATTTTGCATTAAGCACCATGTTAGCCCAAAAGAACGAATAAGACAAAATAGCAAGCCATATATTACATTAGTTGCACCTTGGTGAGTTATGAACTAGGATATGCGTATGTCAAAAAGTTATGTTTAGCAATGATCTTTGCAACTTGAAAGTTGCAATACTACATGTTGATCCATACGACCTACATCATATCAAAACAAAATCATTTGTATTACATGATGATCAAGACATATCACAATACACGTACCACAAATTGGATCATGCTATTGATAGAATTTGATATAGATTTTGTAAGACAAAATTCCATCAAGGGATAAGTCATGGTAGATCAATTAGTAGAGGCGCCTCTTCAAGATAACAAGCCTCTCACTATAGAATTGCCTGATGATGCACTCTTTGCATCATCAGATCCACCAAAGCTTGAAGAACCTAAGAAATAAAGAGACATATCATTATTCTTTGATGGTTTGAAGTGTGAACAAGGAAGCAGAGCAGGGATTGTCTTTATCACACCACAGGGTACTCCATTACCCTTATCATTCAAACTAGACTTCCCGTGCACAAACAACAATATATAATATGAAGCATTGGTCCTGGGGCTCTAAACAGCCATAGCAATGGATATTAAAATATTGAATATCTTTGGTGACTCCTTGCTCATAGTAAACCAGGTCAAAGGACTATTCCAATGCAGGTGTCCACTCCTGAAAACTTACAAGGAACTTGTTGACACTTACCTAGCCCGGTTGGAACGGTACGACATCAAGGCAATTTCTCGCACATCGAATAGATTTATAGACACTATGGCATCTTTGGGATCCTTAATCCCTCATAATCCATTTGCTAATTTTACAACCATTCATGTGAAAGTTCTTTCGCACTCAATAATACGTCGTGAATATTTTGACAATCAATAATTAGTCAACATTATTAGCATCGAGCCAAATCAGGATTGGTCCTTCATAGTAAAAAATTTATTGTAAATGACACCTTGGGGGTCGTTGATCTCCCAAGGACCTATGGAGTGTGGTGCAACCATACACCATAGATTTGTTCCTCAATCCATGTTCACTAGTTCAAAAAGACAAGAAGGGCAACCCATATTTTCTATAGGAGTCATGGCTTATCAGGATTGGCTTTCCCAAGTGTGGGACTTCCTGAAGCTTGGAATAGAACCTCAAGGGTTGTCACATTTTGAAAGGTAAACATTCAAACAAAGAGCAACAAGATACATCTTGCTAGGATAAATCCTCTATAGACGAGGATATGATGGAGTATTAATTCGTTGTCTTGAGTCCTAGGAAGCATCTTGGGCAATTTTGCAAGCTCGCAACGGTATATGTGGAGGGTATTTTAGTGGCATGGCCATCGTTAAATGCATCTTGAGAATGGGTTACTATTGGCCCACAATGGAAAAGGACTATTGTGAGTATGTCAAGAAATGTAGTAAGTGCCAACATCATGTAAATATAACACACTTACCATTGCAAGTTTTATAGCCCATCCAGGTAGCATGGCCATTCTCGCAATAGGGACTAGACTTGATTGGAAAAATCTCACCCCCATCCTCAAGCCGACACACATTCATCATAATGGCCACAAAATATTTCACTAAATGGGTAGAATTGATCCCCTTAACATCAACAACTAGACCAAGGATTGCATAGTTTATACTCCATAATATCATAAGTCATTTTGGGGTCCCTTCAAATATAATATCGAATAATGAGCCATATTTAAAGAACATAAATGTGTGTGCTTTAATGAAAAAATACCATATTCAGTACAGTTTCTCAACACCTTATTATCCACAAGCAAACGGATAAGCAGAAGCTTCAAACAAAACAATAGTCTCCATTTTGAGGAATATGGTGCAAGACAATCACAAGGATTGACACATGCAGTTGCCTCTTGCACTATGGGCATACAGGACTAGTATACGGACACCCATTGGGGCAACATTGTTTTCACTAGTATATGGCATTGAGGCCATCATGCCATAGAGTTAGAAATTTTGACTCTAGGCATAACATTAAAGGAATTCATAGATGATGAAGTTGTGTGGCAAGGCCACCTTGATTAGTTGATGCTTCTTTATGAACGTTGAGTCAATGCTTTAGAGCATCTTCACATTTACCAAGATCGCCTTGCGCGAGCTTACAATAGTAAATTCCACCTAAGGGAATTCAAGGTTGGAGATCTAGTGCTCAAAGAAAACCAACATAATTCAAATCTGTCGTCGCATCTGTGAGATAAGTTCTCGGTAAACTGGATGGGTCCATATATGATTTCATAGAGATTTGGGCCTGGATCATATTGCCTTATATCATTAGATGGTTTTGAAGAGCCTGAACCTCTCAATATCATTCACTTAAAGGCATTTTACACATAAAACACAAAAACATTCAAATATTTCATAAAACACAAAAACATTCAAATATTTCATAAAATACAAAAACATTCAAATATTTCATAAAATACAATCAAAGGCTCCAAGGGCAATTCATACCGCTTGGTCAAAATCAAATCAAAGGCTCCAAGGATAATTCAAACCACTTGGTCAAAATCAATTCAAAGGCTCCAAGGGTAATTCATACCACTTGGTCAAAATCAAATCAAAGGCTCCAAGGGCAATTCAAACTGCTTGGTCAAAATCAATTCAAAAATGCTCCAAGGGTAATTCAAACCACTTGGTAAAAACCAATCAATCAAAGGGTCCAAGGGTAATTCATATCGCTTGGTCAAACATCAATTCAAAGGCCCCAAGGGTATTCAAACCGCTTGGTCAAAATCAATACCAAAAGCCCCAAAGGCATAATAAGCCCTTTGGTCAAATTAATCAAAAATATAAAAACAACATAAAATCAAAAATACAAAAACAATTGCATCTCAAATCTTGCATCCACATCATTGCATTGCATTTTCATATCCACTACAATTGCATATGTCATGAGAGACTCAAAAGTGATACCTGAGTTTGTCGTGCAAATCATTCAAATCCATACCTCCATTAATACATGTGTGTAATTGTGTTTTTCAACACAACCATTATTTGTTGCTATACATAATATACTAAGGTTTTTTGGTTAATCAACCACACCTAGTGATCTTATCAACTTTTGTGGAAAACAATTGTGATTAGTAGAAGGTAAGGTCTAGATGTGATAATACCTTGGATATTCAATATCCCATCACTAATTGAAACACTAAAATCCTAGCTGGTACAAGGAAAAGATGAAAGTTGCAAAGCGGTCTAGGTTACATGTAGACACCAAAACAGCACCAATCCGATTAAGTGACTACAAACACTGATCGCATTAACATACACAGCTTTCAGGGCAGCCCTCAGAGGTCAAACAGTGGTCCTGACCACTCACACAGCAGTTTAGAAGGTCAAAAAATGAGCAGAGCAAAGTTGGTCGCAAACTGCAAGCTTCAAATCCTAAACAAGCCTTCAATCTAAAGTGAGCCTTTAACAAACGCACAACCTTCAAACTTCAAGTCTTAAGCAAACTGCAAAACTTTAAGGCAAACCTAGCAAAAAGGGGAACCTTGGCCTTAGACGTCGCGAAATCGCGACGTCATGATTTTGCGCGTCGTGAAATCGTGACACCTTTGGCCCAGAGGGGAGCCTCGGCCAAAGGTGTCGCGATATCGCGCGTCGCGATATCGCGACACCTTTGGCCCCGAGGGGAGCCTCGGCCAAAGGTGTCACGATATCGCGCGTCGTGATATCGCGACACCTTTGGCCCCGAGGGGAGCCTCGACCAAAGGTGTCGCGATATCGCGACACCTTTGGCCCCGAGGAAAGGTGTCACGATATCACGCGTCACGATATCATGACACCTTTGGCCCAGAGGGGAACCTCGGCCGAAGTGTCGCGATATCGCGACACTTCGGCAACAAACACTTCTCCAATCAAAGGCGGACTTTGACGTGGCCGCCACATCCAAGGAATGACCGCCACGTGGCACCCCTACGTGCCCCTTTTCAAAGAGACCCCGTGGGTCTGTAGAACGGAGATACGACCAATCGGGGGGACACGCCCAATTAAGGGGATAAATTTTTTTTAAAAAAAAATTTTTAGGTTTTAACTAAGCGACGGACTTCACCAACTGCAATAATGAGACGAACAGTTTCAACAACAAATCCAGTCCGAGGCCATGCCTCATAACTGCTGATGTAAGTTCCCGATGATAATCTCTGTGCGAGCCATGTCTCATAAATCATCTGACAACGGTCAAATCTCAACGGTGCCTGCAGACTTAGGGTTTTGACATTAATATTTTAGAAGCGGAATCTTCTATAAAAACTAGCTCAATGCAATGTAAAAAAGAGACCACGAAGCATTTTGTAAACACAACGAAGTGCTGTTCATTTATGACCCGATTGCATCAGTCGATTTTACCTTCCTCACACCCAGAATCTCTTACGAAAGAGAGGTTGGTGGGTGGTTTTCAGAGGGTGAAGCCGAACCTTCATACCCGACAGTGGATCACGATATTCCACTAATTCGACGACAACACTCAATCTGAGATTCTGGGCCCTTCCTTAGTGGATTGGCGCCACAATCAAGTTCTAACGAGGGCGGCCCGCTTGGGCACCCCACGCCTTTTGCTAGTTTAATATATCTATTCATTTTATATCATCCTTCTCTTGTGTTTTATTTATGTTTTTACGTATTTACAATATGGAGTTTCAAAAATATATATCACGTATTGCCATATTTAAATAGTTTTCGAATATATATACTATTATTTTCAGTCTATTTAATTCACTTTAAATATTATCTTACATTACTTTTCTAGTGTTTTTATTCAATTTTCAATCAATCTTTGCATGTATTTCTTTTAAACGTTTTATCCTTTAGTCACAGGTGCTACTAAACGTTTTTATTTTTCTTTGAATACAGGAACAGCAACAGTAAGCAAGGATTTATCAACGCAAGCGGCGGCAATACTTTGGCCCGTCCATTTCAAATGTGGGCATGCGGATAGAAGCAATATTAATCCTGATTGTAACCGAGACAGACTAACACTCCTGGCCCCTGAAAAGGTAGGAGATGTATTGTAACCGAACGGAATTAATTTAAAAAAAGGCTGTGCTCCTGCTTTTCCCCTTTATATTCGGTTCATTCAAAGTTCTGTTTCCATTACGTCTGAATACTATTTTTTATTCCGAAATCTCATGCTTTCAGTGGCGATCACGGTGGGACCGTTCCCAAATTTTAAATCACAGAAACTAATCAGATTTGCTGTGTTTTAACAGGTACTTTTTTTAAAGCCGAAGGTCAGAAACAGCAAATCCGGGCAGAAAGAGGTAACGGTTTTTAACTGTCCAGGTCATTCTCTGCTGTGAAATTTCCGTTTATTTTTATTTGTTTAATCGTTTACTTTCAGTTTTTTTTTTTTTTAATTATTAAAGAAAGGTAGAGAAATTTTCTTTATAAAATTTTTCTTGCTTTAATTAATTATTTATTTGTTTATGTAATTATTTATTTAATAATTAAATTTTAAAAAAAAAAAAAAAAAAAAAAAAAAAATTAGTTTTCTACTTGTTGTTTTCCGGTTTGTAGTGTCTGTCTGGCATAGGGAAAGTTTTTTCTTTGCTGCCTGTTTCAATTTTGCAAAGTAAAATGAACCCCACACACCACGTGGTATTTTAAACCAAGGCGCTGGTCGTAAAACCCCAGCCCTTGAGCAAGACCAACGGTGGGTTCATCACCACCTTGGCTTAGCTTTGCATTCATTTCCCCGATTGTCACTGTTGTTAGACGTAAATCCTGACGAAAGCTGACCGAGTGTTGCTGGGGTGATTCCCATGCACGCGAGGATAAGTCTTCTATGGTAGGTGTCATTAACAGGACAATCCCCCTTCCGTACCGCCTATGTTCCACGTACCATCTGCTCTCACGTACCTATAGTTTCCCTCTCGTAAGGGCGGGTATATAGAGAGGTTGGTATATCGGTCCGGCAATGGTATATTGAAGGGGCGACCATTTATGGGAGTCATATGAGCCAACATTATGCATTTAAACGTTCTTCCAAAATTGCAAAAACAAAACAAAAAAATCAAAATGCACTAAACCAGTTTAGGACACACTATTTAATCCGTAAAAGAGATAATCACGATTTTGTGTATGAGTGTGTTCATTTCTGCTTAGTGTAGACCAAACGACAAATCACCATAAACAAGATAAAATCTTCTTAGAGAAGCGCCACAATGGTGTACACCCGTAGCCAAGCCCAATCAAGGGCGGACGCTGCGGAAGGTGCACAAAGAGAGGGCGCTAGTCGCCTTCGTTTTAGCCCTGAGGACTTGGCCATACCGCCTTGGCGGTCTAGCCTACAAGAGAGTCCATATCAGACCCCATCAAAAAGAAATTATTGGGAGCCTCCTCATTGGGGTATGCCCATCCAACACAGCCCCTTTCGGGAAGACGCTTTACACGTAGATCACAATGTAGGTAGACAACCGCCTCTTGAGGCTAGATTTGAATGGCCACAGCATGATGAAGCGCTAGAGAGGCATACTGTCCATTTGGAGAGACAATGTGGATATGGCGTCTCTTCTTTACCTCCCATCAGAATAGAAAGACAACATCCAGAGCGCAAGGCTCTTTACACAGGGCAAGCTAACTCCGCCCGCCCCTTTCACACCCATGAAAGGGAGTACGAGGAAGATCATCGCATTCCTCGGGAACAACATACAGCGTGGGAACCTTGTGTTTCTGCGCCTGCCAGATATCATGATCACACATCAAGGCTAGAGCCTCAAGCAAATGTCGCCTACCCCGACAAAGGGAAGCAACCCATTGAAATTTTAGACCATCAAGATCGAGGCAAACACATAGGCAAAACATTCAAGCCTCCTCAACAAAAGAGGGCAGACCCAGTCGACCCGACGAGTCGCCGAGACATGCCGCTCGCCAAGCTCGAATCACGCAGCTTGAGCAGGGTCATCAGGAGTTAGAGTACTTATACCGCTTGAATAAAGAGCGCATGCAGCGCGAAGCGGATGAGTTGCGATATAAACTACCTGAGCGGGTGCCAACCCCTCGCACCCACAGAGAGGAACAATATGAGAGGCACAATCCTTTGGTGCAAGACAGGTCTCCGCGACCTCGTCAAGCTTTGCCTCCGAGACCTTATAGACCCGAGAGGGAGGCCACTCCCCGAAACAATGATGGGTACCCTCAGCGGGGACTCAATCAAGGTCATAGGTCTCGCCCAGAGACTCCTCAAGAAGTTTATGAGGAGTACGAACCAGAAATAGAACGGGCCGAAACGCCCCATCAAGGCGGGAGGGCTGCCAATCGGCCACCCCCCCATAGGCCTCCAGTCTCCCATGACTCACAACGGGAGCAAACCAAAGAGGAAGAAATAAAATCTTTCGATGCATACAAAGCGCTATTAGAGCGTTTGGAGTCTATGGAGACAAAAGCTCCTGGGCATCAAAAACCCACATTATGTTAACTTCGTAGTCATCCGATGCATCCCTCGGTGCCTACACCTCTTTACCCCGAACACTTCAAGTTGCCTCAATTGGCAGTTTTTAAAGGTGAAGAGGATGCACAAGAACATGTCACAAGGTTCCTAAGTCAATGCTTCGGCATCCAAGATAATGATGCATTGTTGCTTCGAACTTTCATAACCACATTCGCAGGCCCTGCCTCGGATTGGTTCACACAATTACCCAAACACAACATAAACAATCTCGATCAATTAGTAGATGCGTTTCTTGAACGCTTTGCTTTCAACACAAAGAAGAAGGCATCACTGAGTGATCTGGCCAGCCTCAGGCAATATGAGGAAGAAACAATGACAGCATACGGGAATCGTTGGAGGGCTTTGCTTTCTAGGTTACCCTACCGTCCCCCTATGTCTGATCTTACGTAGATGTTTGCACGGAGTTGCTTAAAATCAATCTCTGGTCTATTGCTACTGCAGCAATACGACAGCTTAGAAGAAGCTTTGGCGCAAGCCAGAGTTATAGAAGAGATTAAGATAGGCGAAGGCGCAATTGCCAAGCCTAAAAAGAAAGAGTGGAATAAAACCACTAAGACTGGGAATACGCAATCACAACCCGCTGCGGTTAACCAAGTTGCGATAAATGCTCCCAAGCCTGTGCAAGAAATGCAGCCCCAAAAGGCTAATTACCAGGCAGTGCCTCCTAGTTATGAAAAAGACAATAAGAAACAGGAGCAGAATCAGCAGCGTCGCCCTAGGCGACAATTCACCCCTTACACGGAGTCCAGGGACTCCCTATTTGACCGCTTGTCAGCGGCAAATTTAGTCACCTTGCCAGAAATCCAAACTATCGACCCTAACGCCCCCAAGCCTAAGGGATACAGAGAGGAATTATATTGTAGATTCCATAGGCGCAGGGGACATGATTTGAATGGATGCTGGAAGTTCAAAGGACTAATCCAAGATTTAATCGAAAATAAAACATTGGTCGTGGACAACCCCATAGCGCCAAACAACCAACAAATGGGGGTATTCAAGGACCCCTTGCCTGCCCACGAGGCACAGGCAAAACCTCTCCAAGTTAATGAGGTGCGCCAGAATCTTCCCATGCAAGGATTTGTGGGAATGATCAGCATAGTGACGAGGAATAAAAAGTACCCAGCAGCTGCCCCCGTGGTAGCTACGAGGGAAGTTCCAACGACGTCGCAGCCTCAGCAATGCCCTGTGCAAGTACCTCCGCCTAGACCAGAGGTCACGATACGGACCAAACTCACGCAGAGTTTGCGGACCACATCGGCTAGGCTGTCCATTTACGAGCTTATTCAACAGTCAACACCTCATAGGGAAGCTCTTATGGACATTTTAAAAACCATCGACTTACAGCCTCAAGAAGCAAATTCTTTCAACAACTTCGTAGGACATGTGAAACGATGTACTGAGCCGGTCATCACCTTCAGAGAGGATGAAGTCAAAGCAATATCGAATGACACGGCAGATCCACCCCTGCACGTTGTTGCGCGGATCAACGGGATCCCGTACAAGAGAGTGTTGGTAGATACTGGCTCGTCCAGTAACATTATTACCACTGCAGCGCTAAAACATTTAAAGCTACCAGCCTCTCATATCACAGCCTCCACGTACACACTACGAGCGTTCAATGATGCAATATGCTCAACAGTCGACACAGTTGTTCTACCTGTCCAGGTAGGACAAAAGACAACACCAACATTGTGCCATGTGTTGGAAGGCGAGATGGCTTACAATATACTGCTAGGGCGGCCTTGGATCAGGGACATGAAGTGTGTCCCTTCCATCGCTCACCAGTGCTTAAAGTATGCTTTTGAAGGAGAAATACATGTAGTCCCGATGGACTTGGAACCCTTCAAGTATTGCAATGCGGTACAACTAATGCCTCAATCGACCCTCCCTTCAACGCATTTGGATTTCCAGTTAAATCCATCTAAACAGGGTCCAATACCGCAGGCACCACTGGTGACCAAATCACCAAAATCCCAGCCAGGTGAATCCTCATCATCTGCTCCTTCATTACCAACGCCACCTGTCATGGCTAAACAGAAGGACAAAGGAAAACAGATCATGGAAGAGGCTCAGCCCCTAGAAGAGGGTTTGCCCACAATTTCAACGGTATCAACAGAGGAAATATCCAGCACAACGGAAGCTGAGACTCCGAACCTACCAAACATGGAATGGACTCAGGAAGGACTCCCGTTCCCTCCCTCCCAAGCATCAACAATCACTGTTGAAATGGCTAGTACAGGCCTGGGGGAGTACATAGTGCAGAATGTTGTGGCAACGCCCGCATTAGAGTCAGTCCAAGATATGGGGAGACCTCGCCTTCCCATAGGAACAGTTGTTCCCCTAGGTCACCCACCCAACCAGACAAATTTTGTGTATGGGGGCCTTGATCATGGTCTTGAACCATGTAAGCAAAAGGAAGCAGACGAAGAGCCTTTTGTTGAAAACATCAACTATCTATCAAACCCAAACTTTGCCCTAAAATATCTCGGCCAATGCAATTGGCATGGATATGGGCTAGGCAGATATGAACAAGGGATGCGGGTCCTTTGCCAACCAAGATATCAGATGCCATATGATAAGTCAGGAGTAGGATTCCACCATCCCCTGCCCTTAGACATCTTGGTAGAAAATATGCAAGACCTAGAAATAGGCAACAAGGAGGGATTGGCACCAGATCTCTATGCCAACCCAAATACAGAATTTACATTGGGAGATTACCTCCCATGGTCAACCAACACCCTTGGCAACAGCAATAACTCCCCTCCTTTGCTAGAGAGAGGTGAAAGTTCGGACATTAATCCCCAAAGAGAATATCAATGGTGTCCGGACATCTTTTCGAAGTTGTTCCCCTTAGAGGTTCCAGTTGAGTCAGTACAGTGTCAAGAGAGTCAGGTCCCTCCACCAAAAGTGGAACAACCGCAATGGGACCAGATTAACTTACTGGAACAAGGAGAACCCTCAACGTCGCAAACAGTTGCTGAAGTGAATGAACATTTTTAGATCTCCGACAGTGACTCAGAAGATGAGACTGAGATGGACTATCTCAGACATGCGCGACGGCATCACCGCCCTTTAACTCATGAAGATCTAATGGGACAGATGGGCATAAGATTAGGACATGAATGGTGGGTAGACCCAGCAGGGTGGGACCTGATCTTGGATCCATGGCTCCACATTCACGATGAGCACCGTCCACCCCGAGACCCTATCATGACAACAGTGCCGAGGGAAGACCCTGTCCTCCATTTAGCACATAGGGCCGATCCATTCGTGCCCGTTCCCCTAGAGCCAGATCCAGAGTATAGGGAGCATCTAGAAGAATCAAGTTATCACCCCCATGGTAATGGAGACCAAATTCATTCCATCCACATGATCTCCATTGATCTGACCGCACCCATCCGCAATCCGGCCGATCCAGCATGGTCATTGCATCTAGACATAGATGCCATCGACTGGGATCGCGTCAATTCACCTTTATCCCCATCAGAGTACTGGCCTTTCGGTGAAATGCCTCATTTTACCCCAAGGACAACTCAGGATATTTTTCAGGCTGAAGAGGAACCCGAGGTTCCAAATGCAGATCTAAACTCAGCTGATGACATCCATTTGATCCCGACTCCACATCAGTTGGAGGACGGATCCCACATGTCAGTCGAGGAAACGACTGATGTAGATATCGGCACAGATCCAATGAATCCACAGATTCTTAAGCTGGGGGTAAGTCTTTCCCCCGAAGAGCAAGCCGACTACATTGCCCTTCTCAAAGAGAAGAAGGAGGTTTTTGCATGGTCATACAAGGATATGCCAGGACTAGACCCGCAACTAGTCACGCATAATTTAACGCTTGATCCGACAATCAAGCCTGTAAAGCAAAAACTACGTAAGATGCACCCAAAAGTGGCCTTGATGGTCAAAGATGAATTGCAAAAGCTGTTGGATGCACAGTTTGTCATCTGCGTGGATTATCCGCCATGGTTGTCCAACATGGTTCCCGTCAAGAAGCCCGACGGGAGGATTCGCATATGCACCGATTTTTGAGATCTAAACAAAGCGAGTCCTAAGGATGATTTCCCCTTACCGAGCATCGACGCGTTGGTAGACGCTACAGCAGGTCACGAAATGCTCTCCCTCATGGATGGTTTCTCAGGATACAATCAGATTCGTATCAATCCTGAAGACCAACTAAAAATGGCGTTCACAACGCCTTGGGGGACATTTTGTTATAAGGTCATGCCTTTTGGCCTTAAGAATGCTTGGTGCCACCTACCAACGTGCCATGACATATATCTTCCATGATTACATGCACAAAACTTTGGAAGATTACATGGATGATTTGTTAGCCAAGTCTCTTTTGCGCTCAAATCATATCGATGACTTAAGCAAGATCCTCGATCGCCTCATGGAGCATAAAGTTAGACTAAACCCCAAGAAGTGCGTCTTTGGCGTCACATCTGGAAAACTCTTGGGTTTCATAGTCTCAAAATGAGGAATCGAGGTGGACCCAAAGAAAGTCAAGGCAATCCTTGAAATGGTTCCCCCAACTACAATCAAGCGACTCGAAGTCTGCAGGGAAAGGTCGCGTCAATTAAACGCTTTATAGCGCAATTATCTGACAAGTGCCGACCCATGAACAAATTATTGCACAAGGGGGTTACATTTCATTGGGATGACGAGTGCCAGTCAGCCTTTGACGAGATCAAACAATACCTGGCTTCGCCACCAGTATTGGCACCACCTAGACCAGGAGTGCCGTTCTACTTATACATCTCAGCTACTGAGGTGGCACTGGGCGCCATGCTAGCCCAGAAGAATGAACTTCACAAAGAACAGGCTACATACTATCTTAGCCGCACCCTGGTCAGTTATGAACTTAACTATGCATACGTTGAGAAACTCTGCTTGGCAGTGGTGTTTGCTACCAAAAAGCTACGCCACTACATGCTCAACAACACTACGTATGTTGTGTCTAAGGAGAATCCATTGCGATACATGATGAGTCGTACTTATCATAGTAGTCGCACGGCGAAATGGATCATGTTGTTGACGGAATTTGACATAGAGTTTATTGGACAAAAATCTATCAAAGGACAAGTCATAGCCGATCAACTAGCAGAGGCTCCTCTTGAAGACGATCAGCCTCCGGTCATAGAACTACCCGATGATGGGGTCTTCCATGTCTCAGAATCGCCAGATTCTGATGAGCCTGAGTCACGAGCCGACATAACCCTATTCTTCGATGGTTCTAAATGTGAGCAAGGTGGTGGCACGGGAATTGTATTCTTCACACCGTAGGGTGCCCCAATGCCCCTGTCATTTAAATTAAACTTCCCATGCACCAACAATAACGCAGAGTATGAAGCCTTGCTCCTAGGTCTTCAGACAACAATCACCATGAACATCAAATGACTGAATATCTTTGGTGATTCGTTGTTAATAGTCAATCAAGTCAAAGGGGTATATCAATGCAAATGCCCGAGTTCTGAAGGCTTATAAAGCCCTTGTGGACAAATTCCTGGCAAAACTTGAGTGGTATGACATCGAGGCCCTCCCTCGATCATCGAATCATTTTGCGGACACAATGGCCTCCTTGGGGTCACTAATTCCGTAGGACCTTTTCGGTGATATGACAACCATTCAAGTCAAAACCTTATCGCAATCCGTGATGGAGCGTGCAAGCTCAGACTTGACGCCAAGAATCCACATGATCCAGATTGAACCATCCTCGGATAAGTTCTCTCGAATCCGAGATCGTCTGAAACGTGCCAACTGGGGGTCCTTGTTCTCCCCTACTCCCATTAATAGCAACACAACGCTATTCTTGCAGGTTCTATCCCATTCAGTGTTTGCTAGGGAGGAACTTCAAGAGGGATTGGCTGTTCATACTGTCGAGGTTTCGATCAACAAGACTGGTATTTACCCATTAGAGACTACCTCAAGCTAGGTAATCTCCCACTTGGATTGACTCATGCCGCAAAACGAGCACTCAAGCAGAAAGCGGCTAAATATGTCTTGATAGGAGACATTTTGTATCGTCGCAGCTATGAAGGAATCCTCCTTCGTTGCTTGGACCAGCAAGAGTCCACTTGGGTAGTTGCCCAAGCGCACGATGGTACATGTGGTGGCCACTTTAGTGGTATGGCCATTGCAAAGCGCATTCTTCGCATGGGCTATTATTGGCCATCTTTAGAGCGAGATTGTTGCACCTATGTCAAGAAGTGCGTGAAGTGTCAACATCATGCCAATTTGATGCACGTACCTTCTCAGGCCTTGCAGACAGTCCGATCTGATTGGCCGTTCTCGTAGTGGGGCTTCGATCTAATTGGAAAGATCTCCCCTGCATCGTCAGGCCGTCACACGTTTATCATAACGGCCACAGAGTACTTTACCAAGTGGGTGGAAGCAATTCCGCTTACCTCTACGACAGGACCCCGCATTGTGGAGTTCATTTTGCATAACATCATATGTCATTTTGGTATTCCATCCAAAATAGTCTCGGATAATGGAACGCCTTTCAAGAACAAAGACGTGCGTGCTTTGACCACAAAGTACAAGATTCAGCATAACTTTTCAACACCATATTATCCGCAGGCGAATGGGCAAGCAGAGGCGTCAAACAAAATGCTAGTTGCCATCCTTAAAAAGACCATCGCAGATAGTCATAAGGATTGGCACATTCAAATCCCACTTGCCCTATGGGCCTATCGCACTAGCATTCGGACACCCACTGGGGCCACTCCGTTTTCGCTTGTGTATGGCTCCGAGGCAGTCATGCCTCTCGAGTTGGAGATTCCTTCCCTGCGCATATCAATGCAGGAGTTCATCGACGATGATTCTACGCGGCAAGCCCGGTTAGACCAGCTTACGTTGCTTGACGAACGACGCGTTAATGCTCTCGAGCATTTACGTATTTATCAAGAGCGACTTAAGAAAGCTTACAACATGAAAGTTCACCTGAGGGACTTTCGGGTTGGTGATTTGGTTTTGAAGGAAAACCAACAAAATTCCAGCTTGCCATCCCACCTAAGGGACAAGTTTGCGGCAAATTGGTTAGGTCCATATATCATTGATAGCAAAATAGGACCCGGGACATACCGGCTAGCTTCTCTTGATGGTATCAAGGAAACAGAACCCTTGAATATCAGTCATTTGCGACCATTTCATATCTAAGAGAGCCAAATCCCCAAAATGCTCCAAGGATTCTTGCAATCGCTTGGTCAATCCCCAAAATCTCAAAAACTACCGGTCAACCCAAATGCTCTCAAGCATTCTTGCAATCCTGTCAAATCCCAAAATGCTCCAAGGATTCTTGCAATCGCTTGGTCAATCCCAAAATGCTCCAAGGATTCTTGCAATCGCTTGGTCAATCCCAAAATGCTCCAAGGATTCTTGCAATCGCTTGGTCAATCCCAAAATGCTCCAAGGATTCTTGCAATCGCTTGGTCAATCCCAAAAAGCTCCAAGGATTTTCTTCAACCCAAAATGCTCCAAGGATTCTTGCAATCGCTTGGTCAATCCCAAAATGCTCCAAGGATTCTTGCAATCGCTTGGTCAATCCCCAAAATGCTCCAAGGATTCTTGCAATCGCTTGGTCAATCCCAAAAAGGCTCCAAAGATTCTTGCAATCGCTTGGTCAATCCCAAAATGCTCCAAGGATTTCCATAATCGCTTGGTCAAAAATCAAGAAAATTCAAAAACAACAAAAATCATCAAAAACAACAAAAATTTGCATCTCATTTCTAGGCATACTCAAATTCATCAATAGAGAGTTCTTCTCGCAATTCATCTTCATATTCACCAAAATCAATCCATCAAAAATACAAAAATACATAGCTGCATTAAAGCATTGCATCCATACATTGCATATTTGTGGTCGTACAGGTCAAGGGCACCATAGGCTGTAATAAATCCGCTAGTCCATCTTGTTCCACACTGTTCCATTTTCCAAAAAACAACAAAAACACCATGCATTGCTTTTTTCCACACTAGAGTCAATGGTCTTTTAATGTATCAAGGGTTTTCGTGATTCAGTCATCATTTTGCTCTTTAGCCATGTAATGTATCAGGTCAGACAGATTTTACGAAGGTAGAGTTATACTTGAAATACACCTTGTTACGTAACATCCCAACACAAATTAAAACACATAAAAATTCCCAAGTTGTGTGAACGAAAGATGAAACCTGCACAGTAATCCAGGTCACCATAAGCGAAACGGTTATCTTGCTCATCCCCCTGTGCGAATGACCCCAAGAATGCTGAGAGTTGGCAAAAGGACAAGCATCCTCCCTACCCAATTCCCTAAGAATCCCAAAGTTCTAAATAGTTGCAAAACATCAAAAATTTGCAAGCGTCAAAAACTCCAAAATTTGACATCCTACAGTGCACATATCAAAAGGCACAAAGAATAGTGATTATCGTCACTCCATATCCAAATCCCTTGCTCAAGAGAAAAGAAAAACAAATCAAAATAAACAGTGATTATTATCACTATAAGGAGCAAGTATCCCAATACAATTGAAGAAAAGAAGGGAGTTGAACTTGAATCCCTGGAACTCTCAGCATTCTAACAGGTCATGAGGCAAGCCTCAGTACCGGTTTGGTTGATAGCCTATCGGTCACTGGCGGTAAACTTCTCGCATGACGATATATCTATCACATTAACTTGTGTACAGATCAATATTTGCATGTGGATGAGCTAGCTTATGGTATCCTGGATGACACCGCAGATTAATCTAACTACATACAACAAAGGAGTTAGTGGAACTAATTAGGTGATCCTCAGTACAGATTCGGTTGAAAGCCCATCTGGCACTGGCGGTATCCTGACAAATACCACATAAATGAACTCAATTGCACACACAGGGATGTGAAATAGCTTGGTCAAAAACAAGTCCGATTCATACCTTGTTCAAAAGTCTTGTAAGATAAAGTACAATCATGGCTAGTAAGTTAAAACCGTCTGAGTCTCAGAAAACCTTAGCTACATTTCTAAACCAATTGCACTACTTTTCATCCTTGCAATACCATCAGAAAATACAAAAAAGAAACACCACATGTGTACACAGTCTAATAATGGAGTTCTAAACAGTCTATGGTGCCATAACCAAATATCACCAAGTCTATCCATCCATTCCATTTCTGCATATCACATATCAATCAAAACCATTTGCATTCATCATGCATCCATCAACATCAATCATTGTGCATAAAATCATGACATATACACAAAGAAAGAAAATTAAAACAACAAAAACATCACAAAAATGCAACACAAAAACATAAGCAATAAGCATTGCCGGACACAAGTGCTCTTGCACTTAAACTCTTGGCATACAAAAAATCGATGTCGGGGTTCAAATTGTCACTCTCCTACTTCCCCAAGAAGGCTACCATAGCCGGACCGCTCCACGGGAAGATGGGTTGTTGATGATTTCACCCCATTATGGCATCACCAAAAGGGTTAACACCCACCAAAAATAGGTCCACATGTCGGAAAACTGCACGTGCTTAAATGGTAAAACATCTAAAGGCACCCTAACCTAAGTCATCTTGGGTCAAGCGACTCGTCGCTTTTCTCACGAAGGTCATTCCCTCATCGATTCGTCGCTTGAGGGGGTAGTCACACTTAGTCACCAATCAACAAGCACACACCCAATCAAGGCAATGACATGCATTCAAAGAATCATTGACAAAGACAATCACGCTCCTGCTTGGGGCAGTAAACAAGCAATCATTAAGTTGATCAAATACTTGGCATTCCCGAAGCATGAACACAAGGTTTCCCCTGTGGACAAAAGGTTACGCCCTTTGCCTAATCATGACTGATCAATGTCCAAGCTCAAGTCACACCTCACCAAAATAGGTTAACACTTGAAATCAAATTCCTTAGCTCGTCAGAAGCAAGGATTCAAGAATGCATGCCCTTTCCATACTTGGGGCATCAAAAGTTGGTTAGGTTACCAAGAAACCCTAATCATTAGTGCTTTGGTTTTCTATTTTTGCTCAGCACTGCGCCACCCGCAGCGCTTCCCAAAAAGGGGCATCTGTAGACACCAAAACAGCACCAATCCGATTAAGTGACTACAAACACTGATCGCATTAACATACACAGCTTTCAGGGCAGCCCTCAGAGGTCAAACAGTGGTCCTGACCACTCACACAACAGTTTAGAAGGTCAAAAAATGAGCAGAGCAAAGTTGGTCACAAACTGCAAGCTTCAAATCCTAAACAAGCCTTCAATCTAAAGTGAGCCTTTAACAAACTGCAACCTTCAAACTTCAAGTCTTAAGCAAACTGCAAAACTTTAAGGCAAACCTAGCAAAAAGGGGAACCTTGGCCTTAGACGTCGCGAAATCACGACGTTCGCACCTTTGGCCCAGAGGGGAGCCTCGGCCAAAGGTGTCGCGATATCGCGCGTCGCGATATCGCGACACCTTTGGCCCCGAGGGGAGCCTCGGCCAAAGGTGTCGCGATATCGCGACACCTTTGGCCCCGAGGGGAGCCTCGGCCAAAGGTGTCGCGATATCGCGCGTCGCGATATCGCGACACCTTTGGCCCCGAGGGGAGCCTCGGCCAAAGTGTTCGTATCACGATATCGCGACACCTTTGGCCCAGAAGGGGAACCTCGGCCGAAGTGTCGCGATATCGCGACGTCGCGATATCGCGACACTTCGGCAGCAAACACTTCTCCAATCAAAGGCGGACTTTGACGTGGCCGCCACATCCAAGGAATGACCGCCACGTGGCACCCCTACGTGCCCCTTTTCAAAGAGACCCCGTGGGTCTATAGAACGGCAGATTCGACCAATCAGAGACCAGCATTCAAGCAAAAATTAAAAAATAAAAAAAAAAAAAAAAAAATTTTAACTAAGACTTCACCAACTGCAATAATGAGACGAACAGTTTCAACAACAAATCCAGTCCGAGGCCATGCCTCATAACTGCTGATGTAAGTTCCCGACGATAATCTCTGTGCGAGCCATGTCTCATAAATCATCTGACAACGGTCAAATCTCAACGGCGCCTGCAGACTTAGGGTTTTGACGTTAATATTTCAGAAGCGGAATCTTCTATAAAAACTAGCTCAATGCAATGTAAAAAAGAGACCACGAAGCATTTTGTAAACACAACGAAGTGCTGTTCATTTACGACCCGATTGCATCAGTCGATTTTACCTTCCTCACACCCAGAATCTCTTACGAAAGAGAGGTTGGTGGGTGGTTTTCAGAGGGTGAAGCCGAACCTTCATACCCGACAGTGGATCACTGTATCCCACTAATTCGACGACAACACACGACCTGATAGATTTTGGGCCCTTCCTTAGTGGATTGGCGCCAAAGTCAATTTCTGACGAGGGCGGCCCACTTGGGCACCCCATGCACATTTTTAGTTAACGTAATATATTTGATTCTTTTTGATATATCCTGCAATTAACAAGCATCTAACCTTATGTTTTACGTCTATGTTATACTGTATGCTGTTATATATTTTACAATATGGATTTCAGAAAATGTATATCACGTATTGTCATGTTTAAACAGTTTTTCGAATATGTATCATCGTACTATTGAGGCTTTGGATCATTCTATATTTAATCATGTATTTTAAATATTATCTTACATTAAGTTTTTCGAATGTTTACTTGGGTAAGCCTGAGTTGTTTTATTCAAATATTTAATCAATCTTTGCACGTATTTCTTTTAAACATTTTATCCTTTAGTCACAGGTGCTACTAAACATTTTTATCGTTTCTTTGAATACAGGAACAGCAGCAGTAAGCAAGGATTTATCAACGCAAGCGGCGGCAATACTTTGGCCCGTCCATTTCAAATGTGGGCATGCGGATAGAAGCAATATTAATCTCGATTGTAACCGAGACAGACTAACACTCCTGGCCCCTGAAAAGGTAGGAGATGTATTGTAACCGAACGGAATTAATTTAAAAGGGTTGTGCTCCTGCTTTTCCCCTTTATATTCGGTTCATTCAAAGTTCTGTTTCCATTACGTCTGAATACTATTTTTTATTCCGAAATCTCATGCTTTTAGTTACCTTAAGATAAAAGGATCTTCCTTGCTTATTCCCCTATGCAACCAGTTTAAAGGTGCTAAGAATTGGCAAAAGGACAAGATTTACCCTATCCAAATTCCTTTCTTACATAAAAATAAGAAAAATCCCAAAGCAAAGTACATATTCAAAAGGCCAAGCATACAGTCAAGATTTCAAAGCAATAATCTGATACACAAAATCATATATTCAAAATTCAAAGAAAAATCATAGCTCAAAAAATCAATCAAAAATAAACAGTGATTTTCATCACTACATATGAGCAAAATAAATAGTGATTATCATCACTACCAAAATCCTCGCTCAAAGAAAAAAATCAATCAAAATAAATAGTGATTTTCATCACTACATATGAGTAAATATCCAAAAGCCAAAAAGAAGGGAATAAATATTGAATCCCTGGAATTCTTAGCATTGTACAAAACTAGGAGAAATCCTTACACATGATGATATGCCTATTACAATTGCTTCATGCATTTGTGTAGACCAATGTTTGAATGTGGATGAGCTAGCTTAGGTAACCCAATATTGCCTAGTGGTATAGTCCAACTAAGTCCAACATAAGGATGAGATGAACACTTGAGTATCCCTGATATTGGGAATGGGCTGAAAGAATCCCACTTGACATTGGAGGAAATGCTTGAGTTCTACCTCAAAATATACAATCACTTGCACACACAGAGATCATGAAAACCAGGTCCATGGTAAAATCCTTACTTTTCAAAAGTCTAAGTGGTAAGTAGACAACTATTGATAGGGTAACTAGAGTGTTTGAATCTCTTGAAAGCCCCAAAAAATATTACATAGCAACAAATCATAACATCATTCACACCATCACTTTCTTTATAATATTCTATAAATTAAGGGGTATCAACATAGTAGGACAGATACGGCATATATATTAGAAATAGTATATAGATAGCCACTGACTACTTTATATCTTTTAATTTACAAAAACTTATTAATAAAAAACATTACACACCATTACATCTCACATATGAATACTAATCAATTCTTATGATAAGAGTGATAATTTAAATTCATGATTAGTTTTTTACTTTCTGTGGTATCACCCATTAATATTGTCAATGTCATATGCATTCCGTATGTTTTAAGTGATTAGAGCATACAAGTTCATTTATACCATTCCATCACATAATTTAGATGCATACAATTAAAGCAAAGTGAAAACATTCATTAGCAATAACATCGCATTCACAAAAACAAGTCATTAAATCCATAAAGCACATCATAAAACACATAGGCAATATCCATATGCATACAATCATAAATTCATCATTCATCATCAAAATACATTGCATCATATCACCAAATCATATAAGCATCTACACATCCATCTAAGCATATTTAATATCATCTATCATATAACATATACATCAAATCATCATAATACCATCATCACATCATATCATAAAACAAAATAACAACAAAAATATGAGCAATAAACAATACACATAATAAGTCATAATGCAAAGATATCATAAAAGTATGTGTGTCAAGTCCAATGGATGTACAAAAATACCCATGGGCTATAGTAATCTAGGTCATTCAACCTCAAAAATGGATCAAGGACCAATTAAAGCATCAATCAAATACCAGACCTGAGCCCCCTACATCACATCATCTAGTGCCACCTCCCCCTGTGGTGGTGTCGCGAGTCGAATGATGCAAGCATGTAGGTATCTCTGTCTAAGTCTAGGTCCTCTAGCTAGTACAGGTAGAAGACTGCCCCGAGGTGGAGCACCCATTGACCTACGAGCTACCCACACCATCTAGATCCTTAAGGACAATCTCATTCCTCTTGAGATACATTTGAAGAATGGTGACATGATCCACAAGTCCTTGGATCCACTCCTCATGCTCACCCAATAAATACTGAATTTGTCCCACATCTACTCTTGAACATACCACTAGAACCTCTTATAGTGTAGAAGGAGGAACAAAAAACTGCATCTTGGAATTGCCACCCCCAATAGTAGCCTACAGAGCCTATATCTGTGTTGAGAGCTACTCAATGGTATCATCTCACTTCTATACCTAGATCTTAGTGGCCTAAAGCTCAACCTCGACCTCATGCAGTTGTGCTCTCAGAGGAGAGTCTCTCTCCTTAGGCTCTAACTCCCCTCCTCCTCAGGAACATCAAGATCCTCCGTTGCCACCTACTCTACTAATTGGACCCATACCTCGGTCCTGGCTTGGACTCTACGTCCTGTCGGATCTATGCCATCACCCCCACCATCATCCTCACACCCTAGGCTATCGACACCATGCCACATCCGATCACCCCACTACTAAGAGTAGGCCTCTGTAACTCCCCCAACCACTCTAGGGTCAATATCTACGGCATCCTCCTCATTCGAAAGCTCTGTAATCTACCATGGAGGTAGGTCCTTCTCTACTGTGAGGCACCTATACAAGAATGGTACCAAGGGCACATCCTACTATAATCCATACTGACGAAGAACCCGAGAGTAGAAGAAATACTCTCAGATGGTAACCCACGGCCTCCCACTCTGTCTTTTAAACTAGTTGGATCATCCCAAGGACACTTATAGTAAGGTTGGCACATGATATCTTTAGCCAAAAGTCTAGTGAAAATGTCAATGTAGTGGGACAACTCCCCTGTGAAAGTGTGGCTCTTACTCTCCTTATGCTCTCGAGCCCATCTGGCAGCATAACACTATTTCTGAGCATCGATCACTATAATCTCAGTTGGGAGACCCTTAGGGTGATCTACCTTAATATGCTCCCATCCCCACACCTATAGGAGCAAGCTGTAGGCAATGTTGACATGTCCTCATCGATGGATGTGGTACAACTCATCGTAGCATTGAGCCAATAGTGACCTACCCCATGCATAGATGATAGGCTCCTCGTTATCCAATAGATCCTGCACCATTTCCAAAAGGTTCCACGGGAACCTCAAACCTGAGCAGTCTGGGATAAGAACATTGTTGATAACCATCAGCAATACGACATGCCTCACCGTAAATACATCCTCCCTATGCCAGTGGCTGATGGACACTCCTCTGGACTTGTTGTCCTTGAGAGCATCCATAGAGTGCCCTCTGAACACCCGAGTGAAGACAACCACTTGATCATTAGTGGTCGAAGAGACAATGGCCACCCCATAAAAAGGAATCTAAAAGATCCTATATACATCCTTCGGCGTAATGGTCATCTTGTTGGTCGAGAGGTGGAAGGTATTAGTCTATGGATCCCAACGATGGTCCAAGGTCATAAGGTAAGCCTGATCTACCATGATGTATGATAGCCTGATGACATACTACAACCCGCGAGCTTTAAACCATGCCTAGTCCAGGAAGTAAGTCAAGCAGGATATTTGGGTCCCAAGCTCGAGCAGTAAGGATCTAAGCAAAGCAGAAGAAAGACAAAGCATAACTATAGTGCATCTAAGGCATAATTCACCAAAAAAATATGAAAACGATGCAAAAGTGTACGGACTATTCTAAGTCTAAGCAAATGAAGGATAAGATTGCATCTAATCGGAGAACAAAAAGTGGTTCAAAAATTGAAAAATTCCAAAAAAATAAAAAATGTCATAAAAATTCAACAAAATGCAAGAAAATATGGCTAAGGTTTTAGCCGGTGTTGCCTACAGTGGCCGAAACCTGGCCGCTGGAGGCAGCAACGACCAAGATCCAACAGTTAATTTTTTTATCGTTGGGATTTAAGCTTGGCCACTCTGAGTGACAGTAGCTCATAACCGGCTACTTTGAGCGACAACAGCCAAGGGGTGACACGAAAAACCCATGAACCCTTGGCCAAAAAATTTAAAAAAAATTACAAAATAACTTAAACAAATCAATATAGGGAGGGAAAATAAATAGAATGTAAAAAAAATGTTCCCAAACAAGCATCAAAACTAAGCTAAGTTTTAGAACGCCCAAAATAGTGGCAATACATGAATAACAAAAAAATTCTAAAACCCTAGGCTAAAGCCACTAACAAAAAAATAAAATTGGGGACTAACCCACCATAGCAAAAGGGAAGCTAAGCCTAATTATGAAGTTTGTTCATTGCCAACAGGTTTAGTGAGGTTCATTTTTCCCATTACTTAGTGAGGTTTAGTTTTACTCATACAAGGAAAAGAGAGCTAGGGTTTTGAAGAGAGAAATACCCGAGAAGCTTTGGCTCCTCCAAAAACTGATGTCTCACCCTATGCAGCCATGTCCTCAATGCCAACAAACTCCAAAGTCACAACCGTCGTCATCACACTAGAGCTCCCAAAGTGAATCTTCAAAATAGTGAAAGTGAAAGGTCAAACCCTAGAAATGTAAATTTTATATTTCCTTAATTATTCCTTGGCCATTGCTAACGTCAGTGGACTAAACTTCTTGGATGCTCAAGATGACAGCGACCATAGGCAAAAACTCAGAGGCCGTTGAAACCTAAAAATGACTAGATCCACAGATTAAAATAAGGGATTTTCTCCTTGAGGGATCCCACAAAAATAGCAAATAAACACACTTTTGTGGTTTTAGATCATCAGAATGTTCAAAATAAAAAAAAATCACATAAGAGCACAATCTCAGGTAGGCCTCATACCCAGTTACTTACTCTATCAACTTGGTGATTGCAGCGATTCACACTCCATGTATTTTGGTAAGATGAGTAGATAACCATAAGGCCACTTGGGGCAAAAAACAACTCATTTTGGAATTACGATGTGCCACCCTTCAATCCCGAAGAAGACCAAGATGGTTGGACTGCTCCATGGGTGTGAAAGGATCATCCTAATTCCCCTATGACATCAAAAACATTAAGTCAAAGTGATACAATCTAAACATAAATAGAATCACTCATCCTAACTCCCTAAGAAGGCTATTGATAGCTAGAACGCTCCTCGGGATAAGGATGGATGATCATCATAAACAATTAGAATCACACTTGGATGTGGGATTGCCCATTAAAAGAAACAAATGCTAGAAAGGAACTAGATTAGTCATATTGGTCAAGCGACTTGTCACTTCATTCATTATCATTTCTTCACCAATTCATTATGTGAGGAAGTAGTTCAAGACTTCAACATAATCATAATCAAAATTAGCAAAATATCACTTGAGCTAAGTCCACCAAATGTTGAGACAATTATTCAAGGGATGTGCACCATCTTGCATGATTGGGCCATCTAGAATTGATCAAACCATTGATCACCATACACCCTACTGTAGCACCCTAAAATTGGTGCAGTAAAATTATAATAATTACATTCACCTTAGTAAATAATTTAAATTCAAATTTAACCTCCCAAACCGCCCGTTAACCGTCGGGTAATCCGTTTCCCCCTTTTTCGTGCCAATTTTAGAGGTTGTTTTGACCGTTTGACGATATCGTCGCCGATCAGACGATATCGCCCTAGATCTGACGATTTCGTCTGGGCTAGGACGTCCAGACGATCTTGTCGCAAAACTGATTTTGCAAAATTAGCTTCTGTTCCAACGGGTCTCCAATCCGGGCAGAAGCGTGTCTGCGCCGTTAGGGACCCTCCCCCGTTGGAGATCTCCCAAATTGGGATGATCTCCAACCTCCTAACTACTCCCCTAAGCCTATTTAATCCTAAGCTATCCCCTTAGCACCCCCCCTGGCTGAAATTCCCTGTAAACTGACTGTCTGCACGTTAAAACATCTCAAACTCTATTTTGCATTGGTTCTTTATCAATTTTGTTGCAGGTACCACCTTATTTTTTAGTCGGAGCAAGCATACATCGTCGTCGATGAACCTGTTCAGATCGGAGGTGATCTTGTCAAATGCGAGACGATTTCGTACTGATACGAGGCGATCTTGACTGCAGTCCACATTGAGGCAATCAGTGCCTGAAGTTTGCATTTCTCAACCTTTTCTTTGTTGTTTTCTTCTGCAAATTAGATAATTTATTCAGTATTTTATACTATTTTGCATTTGGAGTTCACCCATTTAGATTAAGTGCATAATTAAATCCTAATTATCATCTAATTAGCATGATTTATTTCTGTTTCTGTGCATAAGTTTCAGTTTGATAACACTGCTGTTATTTTATGTCATTTTCCTCTATTATCATTGTTGTATTCTTTGTATTTTGCATCTATTTTTCTGTTTGCAGGTTTCTGATGAATTCGTCAGATCTCAGATGATCTTGTCTGATCTCAGATGATTCTATCGAATTCCAGATGATCCTGACTGCTTCAAACACCAGAATCTTCATCAGACATCCGGATCAGGTATTCTGCTTTTAATGTTCAGTAATTTCTCTATTTTTTGTCTTTAAATCTGTTTCTTGTATTCATTAAATCTGCACTTTCATTTAGATTAATTTAGAATCATTTGGCCAAACCTAGGATATGAATGCTTAAGGTTAAAAATGAACACATCAAAACACATTCCAAACCTAGGCGTGGAAACTGCCATTAAATGTTTCCTGGTGAACCCACCATCCATCGAAAAATCATCAAAATACACCTCCCTTGAGAGGCGGGACCTTCGCAAAGTCCTCTCAGTCCGAGGTACCGCACCATCCTTTTCCCATCCTCCTTTCGGGCACGGATCCTATAGCCTGAAGGTAAGGGTGTGAAAAATTTGGAGCGATACATTTTGGTGAACCCGACGTGAATGCATCATAACCTTTTGAAAACAAAAACAAAACAAAAACATATATAGAACAACTAAAACATAGATGCATTTTAAAAACATTTAAAGTTTAAAATCATGTTTAGATGGTAGCTCCTAAGAAAAGGTTAGCAGTTACTATAAATGTAGAAAACCAATTAGCAGCCGTAGAAATCAATTCTATGCTTAATGTGCCTGAGACAAGTAGAAATCAATTCCTGTGGAACGAACTTGATAGAAGACTTAGTCTCATCTCATCTAGGTCCACACAACTTAAGCAAATCAAGAGGCTAGTCCTAGATAGAATCCTGGATCCTCATCAACTAGTTTTTTATCATGAACTTCAGAGAGCCTGCCATAGATGGTTAGCTTATAGGAGAGCTCTAGTATCTTCAGAATTGTTCACCTTCGAGGAATACCTCGAGAACGCAGCCATTGTGCACCAGTTCCTAGGTTGTGTAGAAGACCAAGAGGTTGTTCTTACAGATAGGGAAATATGGAATAGAGTTCCACGAGCTGTGCTATATCGAGAGTATTGCCATGAGCTTTACTTTTATCAACCAGCATCTGAAACAGACAATATCACTATAGCTCTTTTCATCAAATTTTTAAAAGAAAACTTTCAATTTGAAGAAGAACACTTCATGACTCCTGAACAACTCGAGCCTATTAATGATATTTATAAATTGTTTATAGAAAACTAGATTATTACTTCAGTATTATTTCTTGCATTTATTGTGTTATTTGTTGTCTTTATTATATTATTTCAAAAAACAAAGAAAAACTAAAAAAAAACATAGCAAAAACTTAAATATTTCATTTCAAATATTGTAGTAGGTATATAGTAAATATATACCTCTTAATTTGTTGCATATATATATATATATATATATATATATATATATATATATATATATATATATTTGCTGAAAATCAAAACTTAGCACCATGCCTAAACTTAGGAATGGTAAAGAAACTTTAGGAGAAGAAGAAGATTGGTTACAAGATACAACTGGAAACCCAAATGTCCTTCCTGAAGATCCAACTTCGGAAGGAAAAACTCTAGCTCAATCAGAACATGACCTAGGTGAAGATAAGGAACAAGAAGGAAGTGTTAAAGAGGATGGATCCTCATCCCCTAGAATAGCTCCAAATGGAACTATTGCTTTTGACAACATAGATCATTTCAAGAAATTTCTCAGTGATAACATTGATGACCTTAATGTGGCAATTCGTATTGATAAAGGGCAAGTTAGTGACACTCAGGCAGCTTTGGAACATATGTATGATGTGCGCATTAATCCCTTATCTTTCATTGATCAAGAAAGTGATAAGGCTGGACCATCCAATACGGATATGGTCACTATGATTCAAAACATGTCAAAACAACTAGGCTATCCAACCTCCTAAGGAACCTCGTTATTCAACCTAAAATCATTCCCACACAAAAGAAACCTTCCTTCACTACTTTATTCCGCCAAACTATTGAGCAATATGCTTCAAGTAAACAAAAACCTAAAACGAAGCCAAATACAAATTTTCAACAATCTGAAATACATCATAATACAACTTCAAAATTCCTTCATAATACTTTTCCTACCAATACTTTACACAATAGTAACATGGCATCTAATCTTCATGTTCCTCCATCATATGCCCATAAAACCCATGTCAATGCCCTACCGAACCAATATGGGGGGCAAACTAGTAATCTGGAAGCCATGGTGAAACAGTTAGCTTCGCGTATGGACCAGATAGATCCCTACCGTCCCTCGTATAATTATCGAGAGATATGTAGTCAACCTTTGGATCCCATAGTTGTAGCTCAACCATACCCTAAGCATTTTCCCATGCCCATCCTGCCTATATATAAAGGAACCGAAGATCCCATAGAGCATCTTCGCATGTTTAGGATAGCATGTCATGATATATCGCATGATGACTTGCTATTACTAAAAATGTTCCCGAAAAGTTTAGGTGGAATGGCATTAGAGTGGTACTATCAATTGCCCACTCATTCTTTGAGAAACTTCGAAGAAACAGTGGAATCATTTGTCCATCAATTTAGTGCCTACATCGAGAGGCATGTAACTATTAAAGATTTATACAATTTAAAACAAGACAAAGATGAATGTTTTGCCGATTTCTTAGCTAGATGGAGGCAATTGATAGGAAAACTGCACTTTGTGCTACCTTATAGGGAAATGTTGGACATTTTCATCAACAATTTACAAGAACAGATATCTTATGAGCTATCGACTGCTACCTTAACTACCTTCGACCAAGCTATAGATTTAGCTCGAAGAGTAGAAGATGCCCTCATTAGGAGAGGCCAACTTAGGAAGAAGGATGATGAGAAAACATCCAGAAATCAATATAAAAACAAACAAGTTGTCGGTGATGGAGTCACTGACAGCAAGAATGTTGCTAATATCAATGCAACGAAGACAACAAAAAAATTTATATTGAAACCTCCTGATAAGCCTCCTCGAGAATTCACTAGATTAAACCAACCCTTATCAACTATTTTACCTCAATTACTCGAAAGAGGTTTGATCCAATTACCAGCTATCCGGGAACCTGATCCAACTATACCCGGATACAGAGCTGACTTGCACTGTGATTTCCATAGAGGACCTGGACATTCTACCAACGCTTGTAAAAGGTTGAAACATAAAATACAGGATTTGATTGACAATAATGAAATGGAAGTGCAAGCCTTCCAACCTAAACAAAACCCTCCTAATAATACTCAAAAGACCATTCCCCAAAATCAAAATCAAAATGCCAATCAAACTCTAGACATATTTCAACACCCTTTACCACGACATGGTAAAGAGGTAGCCAATCAAATCGAACATCATAATGTTCCCCCTCCTACCCGATATGTAGGAACCATTAGCGGACAATTACCTATTCAGGATCCTCAAATATTTGACACAACCTTATCCCTGGTTACGACCAGGCCCTTACATAATTTTCAAACTTCTGATTCTAGTGATATAGAATCAGATAGTGAAAGTGAACTAGACATTACTTCAAACCAATCGAATAGTTCTGAAAATGAATCAGATCCTATTCAACCCATCACAGATGCTATGGTTCCAGAAGAACCATTTCCTAGAAGAGTCACTACTCGACCTTCTTCTAATATATTCCTTTCTAATGAACAAGCCATCAATGCTCAACCGAGACCAGTTCAACGTCTTCATTATAACATTGTAGGTACCATTGGAGTCGTCACCCGACAACAAGCTCAAAATTCCCAACAAGAACCAAACCAGAACGATGGATCGGCTCCATTTGTTTTGAAAAACCCCAATAAAGGGAATCATGCTCCTACTGTTCAACCTAAACCCCCTTACAATATTAATGAGCAATTGTCCAATACTACGGCCAGAATTTCCCTCTTAGATTTATTAAGATCCTCTCCCACCCATAGGGATGAGTTGATGCTTACATTGAGCCAAATGATGGTACCTCAAAACATTCAACCCGAAGCTATGGCCAATACTATCATCACTCGAGAGATTGATTGTATTGACTTTCGGGATAAAGATATCCCACAACACAGTTTACATAAGGATAATCCCTTATACATTACTGCTCTAATTGGAGATGTAGCTGTCAAACGAGTCTTGATTGATAATGGCTCATCTCTAAACATTTGCACTTTTGACTTCTACCAACGATTTGGCTTTAGAAGTGATGAAATGAAGAAAACTGATATGATTATCAAAGCTTTTAATGATGAAACACAAGAAACGTGTGGAGTTATTACCCTCCCATTGCAAGTTGGTCCTAGAACCCTAGAAACAACCGTGTTTATTGTACATTGCCCAACATCGTACAATATACTTTTGGGTCGCCCTTGGATCAACGCCATGCGAGCGGTCCCATCAACCTTACACCAATGTGTTAAATTTGAGTTTAAAAATCAGTTGGTCACTATCCATGGTGACCCTAGACCTTTTGATATGTGTGCTTTGGCAGAACCCGTTGGAGTGCAATTTTGCCCTGCTCTGTCATCCACACATCCTAGTTCTTATTTTTCATCTAAAACTGTGAAACATACACCCATAACTTCACCTATTTCCCCTCCATTAATTTCATCCTCCTATATAGACCAACAACCCTCTAAACAAATCATTTTAGAACCTCAAAAAGATCTTAAATCTACAACCAATCCTTCAAGTTCTACCCCTATAAATTCAAATCTTATAGAAACAACTATCATACCTTCCACATCTCAAGATATAGGTAATAAGCCTTCTACATCTTATGCCCTTTCTGATGAACTTTTACCAGATTTATCCACAACCTTAATATCAGAAAAAACAAATGCTTTCATGCAAGATTCAATTCTTTTAAATAACTTACCGCCATCTCCCCGTACTTTGGGCCTCCCACAACCTATGGGAAGTACTTACCAAGTCGGGAGTTGTGCCTTCATTTATAAAGGATATGACTGGGGAAGAATCCCTCGAAATATCAAAACTCATCATGAAGGATATGCTCGGTGTTATTTTACCAATGAATATGGTAAAGCTAAACCCATGATGCTTAAAATGGGATATAAAGGGAAAGGCTTGGGACCTTTCCAAAATGGCATGAAAGAACCTTTCGAGGTAGAACCGTGGCCTGCCCGTTGTGGTGTGGGCCTATTTCCTAGTAAGGGTCAACCCTTTCCTTTTGAAGATGATGATCATCTCATATGCTATCAAGATTATTTGGATAGGCATGTTCATTTGCCTCTTAAAAATCAGTCATTTTCATGTAACATGCTATCCATAGCTTACCCTGAAATGATTGCTGACCCCGATGAAGAGTTGGAAGGAGATATCTTCCATGATGTCTCTGTTGAAGAGATGTTACACAATGGATTTTATTTTGATGGTTCTATACCAACTATAGCCCAACTTGAGGCCACTAATCCTCAAGATGAATTATCTAAATTAACCTTACAAGAATTACAAGAATTGGGCGTTTCACCCGCCCCACCTAATTTTGAAAGAGATCTACACATGGAGGTAGAAAACGTCATTAAAATTAATATTGGAACTGAGGACAATCCTCACATAATCAATATTGGATCAGAATTAAGTCAAGAAAAACAAGAACAATACATTGCATTTCTTAAAGAGTATGAAGATGTCTTCGCTTGGACATATGAAGATATGCCAGGTCTAGACCCTTCTGTAGTCATGCATCATCTAGTGGTCCATCCGGATGCTAAACCTGTTAAACAAAAACTTAGAAAAATGCATCCCAAAGTGGCTCTGCTAGTCAAAGGGGAGTTAGAAAAACTCCTGAATGTTATCTTTATACAAGCTATTGATTATGCTGAATGGATCTCAAATGTAGTTCCAGTCACCAAGAAAGAAGCTACCAAAGTTAGGGTTTGCATAGATTTTAGAGATATTAACGCTGCATGCCCTAAAGATGACTTTCCTCTTCCAAACATGGATCAAATCATTGACTTTACTGCCGGGAGTGGGATGATGTCCTTAATGGATGGATTCTCCGGTTATAATCAGATCAGGATAGCTCCTGAAGATCAGGCTAAAATAGCCTTTATTACCCCCTGGGGTACCTTTTGTTGGAAAGTGATGCCATTTGGCTTAAAGAACGTAGGTGCAACTTATCAACGAGCTATGACCTACATTTTTCATGATATGATGCATGATATCCTACATGATTATGTAGATGATATCATAGCTCGCTCTATTATTGAAGATAATCATTTAGATGATTTGAGAAAAGTTTTTAATCGATTACGAGAATATCTTATTCGATTAAATCCAACAAAATGCATATTCGGAGTTAAATCCGGCAAGCTATTAGGGGTTTTAGTTTCTTTACGTGGTATTGAAATCGACCCTCTCAAGATTGCGGCCATCACTGATATGCCCGCACCTACTAATATATCTGAGTTACGAAGTTTACAAGGTAAACTTCAAGCCATCCGTCGCTTCATCGATAAGCTGGCGGATAAAACTGGTCCCTTTCTTAAACTCCTTAAGAAGGATGTCCCTTTTAATTGGGACACCGAATGTAGAGAAGCTTTTGAACTTCTCAAACAATACCTCCTTAATCCACCTGTGCTTTCACCACCTAAATCTGATCGCCCATTTCTCCTATATATTTTCGCTTCAGATTCTGCCTTAGGAGCTATGTTAGCTCAGCTTGATGATGAAAAGAGAGAACGTGCTAATTATTACATTAGCCGAACCTTCATCAGTTATGAAACCCGCTATACAACGTTAGAAAAACTATGTCTAGCAGTCATTTTTGCTACGCAAAAATTATGACATTATATGCTTAGTCAAAAAACTTATGTCATTGCTAAATACGATCCCTTGAGGTATCTCATGAGTCGACCTTATTTATCGGGTCGCACAGCCAAGTGGGTTCTTGCTCTAAGCGAGTTTGATCTCACATTCATAGGACAGAAGTCTGTTAAGGGTCAAATCATAGCAGATCAATTAGCTGCTGCACCCTTAGAATCTACCCATCCCCTCATCATCGAATTTCTTGATGAATGCCTTCAATTAGAGGCCGACCATACTGAACAATGGTCCTTATACTTTGACGGAGCCCGATGCATGAGTGGGGCTGGTGCGGGTATTATTTTAATATCCCCACAAAAACATCTTATTCCTCTGTCCTTCAAATTGACATTTGCTTGCACCAACAATACTGCTGAGTATGAAGCTCTAATCCTTGGATTACGAGCTGCCCTAGCGCTAAAAATTAAACATCTTTTAGTTTTTGGTGATTCTCAACTGGTTATAAACCAAATTAATGAAGTTTATCAAACTCGAGATGATAAACTGTGCCCATATAAGGCCTATGTTTTACAATTAATGTCTTTATTTGATCAAGTTACCTTGGAAGCTATTCCTCGAACTAGCAACCGTGCAGCTGATGCTATGGTCGCGACTGCATCTCTCCTGCCCTTGGAGTTAGATGACGAATATGCCACTATCATTATTCGTCGACTCCAGGAACCCGCTTCAAATAAGTCATGCTTAGAGCCTTTGGATGTGTTTCTAATCAATGAAACTACTCCTGAACCTTGGTATACGGACATATTTGATTTTCTCCAAAATGGGACTTTCCCTGCCAATTCTAATAGAAACCAACGTCGGTTATTACGTCGACGAGCAAGTCGATTTGTAATAATTGGCAATACTTTATATAGGAGATCTTTTGAAGGTATCCTATTAAGATGTTTAAACTTAGAAGAGTCTAAATCAGCCTTGAGTGAAGCCCACGATGGATCTTGTGGAGGACACTTTAGTGGTAGTGTTATTGCTAAAAAGCTCCTTCGGATAGGATACTTTTGGCCTACCATGGAAACGGATGCACATGAGTATGTGCGCCATTGCGACAAGTGCCAGAAACATGCTGACCTTGTCCATGCGCCTGCACAAGAGCTACAGGCTATTTCATCTCCATGGCCCTTTTCTAAATGGGGTTTAGACATTATTGGCAAAATCAATCCTATGTCATCTGATGGACACAAGTTCATCATAACCGCCACTGAGTATTTCACGAAGTGGGTCGAAGCTATGCCTTTAGCTTCCTGCACTGGCACACAAGTCTCTAAATTTATTTTTAATCAAATCATTTGTAGGTTCGGAATTCTTGCAAATCTCATCTCTTGACAATGGAACTTGCTTCAAAAATAAAGATGTTAAAAAATTATGCCAAAAATATAAGATTCAACATCGCTGGTCCACTCCCTATTATCCTCGGGGTAATGGTCAAGCAGAAGCATCTAACAAAACCTTAATCAAAATTCTCAAAATATTAGTCAATAAAACTGGCCGTGACTGGCACATTCAATTATACCCAGCCTTGTGGGCCTATCGAACTAGTGTTCGAACCCCCACTGGAACTTCACCATTTGTTTTGGTATATGGTGTTGAAGCAGTTTTTCCATTTGAATTGGAAGTTCCTTCTTTGGCTCTGCTACTTCAAGATACCGAAGTAGGAGATGAATATCGAGCTGGCAGACTCAGTCAGCTGGAACTCCTAGATGAAAAATGCATCAATGCTTTGGAACATCTCCGTGCTTACCAAAACAAGCTTAAAAGATCATATGCTAAGAAAGTTCGTCATCGATCCTTTGAGATCGGTGACCTTGTTTTAAAAGAAAATAAAAAAAATACAAATGCAACTAAGGACCTTAAAGGTAAATTTGAGCCCAACTGGCTCGGACCATACATTATTACTGCTAAATTTGAATCAGGAGCATACAAATTATCTACCTTAGATGGTAAAGAACTTAAAGAACCCATGAATATTTTGCATCTTAAACGTTACTATGCATAAATTTGGTCATTTCATCCTTGTATATAATTGTTTAAAATATTCTCAAAATTTTTATCTTATATTTCTTTCAAATTTATAAAAATCCAAAAACATCAAAAATATTCATAATCATCAAAAATCTTCAAAACTATTTATTGCATTTATTTATGGCACTTGTTAAATTTTTTGCTCAAAAACAAAAATAAAACCAAACATCAAAATAATGATAAAAATATAAAAACAATAATATGCTTGACTCTTTCGGAACTAAAACAATATAATGAAGAAAGAGAGAGTCAGTATTCTCAAAACTTCTCAAAAGTGTTTATATATATTTTCTTACAAATGTTGCAGTTATATGTTTCAAATTATTTTGGATAAATTAGCATTTATTTGGAATCCCTCACTTGCACACTCACAAAAATAAATCTCTTGATTTTATCTGGCATGATTACTAATCTCTCTTATATCAAAGTTCACAAAATTCAATTAAATAAAGTTTGAGCATAGAGAATTGATCTTGTTATTTACTTAAACCAAGCACATCTTTTCACAATAAAATGATTATATTTGTAATTTCTATGCTTTGCTACATAGTAGAAGTGGTTTCTTGAGCGAAAAGTTTCCCCTGCTATCCTATCATGCACATGGTCTAGAATCTTTGAGAATTGGCAAAAGGACAAGCTCACCCCTACCCAGAATAAAAATCCCTTGCTCTACAGCTAATCCGAGCAAGTATCCCTAGCAAAGAAAAAGAGAAAACAAAAGTTCAAGAAAAAGAGAAAAGAAAAATGTTCTTTTATATCATTACAGCAATGTTCCAAGCATTATACAAAAGAATACAAAAGAAATACAAAAAGAAAAATAAGCAAAGTTCAAAAGAAAGCAAGAAAGCAATAAAATCCCTTTCCCTACCCTTTGAAAAGAAAAGAAGGGTTGATGAGCTTGAATCCCTGGAATTCTCAATTATTCGAAAACTGTGAGGTAAGCCCCATAACAGGTGGTTTGTGCCCAACCTGCTTGGCCTTGGGTAACTCCTAGCGTGGTGATATGTCTGTCACATTAGCGACCTTCTTTTGTACAGACCTATGTCTGCTTATGGATTAGCTAGCTCTTGATAATCCGATCTACATAGTAGTCTAGTATGGTTATATGCATCTACATCATGGTTAATGAACACTTATTTGGTTTCTTCAAATCACTTGTATCATATTATCTTGCTCAAAACTGGTAAATGCACAAAGCAATTGCACACACATTTGTATTTGAGAGATTATGTGTATCAATATGATAAATCAAGATTGGAAATGAATTCACATATGCACATGGGATTCCTTATAAATCTAACTTTTGTCTTCAAAATACTTTGAAATATTATTTTTGCAACTTGTTTGAAATAAATCAAGTACAGTTGTTTACCATAAAGACAACTATATAATAGAAAAATCAAAAATTTCTTTCAAAATATCCAATCAAAACATATATATCTGGTTGACTTTCGTGACGATGGTATAGTTCTAGAACTTAAATGGGAGTCTTATGCCTAGCGCAAGTCCTCCTCTTCATATTTTCTGTTTCTTTTCAACAATTACAAATCAACCATGCAATAAAACAATCTATCTCTTTTTTGGATTTTCGCGATGATGGTATAAGTCTATACCTACATATTCTATGCCTAGCGCAAACCATTGTACCAATTTTTATTCCCCATTTATTTAAAATCATGAAAAACATATGACTTAAATCATTATGTTACACAAATTATGCTTTAAAACAAACAAACACCTATTCTATTTCATGTCATCATGTCAAACTTCACTTTTGCAATGATGGTATAATTCCTAGGGAATTATCCAAAAAATTTATCACACTTAGGAATTTATGCCTAGCAAAAGTCATTTTAAAATATTTCATGCATAATATTTTCATGGAAATCTGAAAAACAAAATCATCATCACCTTCATTTTCATCATTGCACCAAAGTCTTAAGACAGTCTCTTAAGCACTCTTTTACTTTTAACCATATTTCTATACTGGGATTAGCTTGACGACCGAGTGAGCAGCGACTCCATGAAATGGTCTATAATAGCGACAATGTCCTTTGAAATTATTGTTAGAAGTCTCTTTTTATCTTTTATCATCACATCACAAACAACCAATTTGTTACATCAGATTATTTCATTTAAAATCTTACAGCATGACATTCAAATTATAATATTTCCAACGACATAATTACATGAATTATCAAATCAATCAATCAATCAAAAAAAGCATCATAAGCATCATACCATTATACAAGTCATGTGATCAAAAACATATCTCATATCATATATATGTTAACAACATATATGTACATCATCAAAACTGGATTGGTATGCCACAATCTGTACCTCGGCATACTCAATCCTCTATCAACAAAAAAATAATAATACAATGTCAGTGCAACTCTCTAGCCTCGAGAGCCCCTCGAGCTCTCTGCCTCATCTCCTCCCCCGCCCTGAGGTGGACGAGGTGGCCCCATCGCAGTCTGAGTAGTCCTAGTCCTCGACCGGGACGTGGTCCTCGACGACCCGATCCTGATCGGATCTGCAATGTTGGCTGGCAGGGGTAGTCTATCCGCCTCTGGCACCAGCTGGTAGTACAATGTCTGGTAGAAAGTGAGTTGGGCAATAGCCCGTGTCAGCTCCCCAGAGCTCGCCCCTCCGCCCCGTGCCCTGAGGCGTGCAATCTCGTCTCACAGCTGTGACACCTCAGCTCGATGGCGTGCAGCCTCATCCTGTAGAGTCTGCACCTGTGCCTGGAGACGATCTCTCTCCACCCGAAGAGTAGCCATCTCGCTACTCTCTCCTGTGTCTATGCCCTTGCCCTTATCGGGCGATGGTGGCCTCTATGGAGATGGGGGTCTCGCCTCCCTCCTCTCCCTCTGTCGTGGCCTCTCCTGTGCCTGTGGCCTCCTCGCCTCTCTCCCGTCGTGACCCTGGGCTGCCTCCATCGCTGCCTGGCGCCGCCTCCCTATCCGACGCACAACCGCATGAATCGGACCCTGTGCCCTCGTCATCCGAGGAGGGCGGATGCCTACGTACCAGGCATCGTAGCCATCGGCTACCCTTGCATCGTCACCATCCACTGGCTGGATGGGGGCATCGTCTGCGTCTTGGCTCCAGAACCGCTGCATGTCTGGCGCCCCGCTAACTATGGTGTTATCCCGGATAGTCGAGAAAACTCGTAATCCCTCAGAGATGGGATCCCCTACTGCAGACCGAACTGTCTCAAAACTCGGTCATAGCGGTGGAGCTCCACCTCTCCTCTCTCCATCCATAGCCAGCAGACTCGCCTGACGCGAGCCAACTCCTGTCCATCCTCGGCCCACCCTGGATGCTCCCTCCATGGCCTCCAGGTGATCTGATCCGGGACTAAGTCATCCAGTAGCCTCCGGGACATAGGCAGGTCGATCCGCCGCTGTGACCCTCTTCGGAGCCACCAGTAGAAGACTCGAGGCCTCTCCCCGTCAACCCCTGTCAGAGGAAGCCCTACCGGCCTCCGCACCGCAATGTGCTCCCAGCACCAAACCTGTAAGAGCGATGTCATCACCAGACATCGGCCGCCCTTGTACATGACCCCATATAGGATCCTGTACAATCGGCATAATACAAAACTGCCCCAAGAAAACCTGTACCCGTGGTCCCGCATATCATAGATCACATCTGCGAGCATCCACGACACCCTGCACCCGCTCTGGTGGCACAGCAAAAGTCCACCAACCACTCCAGCTAGCACTCGTGTGAGTCTAGATGCCCCAGGCATCTGGCGTAGTGCCTCGATGTTAACTCCGCCCTTCTCCAGGGTGAAGCTCGGGTCACCACATAGTCGTCCCATAGCGTGGCCCTGATTGGCCGTAGGAGTGATCAATCGTCCTTGTATGGGGATTCTTAGAATCCTCCATACATCCTCTAGAGTGGGAGTCATCTCCCTTGTCGGTAGCCAAAAACATGAAGAACCCGGATACCACCTCTCTGCTAGGGCTGTCAGTAGCCCCATATCTGTGGATACCTGTGGCATCTCTGCCACATGCTGCAAGCCGGCCTGTGCCAGCTGATCTCGCTCTGCCTGTGTGAGAGCGGCCAAGTCATCTCTCAACCCTCCATACTTCCATTCCCTGCTCTTTAGTAAACCTCTCTGCAAACATAAACAACAAAACAACAAACAATCATTAATAAACAATTCAAGTAATTAATAATGCAAGTTAAAAGTTCAATTTTATGCAATTGATGATATCGCCCACTATTGGACGATATCGTCCCAAATTTGAGCAGAATCGTCTCCGATTTCGCTAGTCGAAATCGTCTCTAATTTGACGAAATCGTCCCCCTTTCGTCGATTTCGCCCTTGGGCGAAATTGACGAAATTGAGACGATTTCGTCGAAATCGGGACGATTTCGTCCCGACGACGTCGACGGCCCAAAAATGGCCGCGATGCTCAAAATTCACCTAAAAATTACCTACAAAGCATGTAAATTCAAATTAAAGCATTCTAGTTAAGTCTAGACTCTTACCCGTAGACCGCGTCGGACCTCTGTTGATCTGTGCGTCGTCTCCACCATTTTTGCTTCAGAGCTCTAAAAAACCAGAAAATGAACAGTAAAAATGAATTAGGGTTTTACCCTATTTTTCTTAATTTTATTCAAAAATAATTTTTGCTTTTTCGCGTTTTTACCTCAAACGTTCGATTTGGGTAAAAACACGGAGGGGGCACCATAGTAAGTTGTCGTACGATTCGACCAAGAATCGTCGCCTAAAAATGGGAATAATTTTTGCTTTCTCGTAGATCGAGAAGAACTCATCTTTAACGCATTTTCTTCGGAAAATTCGCTAAAGAGGGGGCAAAATGTAGCACCCTAAAATTGGCGTAGTAAAATTATAATAATTACATTCACCTTAGTAAATAATTTAAATTCAAATTTAACCTCCCAAACCGCCCGTTAACCGTCGGGTAATCCGTTTCCCCCTTTTTCGTGCCAATTTTAGAGGTTGTTTTGACCGTTTGACGATATCGTCGCCGATCAGACGATATCGCCCCAGATCTGACGATTTCGTCTGGGCTAGGACGTCCAGACGATCTTGTCGCAAAACTGATTTTGCAAAATTAGCTTCTGTTCCAACGGGTCTCCAATCCGGGCAGAAGCGTGTCTGCGCCGTTAGGGACCCTCCCCCGTTGGAGATCTCCCAAATTGGGATGATCTCCAACCTCCTAACTACTCCCCTAAGCCTATTTAATCCTAAGCTATCCCCTTAGCACCCCCTGGCTGAAATTCCTTGTAAACTGACTGTCTGCACGTTAAAACATCTCAAACTCTATTTTGCATTGGTTCTTTATCAATTTTGTTGCAGGTACCACCTTATTTTTCAGCCGGAGCAAGCATACATCGTCGTCGACGAACCTGTTCAGATCGGAGGCGATCTTGTCAAATGCGAGACGATTTCGTACTGATACGAGGCGATCTTGACTGTAGTCCACATTGAGGCAATCAGTGCCTGAAGTTTGCATTTCTCAACCTTTTCTTTGTTGTTTTCTTCTGCAAATTAGATAATTTATTCAGTATTTTATACTATTTTGCATTTGGAGTTCACCCATTTAGATTAAGTGCATAATTAAATCCTAATTATCATCTAATTAGCATGATTTATTTTTGTTTCTGTGCATAAGTTTCAGTTTGATAACACTGCTGTTATTTTATGTCATTTTCCTCTGTTATCATTGTTGTATTCTTTGTATTTTGCATCTGTTTTTCTGTTTGTAGGTTTCTGACAAATTTGTCTGATGAATTCGTCAGATCTCAGATGATCTTGTCTGATCTCAGATGATTCTGTCGAATTCCAGATGATCCTGACTGCTTCAAACACCAGAAT